>JAUPFV010000002.1:343354272-343703163 GCA_036936605.1 Limnanthes douglasii subsp. nivea
TGAGAAATAAACCACACTACATATTCTTCAGGTAAGTCTAGCTTGATTTCCCTCAACTTGGTTGTAATCATAGACATCCCTAAAATATGCTTTCGGATAGCACATTTGTCATTGTACTTCCGGGTAGAGATCCCATTAATGAGATGTTGTACATTTACCTTGCCATTTTTATCAAATACTTTCTCAAATTCTGCGAGAAACTTTGAGGCATTAGTAATATTTTTTTAGACAGCCCCACGAAACACAACTTGTATCCCTTGAAGCATGAAGTCGAAGCACAACCGATTAGACCGTTCCCAATTATCATACTCTTTTGTTTACTTATGTGAACTTTCCTGAATAAGAGCACATAGTTTAGGTTTCAAGAGTGCGAGGTAATAGTAATGACACTTCAAATACAACTCAATGTCTTATTTCTATGGATTAAAATTTGAACCATCCAGCATTGGGGGTTTGCTCCCCAACATATTATAACTCATAGCATTAAGTTGGAAACATATATAACGCATAACGCATAAGTAAACTTGACATTTAATAGCTTAACATACTTGAACATGGCGTATATACGTAAAATATAACATACAATGGTAACATGATAGCGTAAGGCAAATCATACTAGCACATATTTATGAGTTTGAGAAAATTATCGCTAATCATTATTTTAACTATCCTAAGTATAGGTGGAAACCCTCAGAATGTTGATTTCACATGTTTAAATTAAAATAACTTTAATTTTTTAGGTACTCGTGAAACCCTTTGAATGGATGATTTCACCTACTTAAATAGATATAAATTAATTTAATTTTTCCAAGTATGGTGAAACCCTTTGGAGGACTGATCACACCTACTTGAATTAGAAAAAAAACAATTTCCAATACAGTTTCTGCAGTTCATAGTTAATAAAATCCAATATTAACTTTATGGAGAACCGACAATATTTGAAATTAAATTAATATTTTGAACATTTTTAGATTCTAAGAACCTCAAATAGATGAATTAACCTTCCGCAAGGCCGATTAAATGATTCCATGATTTACATACCGAAATCTGAAACCTTAATTAATTATTTATATATATATATATATATATCCACGTAATCATCCGGACACGCAAAACATTTATTCCACAAATACATACAAAATAAAACATCTTCAAACACTTAACGTGTGAAATAAAAAAAAACATCAAAACAATTAATTAATTTAAAATTTTAAAATAAACATTTTTTAAACATAAATAAAATCATTGTTGTCATTGTACGCACACCCAATCAGCTCGCATTACCATTTTTTTCCAAACAATAGTATTTATCCGCAACAACATTATCTAACTGGCCATACTGTAAACGTCGCACAACCATTTTCGACCAACGATAACATATATGAATAGGTAACCAATGAACTACTATTCAAATAGATTCATTTTACTTTTTCAAAATATGATAATTTTATTCATTCATACAATTTGAGCTATATTTGTAATTTTTAAACAAAAACATGTTTTATTTTGACAACCATTTTTTTTAATTGG
Organism: Limnanthes douglasii subsp. nivea; assembly: GCA_036936605.1. Classification (NCBI taxonomy): domain Eukaryota; kingdom Viridiplantae; phylum Streptophyta; class Magnoliopsida; order Brassicales; family Limnanthaceae; genus Limnanthes; species Limnanthes douglasii. The sequence continues at coordinate 343,355,803 of JAUPFV010000002.1, forward strand.
TTATATATTTAAAAAATTACTCTTTTTTCTAAATCATCCCTTTCAACAGTGAAAAAAAAAACGATTTGATCGGGTGTAACACACTTTGAGTAACCACCCAGATCGGATTAGATTCCATTACTACCATATTAAGATGTCGGAGTGGTGTCGGGTAAGATGGTCTCGAACCGGACAAGAGTGTGGAGATACGTGTAGACTATAGTGAGACCCACGAGTAAGAGTAAGAGATATGTGGAGTAGGCTATCATATAATTAAATGTATTAAAATAGTACTAATAAAACCGGAACTTGGTGGTCCATGCTCCATTCGATACGTGTATATGAAGCTATATAATTCAGTGTCCCTTCATGTTATTAAAAAGATAACCACTCTACACCATAGGAATATTCTTACATATAAACCATAGTTAGCGTCTCATCTTGGGTTTATAAACGTCCGTTAACTGTATAATACTACTCGCTAAAGATACCTAGTTTTATGCTTATAATATAAACTATTGGTAGGAATATATATATATATAATACAGTAGGAATAGAATCCTATGGCTATAACTGTATTTGTTATATTCGTTTATTTATTTATTTTTTTAATATAAATCATGATTTGCATATTTAAATTTATATTTAATTATTTATACAGATAATATTAGTATTGCAATAATATATTAAATTTTTTTATTTTATTTAATAAAATTTTAACATTAATTCTAGATAAATTAAATTCACTATCAAGTTTCCATATTGTATTATAAAGAATAAAAAAAATATGATGTAGATATTATGGTGAATTACTGATTAAAACCCTATCAATAAATCCATTACGGATTAATATCCAAAAAAAAAGTTTAAAAAATTATGTTTAAAATATATTTTATTTTTAAAAAATCATCAAAGCATATATATATAATTTAATATTTTAAGGGTTCGTATCTTTTTAACGGTAGTTCGTTGATTTTTTTTTTATAAATAATATTGGTTTTTGTTTTTGTGAACAATACTAGTTCTATTTAGGACATTTTTTTTCGAGCCTAGTTAACACTTGAATCGCATTTATTTTTTTGCTATTGCATTTATCATCAAAAGAATTCAATTTTAAACTGGTCGCATCTCTCTATTTTCTTACAATATCTCGCATCTATCACTTATCACTAGTCACACATATATCTAAAACAATATTTACACTACCCCGCATCTATCACTCATCTGAATTTATCATTGGTCCCACAATTATCATGCTTCACATCTATCATTTGATCCTCGCATCGATCTATTTTTTTTTATAATATATCTTTCATCTTCTGTTTCAATTTTTCCGATTGGTCTCACATCTATAAAATATAGATGATAGGTGAAAAAAGCATGAAATCGCGAAGAACCAAGATATATAAAAAAAGAACAATATAATTAAAAAAAAGATAAGAATTAGGTTTTAATGAAATTATTCAATAAAAAAAGTTGGAAAAATACATATTCGAAAAAAAAATAATTTTAATAAACCTATAACAAAATCGCGAACAAAAGAAATACACGAAAATAGTGAAAAAAAATTTAAATAAATTTGCCCAATAAAAATAAAAGTAGAGTAAAATATTATGTAATTTTTAAAATATAAATTTTAATATTAGTTAAGAATTATTAAGTGGAAAAAATAGAAACATTTTTTAATAAAAATATAAATTTATTAAATTTATTAAAAGTATTTAAAATATTATGAATCATAAATGTGTTTTAAAAAATAAAAAAATTGAAAAAGGTAGATCTTTAATAATAAATAAATTCTTTTAATAATATATATATATATATATATATATATATATATATATAAATCTTAATTAAATAATAATTTGATTTGTTTTTTGTTTTAATGAATATTTAATTTTATTTAGTTTATATTATTTAAAATATTTTATATAAAATTATTATGAAATTTTTTTTACAAACGATTTTTTTGGTTTGAGCATATTATTTTGTGTGATTTATTTTTTTGATACGGTTTTACAGATTATTGTGTCAGAAAATGATTCATAAGAACTCGTCGATCCTTTTTATTTTTTCTATATAATAACTATTCGAACAACATTATCCTGGATTCCTTTCCCATCAATAAATAAGTGATAAAATTAAACCATTAATATCTAGATAAACTGTACTTTGAAAATGAAACGTTCACTATTTTATTCAGGTTATACGAAAATTGTGCCGACTCTTTCAATTTGGTGACAAAGATAATGGTACTATTATTGGCACTTAAATATTTTCTAACGTCCTCTCTTTTGTTTCTTCTCTATAAAAATTTAACAATTCATACGTGGCAATTACAAGCTCGAATGCACGATGACTCATGCCTCATAGAATAAGGCATCGTTAATTTGTTTTTTTATCGGAAGAGGAGTAAATAATAGTAAGATACTTTGGTATGCAACTTTAAAATCAGAACCAAACTTTAAAATGATCTCAAGAATATCCGTTCGTATAAAATTGGAATTCTTTTGACAATTCTTTTTAGCGTAAGAACATTAAAATTGGATATTGTTTTTGGATATTCCAAAGGATAATTTGCACATTTAGCATTTCACATAGATGTGGTTTGGCGTGTCTTGAACTATATTTGATGTATGTGAAATGTTAGGTATACTTTTCTCTTATTTGGAAAGTTACACGTTATAAATTCGCGGAAATTTCAATTAGAAACGATTCTTTTCAAATTGGAGATTTGAGTTATTGTTGATTTTTCTTAAAATATTTTTAGAATATTGTTATTTAATTTTGAAAATTTGATTAAAGAGATTCGAATTGCGAACAAAATACGAAAGGAAAAATTAAAATAATAATATTAATTGTTTGAAAAAAATAGAAATCAAATTATTTATTTATGGAGGAGAACGTTCATAGTATAATGTATAATTTTTTTTTATTACATACGTCTTTATACGATCTAAATGCGTGATCTAACGTGTGATTATATTATTTAGTTTTTTTCGGGTTCTAAGTTTGTTCACCAAGTCATTGTTGAATAAGTTTTATTTTTTAACAGGACGGGTAAATATTATGAGACGGTTTTTTTTATTAGTATCCTTCGTCTTTTCGAGAAAGTTTAGAAAGGACTAAAATCTTGTCAATATTCAAATACTTGGTATTTTTGTTTTGTAGCATCGTTGAAGTTTGACCTTCATTTTAATGGTCAAACTAAACTGTAACTAGCTTTTGGGTGAATTCTATCTTGAGATACGTTGGTGTGAAATTTGAGAAATTTGAGGAACTCAGCTGATTTGGATGAACAAACTTGGAAGAAATTTTGAGGACGTCTTTTGATTGGTTCGTGTTAACCATGTCTTGTCTTGTTTAAAAAATTTCTTCGACCAAAACTTCTATTCAGAAAAAAAAAATATTTTTTTCGAAAATACAAATAATAGCACTAACACGTAACAGGAGCCTAATTTTTTACAATAAATTTTTGAATGATAAGACTTAAAATGTGTGTTAATATGCTTCAATTTACTTATATGTCAACCTTTAAGAGCGTAGGAAATCTCAAATTCATAGCTAGCGAAATGTTATAATCTTTAAAAAATACTATCTGTTATACATAATATAATTGATAGTTTTATTGGCGGAGTCGCAAAACAAAAACTTATCGCGGTGGCTCTATTTACAATAATAAATATAAAATAAATATTAAAAAATAATAATATATAATTAATTTTAAAACTTACAATAAAAAAGTTTCACGTTTACGGTTTAGATATAGATAATAAAATTTGATGGTGAATACATGTAATTGGTGCCACGTTAGATGCAGCATATTTATATATAACTAGGTGGACAGTTGCATGTGGCAGGTGCATAAGTTAGGTTAATGTGTTGTGTCATGACATGTGGTTTTGTTAGTTATCTTTCAATTTCACAATTCTGATAATGGATAATGCTCTCATATTTTAAAAGTTTCTTTGTCTTTTTTTAATAATTGGTTAGTTTAATGATCAATAAAAACAAGGAATGTGTATGTTATTAGGTTATGGGGGATGACTCCTTTGTTTCGGATTTCATTATTTTTCGGATAGAGAGATATGGCCCGTATCGTATTATTTAATTATATATCCAAGTGCACTTAGTGGAGTACCAACTCCAACGATCGATATTTATTGTGTATTATTTTAAAGGCTTTGTTTCTGAAATCTTGTTCGATAAATTTTTTTGTGTGTAAAAAGACGTTAAATAAATAGAAAGGTTCATACAATTTCTTAGGGCATATCCCGAAGTGATATAATGACAAACATTAAAAGAGCTAAGAAAGTCAAAAAGTCTTAAGCCAGATATGTAGTAAAAGAAAATATAGACAACGTAATAAACATGTTTTAATGATTTGGTGGAATTAGGCGACTCCGTGATCGTAACTGGAAACCATGCTCCATGCTCCACGCTATACTGATGATACCTGTAAAGATAGAGATAGAGGATTGTTAGTTTTATTTTATTATACTAAGTCGAGCCAATTTTAGTTCCATGGAATCTATATCGGAGACCCGATAAGATATTGAAGGAAATCGTGGAAGCAAAGGTTGGGGGGATCCAAATATTCTTGAATTCCGCTCTTTCCAAACATGGTAGATGACCGCATTGAAGCAATTGCGCCAGATATAATGGTCACGAGAGCTAGACCAACTTGACGCCTCATTGATCCAAGCATGCCAAGAGGAGGGACGAAAGGGGAGATTAAGTTTGGTACTAAAATAAGACCAAATATTCTCAGCGAAACTACAATCATAGAGGATATGAGTGCGAGCCAGGAAATAAAAGAGTGACAAGGAATGCTATATTTGTTCCATACTAACTCCGCCCATCCTTTTACAGGAATAGGCTAACGAATAGAGTTATAAGTGGCATGAATCGAGAATTTATTGCCACCATCCCTTGTAATCCAGTAAGGAGCGTCATTGGATACTGTGTTTGGGTGGGGCAGAGAGAGAATAAGAAGACAGATTTCTTCCAGGTGCGCACGACTTCGAGCCCTAGCTGATCTCAGATTTTCAGGCCGATTCCATTCTCCATTTGAGATGATGTCGGAAACTTTTAGGTTATTTCCCATACGAGAGTCACAAATTATCTCAGGTCCGTAGTGGATTGCCAGGGGTGATGAGAGAAGCCACGGGTCATGCCAGAGATAAGTAGTTCTTCCATTCCCGATTGCCACCTTGTATAAGTTAATAGCCAAAGGGCGGAGACAGAGAATTTTTCTCCATATCCAAGAGGGGGAGGATCAAAAGAAACGTTCCAAAAACTTTTATTTTTAATCTTTTCAGATTTAATCCACTCACACCAAATTGAATGGTTCTGATTACTAACGATTGACCATAGGTGCTTAAGGTGAGCCGCCTGATTCCAGATTTTTAGGTCTAAAATCCTAAGGCCGCCCTCTTTATAGGGAGTGGTTATAGTGGACCAGACCACTTTGACCCCATGAATCTTCATAGCAGAGCCAGACCACATGAAACGACGAAGGTATTGGCTCAGCTCTTTAGTTATCCTAGAGGGGAGAATGAAAATTGAAGACCAATAAACATGTCCAGCAAAAAGGACCGATTTGATTAGCTGAAGCCTTCCCGTATATGAGAGATGCTTGGAGGTCCAAGAGTCGATACAAGAAGTTATCATGTGCAAAAGAGGGCGACAATTCGAGTGAGTGAGCCTACCAGTGAGAAGAGGGACGCCCATGTATTTCACTGGGAGGGAGCCTTCAGGGAAGTTCATTATTGGCATAAGATTCATTTTAAGATGATGATCAATTCCAGAGAAAAAAATATGACTTTTCAATGGGTTGACCTGAAGACCAGAAATAGTATAGAATTCATCCAGAGCATTCTTGATGAGATTGAGAGAGAAGATGTCTCCATGACAGAAAATCATCAGATCATCTGCGAAACAGAGATTGATGATTTTCTGTTTTTCACATTTCCAATGGTATGAATTTTTTCTTTGAGGATGCCAGAAAGTACTTGCATAACAAGTACGAAAAGGAGAGGGGAGAGATGATCACCTTGTCTGAGTCCTCTTTTGCCTTTGAACTTTCCATGAAGGTCTCCATTAATTATAATAGAGTAAGTGGGGGAGGAGATACACTTTACAATCCAGGTGATCATCTTTTCCGGGAAATGCATTGCTACAAGGATATCCAGAATGAGGTGCCATCGAACATTATCAAAGGCTTTCATGATATCAATTTTGAGGGCAACCCTTTTGCCTTTACCCTTACCCTGATAGCCCCTCAATAGCTCTTGGGAAAGAAGGATGATATCAGATATGTTCCTTCCCTCAACAAAAGCTGATTGAGAAGAATCAATGAGATAAGGAAAAGAGATTTTGATTCTGTTGGCCAAGATTTTGGAGATGATTTTATAGACGACATTGCAAAGTGCAATTTGTCTATAGTCAGCTGGCACTCAAGGAGAGACTTTTTTGGGGATAAGAGCGATAGAAGTTGCATTCCAGGACTCATTCATGGTTCGAGAGAGGAAAAACTCTTGGACACCCTTACAGATGTCCGGACCAACTATGTTCCAAGATGACTTAAAAAACTAGAGTTAAAGCCATCGGGACCAGGAGATTTATCGTTATCAATACTGAAGAGAGCGGATTTAAATTCCGAACAAGAAATCTCGCGGATCATTAACTCTTTATCAGAATTATTAACTCTAGAATTTATCAGGGAAGAGACTTTTTCAAGTCCTGGGTAAGGAGCAGGGTGCTTGGTACCCAGCAAATTCTCAAAATATTTCACCAAGATCTTGGAAACGCTAGCGAGGTATGAGACAATGACTCCTTGGTCATGGGAGATCGAAATTATTTTGTTGCGGAATAACCGGGCTTTAATGCTTTTATGGAAGAATTTTGAATTCTTGTCCCCCTGTTTAATCCAATTTTCTCTTGATTTTTGCTTAAGAAAGGATTCTTCAGCGCGACTAAGGAAAATGAAAGAGGCTGAAGCTTCAGATTCGATTGTGACTAAACGAGGGTTGAGGGGGGGTCAGAGGCTAAGTTTTCTTGGGCCTCAAACAGACATTTTTGGGCTTTAGAGACTCTGGAGGATATGTCACTAAACTCCGAACGATTAAGAAAGGCAAGCTCCGGTTGCAATCTCACAAGCTTATCATAAACCCCTTTCATTCCCAGGGAGGGGGAGGGGAGGTTCCAACTATTGGAAACAATATCCTTAAACTGAGGGTGAGATTGCCACATATTGAAAAAACGAAAAGGTTTTTTCCGCTTTGGACGGGGGAGACCAAGGTTGAGGGTGACAGTTGTGTGGTCAGAAGTGCGAAGATAACCAAAGTGGGCATGGGACATAGGGAAAAGGTTGTCCCATTTCAAATTGACCAGGACGCGGTCAATTTTGGAAAGGATATGGTTGGACGGTTGTTTATTGATCCAAGTGAACTCAAATCCAGAAGATCGGAGGTGACTTAGTTCGCACTGGTAACAACAGTTATTAAAGTCATCAATAGATGGGGTCCAAGAATCCGAAGAGCCCAGACGCTCATCAGGATGACGAATAGCATTAAAATCCCCAAGGGCAACCCAATGAGAGAGGGTATCAAGCTTTGAAATTTCAATGAGGTCGTTCCAAAGCTCGATACGATCCTGAGCTTCATTAAAGGCATAAATAGCAGTAAAATTGAAAGAAGCTCTTAAGTTATGACAAGCCATGCACCATCGGTACACACAAGCCATGCACCGATGGTGCAGGCCCAGCCCACCGGTGCCGGCCATTTTCCGGGCTGGAAAATGGCCAAAAACACAAAAAAAAAGATTTTTTTTCCTAATTTAGTCTTAAATCTAATTTTGAAATTAAACCTAATTCTAACCTATGATTTAAAAAAAAAACTTAAAAAAATTCATAGCAATTAAGTCTAAACAATAAAAAATCCTTAGTCAAACAAAAAATCAAATCTAAAAAATACTTACTTCGCCGGAAAAATTAGAGAGAAGTAAGATATATTTTAGAGAGAAGTAAGAGGGAATATGAAATGTTAGAGAAAAAATGAGGTGGAAGGATTTAGTAAAAAAGAAAGAGCTTATATACCTCTAAAAGGGTATTTTTGTCAAAAATTGGGTATACTTATACCACTGTTGGGTAAAGTCAAAATTGGGTATACTTAAACCACATTTGGGTATATATAGCTTGACCCATAATGAAATGAATGGCATATTTTTGTCTGATAGGGTCATTTAAACCGCACACATTCCAAGAAGCTATATTCATAAATAGAGTACTTACAGTGGGTCATCCGCTGGTCCTGTCGGAGGACATTACCTGCTTGTCTTTGTCCTTGGCTACATCCGTGCACGCCAGCTTGGGAGGGGAGTCCACCTCCTCTCCAGGCTCCACCTCCGAGTCTTTAGAAATGGATGGCAGACGAGAACCTACTTCCGACTCAGGAGCTAACTCAGAAGGATCTTCCTCAGAAGACGAGGTCATCAAAGGAATAGGGGAAGGTTTGGTAGGGCCTTTGGTGCATTGTCAAGTAGGATGCCCAAAAACCTTACAATTCGCACATTGGGGAGGGAGGCCCTGATATTCAAATGCTACCGTGATGGATTTTCCTCTTATCTTGAAAGTGAGATCATATCGGATTGGAGGCCCCGCTTTAATCAAGATATAGATGCGGGCAAAGCGAAGCTTTTCCTTTCTCTCAGTTTAGCGATCTACATACATTGGGGATCCGATGACCGATCCGATGTTACTAAAACCCTATGCAGTCCACAATTCGAAAGGAAGGTTAAAAACTTTAACCCAAATCGAAATTTTCGTATGAGGATCCTTGATAAGGGATGTTAGAGGTTCCCAAAGCTTCAATATCATTAAGTTTCCGCCAAAATGCCATGGGGCTTCCTCTAAAACTTTTTTAGTCATAGCTTCAGATCCAAACTTAAAGAGGAAGTAACCCTCTGGAAGGGGTTTGAATTCCATAAGTCCAAATTTATTCCAAAGAGATTCCACGCTAGCCTTAAGAAAAGCCAAATTGGACGGTTGATTGAGAAAATAACCCGAGAGGCAAGCCTTCCACGAGTCCGGGGTTCCAAGAGCCGAATCATTCATAATAAATTCGATGTCCACCAATTCCATATGATTAATACCAATAGCCATAGGGGAGCGGTTATCGTTGTAGCCCGCAACTATGCTTGCAAAAGAGAAGAGGGGGCGGATTTTGGAGTCGAAATCGAATTAGAGAAACCTCTTGAATTTTCCATTGAAAACTGAGGGATTGGAAGATTTGCATGGGCCAATTTGTATTTTCGACCTTTTGGGCCTTTACCCTCATTTCCAAAATTCCTAATTAGAGGGTAGTGACCTCCCAAAATGCCATTCCCTTTATTTTTAGTGGGCCTCTCAATGGATAGGACCCTAATGGGCCCTATGCTTGAAGAATGACGGCCCAACGAAGGAAGGTCCACGGACTGGACCGTGTCACTGCTTTGGAAGCCCAAAGAGCCTTTGCTGAACTTAGGCCCATGAGTCAATTTCTTTTGATGACCCGATTTTTCCAAGGAAGGAAACCCTTCACCACCCGATTTCTCTGCATCTAAGGACAGATGGTGGAAATCAGAAATTCTGGTCATCGAATTAGGAAGAGACGTCGACTGCGGAATCGGGAGAGACGGTGGCAAGACATGTCGGAGCTGCGTCTGGCTGGCGGAATGGAGCGGAGACGGTGAAGGGGATCCATGGACTGACTCTGAAAATCTGGTCATCAAATTTGGAAGAGACGTCGACTGCGGATTCGGAAGAGACGGCGACAAGACTGGTCGGAGATGCGTCTGGCTGGCGGAATAAAGCGGAGACTGAGAGGTTGTAGGCGATTTTCTTCCCTTTTGCCTGGAAGACGAAGGGGATGCATGGACCGGCTTGATTACGACAGAGGCGGAGATCCTGTTCGTGAATTAGTATACCCTTTTCTTCCATTCCTCTCTGCGTCAGTAGCGAGAGAGGTCGACCCGGATGGGTTCCCAGTAGACGAAGATGTACCTAGAACCGGATTGATTATATTGGAGGCGGCAATCCCGATCGGAAGATTAGAAGACCATGGTCTTCCGATTCTGTCTGCATCATTAGCCAGACAGTGCGGCACATGTGACGATCCAGGGAGCGAAATTGGAAGACAAGGCGTTTTTTCAGATCGAATCTGCGGTGGGTTGTTAAAAGGGAGCGGAGGCAGCGGGGACGATGAGTTTTCCGTTGAAACTCGGCCAGAGCGGCAAAGATTGTCAGGCACAGATTGTTGCGACAGAGGCAGCGAGTTAGTCTGAGAGAGAGGTGGTTTGCTTGGTTGGAACAGCGATATTACGGTTGCTGCCGATGCGCCACCGGTGGGGCGAGAAGAGGATGGAGGCGACTCCAAAGAACAAGTGGTGGAGTCCGAATAAGTTGACATCGGCAAAGCGTAAGCTCGGATGGGAGAGTTACCCCTCCATTCAGACGAGAAGATCAGTGACAGGGCTTGGAGGCTGGAGGACTGGCCTAGATCGTTTAACAGAGAGGTGGTGGCTGGTTGAGGGGTGAAAGAGAGACCATCCAGAGCCGCCACCAGATTTTCGTAGAAACCGATGATAGGGGAGAAGGATAGCTGGTCCAGTTAGAAGTGGCGTTTTCCAGAGGAGAGCGAAGACCAGAGGAGGCGATCGAAAAAAGGTTCGAGGGAGGCTAGCACCGAGGAATTCAGGCTCAAGTAAGAAGTTACTCATCTCGAGAGAAGGTTTGTTTTGGAAGATGATTTTCCCTTGGCCAGATTCCATTCTATGTGGTGTCTGTCCAAGGCAAGAGCTTGCTTAACGTAATTTTCATGTTCGGCAGAAATGAGGTGAGAGGAGGAGGAGGGGTCGGCCAAGGAAGCGACACAGTATTGAAGAGGGGATGAGGGGGCTGGGGTGGCTACAAGGAGGGCAGAGGATAGCATGGGAGGTTCGGAGGAGATGAGAAACAGAGCAAGAGAGGAAGAGAAAGTCTGGGTTTTGATGGGGGAGTAAGAGGCGGTGAGCTCTAGAGGCTTGGATAGCAAGGAAGGTCTTGAATGAGCACTTGGATCCATCGGAAAGTCAGGTAACAGTAGTTTGATATTGGGGTGTATTTTGTTTTTACTGGTTAGGGGAGGTGTATGGGTTGTGGGGGTTAGGAGAAAGATTATATAAGAGGGAGGTGAGGGAGTGGTAGAATTAGGAAATAGGTTAAGGGGTTCAAAGGAGGAAATAGCTTCCAAAAGAAGTCTGAGGGGTTTCAGGGTAAGAGTAGCTAAGAGGGGACATAACTGAAGACCTAAGGTAGAGAAATCAGGGTATTGGGGGGAGATATTAGGCATGGCTGATACAAGGAGCCAGTAGAGCTGAAAATGAGTAAGTTTGACTGAGGGAAATGTACTGAGGGGGAGAGAGAAGTTAGGGTTAGCCAGAAATAAGAGAGAGATGATGACTTGGAATAGAGAGGTTATATGGAGTGGTTTTTGAAAGTGTGGAAATGAAGGATAGGTAGGATGGTTAGGGTAACTAGAAATCTGGTGATGACTAATTAGGATACGGCTGGTTTTGTTGAGATTGGACTGAAAATTTGAATACTTATTTTGATTTTCAGAGAAAAATTAGGATTGAAGACCATACCGGTTTTGGGGAAGAAGCATGATAAAGGGGATTTGAGAGGATGGTGGATTGACACCCAAAGGGACTGACATGAAGGAGGTGTCATTAGAGACATTAGGGAGTAGGCCTCCAAAAGATTTGAGATGAGCTTGAGGGAGCTTGCTCTGGACCAAAGGATTGAAGCTTGAGCTTATCTCAGATGGAGCCCAAGGAACAAGGGATAAGTAGACAAATAGTTTGGAGAGAGAATTTGATGGGAAGATGTTGGGCATGGAAGGATCCACCGGGTGTTTGGAGTAGCTTACAACACACATGGGGAGGTGAAATAGATTGCTTGATGAACCCATCAATCAAATGGATCTTTGTCCATTGATTTTAGGGTTCACTAAGATTACCAAGACGAACATGTTACCGTTGCAGAGGGAGAAGAGAGGAGAGATAGGAGAGTGTTTTTTTTAATATTTTTTTACCATTGTTCGATATCGATAAATATTTATGAAAGTATAAATATTGTTATCTTATATTTAACTCACATCAATAGTTTGATGTATGAGAATAATAATTAGGAATAAGAAACATGTGTACAAAATGAAACACTCTGTTTATTCAGTTGAGTCAAATTAACTTGCATATATGGGAGAGAGTAAATTTTTAATTTTTATTTCAAAAAGTATTTTTTTAACTGGGTTATATGAATAAATTTTTTTATTTTATTTTATTTATTTTATAAATTTCTTCCGGACTCTGCTCAAAACTACGACTATTTAATTTTTTAACTGTGTTCAAGATTAGGATTACTTGGTTTTTTAACCGTGTTTTCATGAAGGCAGATATAGTATTAATAATGCTAGTTTTCATGAAACAAGTAACAAAATTAGTTAAAAAAATTGGTTAATTATGTTGAAGTAACTTATTCTTTCACAACTAATCAGGTACCTACTCTTAGGACCCTCGTCTTCAGGACCCTCTTCTACAAGACCTCGACTAAAAGGCACTCGTTTAGACGAACCTGCCTCGTCTAGAAGATCTTGCTATTCTCGAAAACCATCGTCTAAAATACCCTCGTTTTCAGGATCCGCATCTAGAAGACCATCATCTTAAAGACACTGTCTCGTCTAGAATTTCCAAGGAAAAACAAAAAACTCTCAATCTTGCATTAACTAGATGATGATGCCAACTTTCCTCCAAACACCGTGTCGCTCTCTCCAACCTCCGTATACTCTTCAGCTAAGTGAATCAAGTCCAAAAAATGCTTGAACTTCACTCTAGGTAATAATTTGGTGAACGTGTCTGATGGATTTTCTTTTAATGCTATTTTCTCCTCCATGATTTCTTTTCTCTCAAGTATGTCCCTAGTAATATACAATTGGATATCAACGTGTTTTGTCCTTTCATGATACACATGATGATTCGCCAAATGAATGGCACTCTGGTTGTCACAATGAATCTTTACACATCATTGAGTAATCCTAATTTCTCCAATCATACCCTTCAACCATATGGCTTTATTGACCCCTTCAACAATGGCTATGTATTATGCTTGAGATGTTGATAAGGCTACCACTGAATGCCGATTGACCTTCCAAGCAACTATTATTCCGAACAATGTAAAAAAAATACCCAATAAGAATTTTCTAATATCTATATTGTATGCATAGTCTGCATCCACATAACCCTCTAAAACATTTATACTTGGATATGTTCTAGTGTAATTCAGACCACCCTTCAAGGACCCATTCATATATCTCAACACCCATTTTAAAGTTTGCTAGTGAATATAGCCATGATTCGCCATAAATCGACTTACCACACTAATTGTATAGGATAAATATGATTTATTACAAGCCATACTTACATGATGCTTCCATTCCTATTTGCATAGGGAGTACTCTCCATATTTTTTTATCATCTGATTAAGGATATTATTTAATTGATAACTTTGAATGATGGTCTAGTGAAGTGTTTACTACCTTAGAATTTGTCATTCTAAATCGATCGACCACTTTTTTAAGTAACTCTGTTGAGATAAGAATAACTCACATTTACTCCGGTCTCTCAGGATATCCATCCTAAGTATCCTCCTTGTATTACCAAGATCTTTCATCTTGAATTCACCATTTAAATTTATCTTGAGCCTTTGAATATCTTGTTTGTCAAAACTTGCTATAATGATGCCATCTACATAAAAGATGAGACTCTCATCCCAATTCATTATTTACACACAACTATCATAGTTGTTTCTCACAAAACTAGTTTTTAATAAGAAATCATCAAACCAAAGATACCACTTCCTTGGACTCTACTTCAACCTATATAAAAAATTATTTAACAAATATATTTTTGAGTTATCTTCTGCTAAAACCTTCAGCTTATTGCATGTAGATTTTTAAATCAAACTCTCCATGTAAGAATACAGTCTTCACATGCCTCTGTTCCGAACCAAGATCATACATATTTATAATTTCTATAAGAATATTTATAGAATAATATTTCAGCAAATGTGAAAAGATCTCATTGTAATCGATCAATTCCACCTGAGTAAAATTATTTGCTACAACCCTCACTTTATACTTTGATGTTTCGACCCATGGTACACCTTCTTTTATTTGAACATCCACTTGCTACCAACTAACTTTATGTTCTTAGGTAATGGTATAAGCTTCCAAGCCTGGTTTTTCTCCAATAAAAGCATTTCCTTTATCATTGCCTTCAGCTAGTCTTTCCTATCATTGCATTCAGTGAGTGTTTCATATCATTGCTTTCGATTGCCATACTAAATTTATTTTTTTATGATTCTTAAACCTCTGCAACCGTATTCAAATCATAACAAATAAGGTCAACATAATCATATCTCTTAGACATAGTAATAACTATCATTTCCCTTTCTCGTGCTAGCTGATAGCCCAAAACAGTTATTATTTGGCTTTCACTTTCTTCAGGTTCTTGACTCTGAGCCTTTTGTTCTCTCTTTTTAGTGCAAGACTCCATCACAAACTAAATTTGCTCTACTTCTGTTTCCGGTCTTGAATCCAGATATTTACACTTCATCTCAATTTGGGACTCATCAAAAGTAACATCCCTACTTAGTATAAACTTTGATCTTCCAGGTTCCATCTTCCGCAACTTGTAACCCTTCACACCTTCAGGAATGCCAATAAAACATACTTCACAACTCTAGAATTAAGTTTCTTCTGCTTGACATCTGAAAACGCCAAAGCTCTAAAGACTTTCAAGTTTGAGTAGTCTGTTGTTCGACCACTCTAAAATCCATATGTGTATTTAGATTTATACTTATTGATGCACATTTGTTGATCAATTATACAATAATACTAATAGCTTCTCCCCAAAAATGTTTGGGTAATCCAACTCCCAATAACATTCATCTCATCCGACAAGGTCTTGTCCATTCTTTCTGCAATACCATTATACTATGGTGTGTATGCAACAGTTTCATACCTTTTTATACTTTTATTTACCTAGTTTCGTCGAATTGACCTGCATCTGGGGGAGAAAGGAGCTCTTAAATTTACTATCTTGACAAAGTATTTTTATAAGAGATTCTCTCAAGCGAGTTACAAGAATAAAAATTTCTCTTTAATATACCCATTTCTTAAATTAATTCCATACTATGTTCAAGATTACGACTACTTAGTGTTTCAACTGTGCTTTTCACGAAGGCGGATGTAAGTATTTATAATACTAGCTTTCTTGATCAAATAACAGAATCAGTTACTTTTAACATGATTGGTTACTTTTGTTGAATTAACTAATTTCTTCACTATTGACCATGTACCTCGTCTCAAGATCCTAGTCTTCGGTTGCCTAGTTGAAAATTCCTCGGCTAAAAGACCCTCGTCTTCAAGACCCTCATTTAGAAGACCAACATCTACAAAACCAGCATTTAAAAGACCCCACCTTTTCTAAAAGATCTCGCCTTATCTAGAAGACCCTCATCTAAAATACCCTCGCCTTCAGAACCCTCATTTAGAAGACCCTCGTCTAGAAAAACTTGTCGCGTTTGGAATACCCTCTTTTATAATACTCGCATATTCATGACCTTCATCTAGAAGACACCGTCTAGAATACTTTCCTCGCCTAGAAATTCCAAGATAAAACCAATATATATATATATATATATATATTAATAAATTATTGTGAAAATTAATACAAAATTATATTCTATTTTATTTATTCCCGCCTTCCATTAGTTATGCAAGTGTTGCCCAACTTCATAGAATCAAAATTTGAAACATAAAATTATTGGTAGAATAATAATTATTAATTATAATCATAATATCTGATTAACTATTAATTAGAAATAAGTAGTTTACCAATCATTTATATTTATATTTTTTGGAAAAACCTTCGCTGTTAGGAATAATTCTTCAGGGAAAACCCTTCTATTCCTCACCCAAACGCTTCCTATCAACATTCAAGTCATAAAGATTAATGGTAATAGAAGGTTAAGAAGACAAATAAATTGGAGAACTACAATCAAGAAATGTATAACAGAAGGAATAATTACCAATGATAAAAGGGAAATCAAGAAAAAAAATCAACAACATTCGTCTGGACTTCAGATACGTTGTATAAGAGAGGGATAAAAAAGCCACTATTTTGATTGTTAGGAACATATGAAGCAACCTTCATTATGAAAGAGATACATGATGAATAAGGAAGTACTCGAAGTAGATACAAGGAAATTCACCAAAAATCCTACTTTAGGGTTATTATTGGTCAACTATAATGGTCGGTGCAAAGAAGAAAGTTAAGCAGTATGATACATGTCAGTGATTTATAAAATTCCATACAACTCCCTATACTATTACTAGAGACAATAACTGAAGCAAACCCAATTGACAAATTGGGTTTTGATATTGTGAGACCTTTACTATTTGTTTCGGGAGAAATGAAGTATAGACTTGTCATCATAGATCACTTTTAAAGTGGATGGAAGTACGACCACTAATGAATATCACGGTAGATGAGGTAAAATTTTCTTAAAAGTACATATATGTTACAAGTTCAGAATTTTGAGGGCCATTACCACTAGATAATGGAACTCAGTTCCAAAATGTTGAAGTAGTAGGTTTCTGGGCTGAGAATAAAATAAAGTAAATATTTTATTTCCCATTCCATCCTCAAGGGTAGTGGTCAAGTTAAAGTGAGTTATAAAATAATAATAAAGGGCATCAAGAAGATGTTAGAAGGAGAAATTTTGAACATGGCCGAATATTCTATGAAACTTCTTATGGTCATACAGAACCACACCTAGAACGGCAACAAACGAAATCCAATTTTTCATTGTATATGTACATGAGGTTACAATATGAGTCGAAATATGTGTGCCATCCTACATGATTGAATCATCTTATAAAGCAAGTAATATACAAGCCTGAAGCTCTAAGCTAGATGTAATGTAAGAAAGAAGAGTCAATATAGATCTACAGTCAGAGTATCATAAGGAATTGCTTATGAATATATATAATTCTAAAGTACATTTCAAGAGTTTTAAATGATGATACAAGGTGCTACGAAAGGTTTTTCTTTACGCTAAATAAAATAGGTTTGGTAAATTGGTCCTAAATTGGGAGGGTTATTTACAGTTGAAGCCAAAATAAAACCAAAAACTTACAGACGACTAGATGAAGAAGGAAGCCAAGTTCGAAACCCCTAGAATATAGAGCACTTGAAGCTTTATCACAGTCTTAAAGACTAAAGCTTGTAACTTATTACTAATTGTAGAACATGTTTATTAAACTATAGAGATATGCCTTTTCCTCCCTCGATGGCGTTAATTTTTTTTATGGATAAATTCAACATTAATAAAACATTTTCGTACCAAAAAACAAGTCTTATATATTATTTGCATAACAATATACAAATTAGACAACAAATAAAAAAACAAGCGTTTTCACTTGGAGGATCAAGGTTTTCAAAAGCCTACTAGAGTCTCATACGAAAATTAATAAGTCCGTATAAAATAAAATGATCCATTAGGAACACTAATCCCCCATAAAGTCTATAGGAAGTAAGTTTCAGATAGTCAACTATCCATCATTATACAACAAAATGCTTCATTAAGAACACTACAGTTCACAACGGTTAAAAGAATAATAAGTCTTAAATGATCAAGAATCAACCGTTAAACAGAAAAAACACGCATCAGTTGCATAAAAAAAACCTTACGAGACTCATGCATCCTAATTATGTTTATAAAATTTTAGAAAATTTTAAGACAATAACATAAGTGTTCATTAACAAAGTCTCAACCTATTGAAATTGATCAATCAATAAAAAAGAATGTTAAATTTTTTATTAGAAACACAAAAACTCAGTCAAAAAAAATTTATTAACAAGAGTACTCATAAACAAAAAGAGTTTTGGTACAACAAGTGAAATACAATGCAATCAACAAAAAAATATAATGGTAACAATTAAGCTTATAGATTCTTAACAATATCTTGAGCTGAGAAAATATCACTATCCATAATTGTTTAGATATCAGTACCTTCAACGTTTTCGGTTTTGATACGAGTATCTGAAGCATCACTTGTCCCACTAACATATTTTTGGACACCACTTCTTTCACCGTCTTCAGAGAACCCAACCTCTTCCAATTCTATCATTTTTTTATTCTCATTTTTTGAATAATATCAACAATAGTTTTCCCGCCTATAGTCTAACCCGATAAAGGAAAATAATTAAGAGATTTATCACTTCAAGCTAAGTCTTTCGGCCATTCAACTTCAGGGAAAAAATACCAAAAATTATCCAAATTAGTTTTTGGGTATTCCTTGTGAAAGTATTGAACAAACCATTCGTGATCGTATGTAGAAAATTTATGAGCAGAAGAACTCATTGTCTCTTGCTATGAAGTAGTATCATCCATCTAGAGTTAACGCTTTGGTGTTAATTTGTCCAATTTCTCATACAACCTTAACTTCGAAAAATCAGCTTCAAACTTGGTATCAATGAGTTATTTGTCAACAAAGGACCAAAAATTCAATGGTAAGTTTAGCCTTAGAAGCATTCAGTTTCTATTTACAGGCAGACATAACTTTACCTTGTACAAAAGTCACATTCTTCAGATATTTTTCAAATTAACAACTAGTCGAGATGGTGTCACTGTTATGCAACAATGGACTACCCAACTGTGAAAGTGCGAAATACTTTTTATTCAGTTTTTCAGTTTGGGACAACAGTTCGACGGTCAACAACCTTTCCTTCTCTCGGCTAGCTTCAAACAAAGCTTTTAGTTGTTTTTCATTCTCAACATTTGCTTCAAGAGAAACTTTCATAGCAGAGTCCTCTTTTACATTTTCAGTAGCACCATCAAAAAATCCCAAAGATTAGAAATATAAGTTGTATGATAAATATTGGCTTAATGAAGCATGGCAAAACCATTGAGGATAACAAAATACAAGATAAGAAATACATAGTATATAATAAGTTTCTATAATACAACATGGAATAGGGAATCAACTATAAATAAATAGATAAAGGAACCCGGTTTTACCTCAAATCATAAATTCAAGTGCCTCTTAGCCAGGTTCATGGAAGAGAGATGGATGAGGCATATCTCCAGACTAGGCAGTATAGCAAACTGGGTTAGAATTCCGAGAATTTGGTCTAATGAGAAAATAAATGAAGATGAAATAACAACATCTGCCGCAGTAGTACCGGGTTGGGTAAAACAAAATTTGGATCCATAGTCATAGTATTCTCAGTATCTGGATCTATGAAGGTAATGACAAAATATCCTCAACACCCTTTAATGGATCATCATCAATAATAAATAAGAGGATCTGAAATGACGGAAGAAGTAACACGAGCTTCAGTGGTAACAACCACATCATCCTCTACATTAACATGATGGTTAACTTATTTGGGATTTGAAGTACTCTTCAGCTCTATGGGTTCACTCACTATAATGTCAACTTTATTGGAAACCTCAACAATGGTTCTATTATCAACAAGAATATACAAATATATAAATGAAGACCTTACAACTTGTCGAATATATTTTATCTTACTCCGTTGAAGTTATAAATGAAAGAGCTCATCACGCTCTCTCTTGTTGCCTACCTTATCTTCAGAAATTGCCTTACGGTTCATAGCTTCAAAATCAGACTTCAACATAAACTCAAGCAAGGTCGTTACATTTATCTTTTTGAAACCAGGCATTATACTTGACGCAAAACCATCAAATATAAAAATTGTTTTTATATAAGATGAGAGTGGATAGTAAGAGTGTTCAAACCAATCACTTTGAATGCATCATAGGATTCACCTTTGCCCTTCGAAGTACCAGTATGAATTATTTCCAAACTTCAGTCATTTGCCTTATTGTGAGTTTAATTTCAGAAGAACGCTTCATAAGTATATTTTCAGGTAAGTATTTATCTACAACCCTCTTCTTAGGAGATTGTTTCTCAAACCCTTTCTTCTGATCATAATAACGTTCCACAACATCCTCCTTCAGAGAAGCACAAAAAAAGAATCCTCTTCTAACAGAAATGCTCGAGCACAACCCCATGTTAATAAATTTCTCGGGTACGAGGACAAAGGTATGAGAGTGAGACACTTTTGAAGATTTTTCCACCAAAATAGCATATATTTTGCGAGTATATTCTTTACAATTACCATCAAAATTCATATTTACAACACGGGTTGAGAATGAGAAAATCACAAATAAAAATTAAATACGAAATCAAAAAAGAAAGGAGGTCCGAGAAGGAATAACCTTACATTTGGAGACCCAACGCCGGTTAATATGAGGACTTTCTCTTTTTTGTTTGGTCTCCTAGTTTCGAAATATGCAAATTTTTTATCATTCCATACTTTATTATAAGTAGGAAAGTCAGTAATGGTTTTGGCAAACAGTTTCATCAGGAAGAAGAATAGTTTGATTTTTGTGGTAGAAAAACTGGAAAGCAATAAGGAACTCATGCATTGAAAAGTGTTGAAAATTAATCTTAATAAAATTATAACCGAAAAGGTACACTCTAAAAATTGGGAACAAGCTGGCTAGAAAAAATACGAGTAATTTGAAAAAGTTAACAAGGTCGGGAGCAAGCGGATACTGCATCCCGTGATAAATAATGAAATTGAATAAAAACTTCACCATCACAAACGTCAAAAGGAATTTTCCAATTAATTGGAAACCTAATGTTTATATCTGGTGTAATCGTCTAGTCAGGGAGATTTTTTTATACACTCATCTTTGGTGAGAAACCAATATGAATGCTCCACAATACTCTTCGTGTGCATTTCATTTAGACACTCATCTTTTATCTTTGATTCTACTTGGTGAACATTAATATTGGCGCGACTGCTACCTCCTACTGTTGAGAAAATCATGCATTCAAGTTTAGAATGAATGAGATAAGAAGTGATATAAACAAAAACTTTGAATGATTCCTCCCTCTTCCATATATATCTATTCTTTTTCGTCTAGACTGGATGACAAACATACTATGAAACTATAAAAAAAATCTTATTGATCACAATAATCAGCTCCAAAAGAACCATTATTCTGATTATTTTGACTATAAAAGACCTCACTTTCTGCTCAGTTTCTATCCATTTACAACAAAATTATAAGTTTATTGTAACAAAAAAATCAACAACCGATTCAAGAAACCAAAAGCCTAGGGAAAGAAGGTAAAGTGAGAGTTAAACTAGAAATTGGAGAAATAAATCCCAATGATGAGAGAAACTGGTATTTATACACAAATATATGAATTAATTACAATCATCGATCTTTCTTATTATATGGTTTGGATTAACTTGTAGGATAAGTGACATATATTCAAAGAATGATGGAAGGCTAGGATTGCATAAGATGAAGAGAGCACACATGTCTACCTAAAAAACAACTTTTCTACACGTGTAACTCTTTGTCAGCCACTTGCACTTTTACCATATTATAAAAATAAATACTATAATTTCATTAACTTGACCACTTGCACACACCAAATAAATTTAAATATCATGTAGTCGTAAAATTAATTTCCATAAATATTCACACCATATATCTTTAGTCAGAAATACAAATTCAAATGGTGTAAGCCTTGACTGGTTAATAAAGAAAGAAATATTTCAATGTGATTTTCAATCATTACCTAAATCTTCATCAATAACTAATAATTTGTAAAATTAAAGTCAAAACCAAAAAACAAAAATAAACCTCAACAATATAAAGTTACAAAAGTATATGCTTACGTAGTATAGTCATTCTCTCATCCTTCACCAAGGGTTAGAGGGGCTACTGAATATCATCATAACAATTTCGACCAAAGCACATCTCTAGCTATCCAAAGCCATTAAAGTACTAACAACACTTCATATCACCAATATTATTACTTTATCCTTCATCGGGACTAGAGTGGTTACTCAAATATAGTAAAAAAAGAATTAAAGCAGTTCTAACCTAGTAATGACAAACATAAGTTAATAAATAACAAATATGTCATACCTTAGCAGCCTACTCACTGTTGGTTGTATTGTTTCCATTTGGAAAAGTAGAACTTTTTATCCTCAAATGATATTTCTTATGGTGAAGATATTTAATGAAGCATAAATAATTTAGTAAAAACTTAATCGGATACGTCTCTCGTGACAATTAGGTCAGAACAAGTTAGAATAAATAGGCATTAAAACTTTAAGAGTTTAGCCGAAGATGGCTGACATAGATATTTCAATATGTAAAAATGCAATAGCTTTAGATATGAAGATAAAGCTTCGGGAAATATTATGTTCAAGCAAGAAAATTTTATCTAATATCAACAGATGCTTCAATAGAAGTCAACGAATGCTTTGGTCAATGTAAAAAAACTTTGGACAATCAAAGCTAGTTTTTCCTTATTACTCACGCAAAAACTAAAGGGTTGCTGATAATGGTGTCAAACGTTTGGATCATCCACGCTGCCCTATTAGAATTTAAGTACTTAAAGTTCATAAGATTTTTTTTAAAGATATGTTTGGATACCAAAATATAGATACCAAATCGTAATAGAAACTTCTCCACAATAAGTAGTACATACCACAATATTAGGCCATCACGATCTAAGGTTCCCTGAGCCAACTTAGTCTGGAACAAATATAACATCCTTAGACATGCCTTTGTTACCTATTTTTCCATCCAGAGAAAATTAATGACGCTTGACAAACTTAATGCATGGGGCTACAAGATTGCCCAGAATGTATCCTTTGTAACCTTTCTCTGAAATCTGCCAACCACCTTTTGTAGAGTGCCTGTACGCCCAACTAATCTGGAAGAATTGTGCTAGGAAACTCAGGTTTCTACACTCTTTTAACGATTTGTTAAGTTGGTTGCAAGTGGCCGACGCCTGGGCACCAAGAACAACCGGCCTTGGGCACCTCTGGCGTGCTTTTTTCTGCACGGTGGTTTACTACTTTTGGTAGGAGAGGAACACACACATCTTCTCTAACTCAGCGTCGCTCAAATCTGTTATATACCATAGAATCTTAAACAACATTCACTACAAATTTCACTGCACAAAGATCCAGTAGTCTTACAAATATACACAAACTAACTTAAAATTTGTTTTCTCTTTTGTCTTCTGTTTTGCTTTTTTTTTGCAGGTCTGGCGCTATGATCTCTGGATTATCTTCGTTCTAGTTGTCTTTTAGGTTACACAATCACTTGACTACCCATGTTTTAATATGTATAAATTTTACTTACATCCCTCGTCAACGGGATTTGTTTACTTGTTGTATGAAATATTTTGGGAATACTTTTGTACTTGTTTGGGAAATACTTGCATCCTCTGTTTCTAACTCGTTAAGGAATACCTCATGTTGTTAAGTTTGTAGTTGTATCAGAATAATTTTTCGTAATTAATGTAACCAGACCTTTTTTATTTAAATATATTTACTTTTCATACAAAAAAAATATTACGCTAGTATTTAAATTATTAATGGAAGATAAATCCTCTCAATATCTGAAAATATATTTTGTAACTATAAATTCTATAAATAAAAAACTAAAAATCATTAATAAAATACTCATTCATCTATTTTATGTCTTCAAACATTATTATTGTTTGTACAAGTATTTTTCTAACCTTATTGTTAGAATATTCGACTAAATTTGGAAAGCTAGATTCATGGAGTAATAATTGGGGTCAACTATTGATCACTATAATTTGGGATTTCACATACTATCCTTAATCTTCTCCATATAAATCAATGTATTAAGTTTCCTTGTATATGCCTCTAAGTTCTCTATATATTGAGAGTCTTATTACCACTGCTAGTGAAACAAGCGCAACTTGTAATGATTTGATTTAATAAAAAACAGTTCAATACAAAAAGGAACATATTCTTAAATAAAACACAAAACCCAAGCCGCCTCTTGCGGCTACTTCTCTCTTTGTTTTTAACATGGTATCAGAGCACGTGTGATTCTGGTAATTCTGAACATCCTCAAAAAAGATGGCTGGCAATGAAGTCGTGGTCAATCAAATTCCTGATGAATTAACAATGCAGATTGCTGCCATCTGAGAAATGGTCTCGGAACACAACAACAAACAACTAACCCCGAGAATTTATCCCTAGGGATTAAACTCGGTGGTGACAACTATTCCCTATGGGCAAACCTTATGAAGAAAGCAATTGGGGGGAGGGGAGAGGTTCTCACATTTGAGGGGAGCCAACACCTCCATCTAAAACTGACAACACACATACAAGGTGGGAACAAGATGATCAATGTGTTTTCACATGGATTATCCAGAATCTTGAATCCAGCTTGGTGAATAATATCTCGCAATATCCCACTGCAAAAGCCCTCTGGGATGGGTTAGCCACCACATACGGTTCTAGTACAGATTCGTTACAGGTGTTTGACGTTCATAAGAGGGCTAATTCATTAAGGCAAGGGTCTGATACACTAGAATACTTATGGAAAAAACTGCAGAACATCTGGATGTCTATAAATAGGCGAGATCTGAACCCTATGAAAGACCCAGAAGACATTCAGATCTACAATAAAAAGACTCAAGAACAAAGACTCTATCAATTCCTAATGGCAAATAATGACAAGCTGGAACCAGTCAAGAGAGATATCCTGAAAAAGGATCATCTTCCTTCCATGGAAACTGCATATGCTACAATACGAAGGGAAGTGACCAGACTTAATATACTAAAATCAAGTTCTTCTGATAGTGACTCGATTGAAATTGGAATGGGTTTGGCTGCTAAAGATTCTGCACAGAGGTTTAAATTCTGATCCAAAGAGAAAGAAGATAAATCCAAGTTGTATTACACTCATTGTGGGATGAAGAAACACACTAAAGAGACATGTTTCCAGCTGGTTAGCTATCCAAAATGGTGGGAGGATGGTCATAAGTAGAAAATAACCAACGTTTCAGATCTAATGTGAAACGGGCTTCGTCTACAAGTGGCGGTGAAGATCCGACTAAAAATGAGCAAGGAAGTGGCACTGGTTTTGGATGAATGGCGGCGAACTCCTATGAAAAACTTGGAGGTAAAGGGTTTGAGAAATCAATGAATTGGATCTTTGATTGCCGGGCTACGGACACCATGTCTTATGATCCTAAAGACTTTGGTGACATGTCATCTATAAAGAAGTCCCATACTCAGACTGCTAGTGGAGAAATTTGTGAAGTCAAAGGGGAGGTTCAATTATTTTTTCGGAAAAATGAAAATTAAAAACTGCCTCTACATTCCTTCAGTATCCGTAAAGTTATTATCTGTTAGTCAAGTGACAATACAACTCAACTGTGTGGTTCCTATGTATCCATTTTTTTGCATTTTACAGGACATTCGTACGAAAGAGATCATTGGACGTGGTACTGAACAAGGAGGTCTCTATTGTGTTGATGAGGTAGTTCATAAGGGACATGTCATACTTGCTCACGGAACAACCGAAATGCAACTTTGGTTATGGCACCGGCGAATTGGTCATCCTTCTTTTAGCTATCTTAAAAGTTTGTTTCCAAGTCTTTTTTTTGAATAATTTCATTCATGAGAAATGTGAAACCTGCATTCTTGCAAAATATCGTAGGGTCTCATTTAATCAAAGTTATACTAGAGTTGATTATGCTTTTTCGCTGATCCATTCTGATGTTTGGGGTCCGGCACCAAATTCTACTAACAATCAAATCAGATAATTTGTTTTATTTGTGGATGATTTCTCAAAAATGACTTGGATATACTTCATGAAACATAAATCGGAAGTACCATAAATATTTGGTTGTTTTTATGAAATGATTTTGATTCAATTTGAAAAAGAAATACAGATTCTTCGTTCTGATAATGGAACAGAGTTTGTCAACCAAACAATGCATAATTTTTCAAAACAAATGGTCTTATCCATCAAACCACTTGTCCAAACACACCTCAACAAAACGGTACTTCAAAACGAAAAAATTGTACTTTACTTGAAAAAACTCATGCTATTATGATTGAATCTAGAGTTCCTCATTCTCTTTGGCCAGAAGATCTTGCTACAGCTACGTATCTTGCAAATCGTCTACCAACCCGATGTCTAGGAAATAAAACTCCATTACAAGTGCTTGCCACCCAAGTTACAATTCCATCTGTTATGACCTTACCCCCTCTTGTCTTTGGTTTTTCGGTGTTTGTTCATATCCCTAAAACTAGTCAAAACAAACTTAATCCGTGTGCTGAAAAGTGTGTATTTGTTGGGTACGGTGTTCATCAAATGGGATATCGGTGTTACAATCCGGTTACTTGTCGAATCCATATCACCATGGACTGTGACTTCTTGAAATCCGATGATTTGTTTTTACCACCAATCCCGTGCTCAGGGGGAGAAAGTAAGTGAATCACTCGATTGGTTGCTATATGAAAGTTACTTTGAGGATGTGCCGACAGAGTTGGTAGATGACGACACCCAACACGCCTCTTCCAATATAAAGGAGACTGACGAGGTAGTTCTTACCACCAATGAATCTCCCGAAGAAAATGTCCAGCAAGAAATAAATGTCATGGATACTACCAGCGAATCAGCCGAAGAAAATGTCCATCAAGAGGTAAACATTACAATGTCATAATTCACAAAATGCTACTGACCATGACATTTCAGGAAGTTCATTTGTTGAAACTCAAACTTCGGTTCTTCCCCCAAGAAAAAATAGAGGGGTTCCTCCTGACCGGTATTCACCGGAACACGTTCCTCGTGCTTCTACATATCCGGTAAAAATGGACAGGAAAGGAATGACGAAGATTGCAAAGGCATTTTCAGCTACTATTCTCTTTGAAAAAATCGCTACAACAGCTCAAGAAGCTAAGAAGATGACTGAATGTCATGAGGCAATGAATGTCGAAATGGAAGCTCTAAAAAGGAATTGTACATGGGAGAATTGTGTGTTACCACAAGGGAAGAAAGCAGTCGGGTGTAGATGGGTATTTAATATAAAATATAAATCCGATGGCACCATTGAGCGACACAAGGCAAGATTGGTTGCCAAAGGATATACACAAACATATGGTATAGACTACTCTAAAACGTTCTCTCCGGTTGCAAAGATTGACACTATTAGAGTTTTACTTTCTATAGCCGCGAATAAAGATTGGCCTCTTCATCAATTTGATGTAAAGAATGCTTTCTTATATGGAGACTTGGAAGAAGAGGTATATATGGAACCCCCATCAGCGTTCTCTGATGGTTTTCAAGAAAATGAGGTATGTAAACTGAAAAAGGCATTATATGGGCTCAAACAGTCTCCTCGTGCTTGGTTTGGGAGATTTACAATGGCAATGAAGCAGTATAGCTACAAACAGAGTAATGGGGATCATACCTTGTTTTACAAAAATAGAGGAGAATTAGTCACTTGTCTTATAATATATGTCGACGATATGATTATAAGGGGAATGACGAAGAAGAAATTAGCCCTCTTACGAAAAACCTCTTCAAGGAGTTCGAAATAAAAGACCCTGGGGGATTGAAGTATTTCCTAGGAATCGAGGTTCTTAGGTCAAGCGGAGGGATTTATATCTCCCAACGGAAATATATATTGGATTTATTAGCTGAAGTTGGCTTGGTGGATTGCAAACCAAATGACACTCCTATGGTTGTGAATCACAAACTAAATAAAATTGAAGATGTCAGACCAGCGAGTAAAGAAAGGTACCAAAGGTTGGTGGGAAAATTGATTTACCTGGCTCACACTCGACCCGACATTGCATACGCGGTGGGAGTAGTTAGCCAGTTCATGCATCATCCTCAGGAACACCATATGGAGGCAGTAATGAGGATTATTCGATATCTCAAAGGCACACCAGGAAGAGGCATAATGTTTAAAAAAAATGGACACCTTGATGTTGAAGTATTCACAGATGCTGATTGGGGAAGGAATCCTAATGACAAGCAATCAACTGCTGGCTACTTTACTCTTTTTGGAGGTAACTTGGTGACTTGGAGGAGTAAGAAACATAAAGTAGTATCACTGTCAAGTGCTGAATCCGAATTTAGAGGAATCGTTAAGGGGATTACCGAGATACTTTGGTTAAAGAAGATAATGAAAGAAATCAGATCCCCTCTGAAGTGTCCAACTCAGTTAATGTGCGATAATGAAGTTGTGATTAACATTTCAGAGAACCCGGTACATCACGATAGAACAAAGCACGTTGAAATCAATAGGCACTTCATAAAAGAAAAGATTGGAGATAGGACAGTCGAACTTCCGTTTGTTAGATCCGAAGACCAACTGGCAGACATCCTGACAAAAGTAGTTGCTGCAAAAACATTCGAATCAGTTTTATCCAAGTTGGGTATTGGTGATCCCACTACACAACTTGAGGGGGAGTGTTAGAATACTCGACTAAATTTGGAAAGCTGGATTCATAGAGTAATAATTAGGGTCAACTATTGACCACTATAATTTGGGATTTCACATACTGTCCTTAATCTTCTCCCTATAAATCAGTGTATTAAGTTTCCTTGTATAGTCTCTAAGTTCTCTATATATTGAGAGTCTTATTACCACTGCTAGTGAAACAAGCGCAACTTGTAATGATTTGATTCAATAAAAAACAGTTCAATACACAAATGAACATTTTCTAATAAAACACAAAACCCTAACCGCCTACTGCAATTAAAAAAATTGCATTAATATAAAAAAAACTAACTCTTGATATATTTTTTGTTTTTTCAATGAGATCTTAATATTAACAGTAGTCCTTCTTTCTAATTAATAAATTTTACATATATATATTACTTTAAGTTATGTACCCTTATATGAATTTGATTAAGAATACCCTGATGTAATGGGCTTAAAAAAATACAACCAAAATATACAAGTATAATTTATATTGAATGGTAAGAGCCAAATTACTTTCTTAGCTTTCGCTTTAGTCTCCTATTAATAATTCTTGTCTTGTAAGTGATTCTAGTGTTGTAGCAGCTTTTTTTTGGGTGAATCGAAAGTATATTATTATGTGACAGAAGTCTGTATGTTCAATTTTCTTGTTGTCTCAGGAAGCAGGAAAATGGTTCTGGTTAGAGTCCTTGTAAATAGAGCAGTGTTTTTCAGATAATAATCGGAAGCAGTTAGCGATGTAAGTAGAAAGTTGATTTGTTTAGCAGAGTCTTTGAACGTTATTCAACAAGATTTGGTGACTACTAATTATAATTTCTATGATTTTATTCTGTTTTTTTTCCAGGTATTACTGCATGCATATAAAATTATTAGTTTTGTATAATTTATTGATTTAGATGTTCCTGTAATATATTATCACTGAAAAGGATAGGAACGGAGCTGGATATTATCCTGTTATTAATAAGATATTTTTTCAGAAATCCAAATTCTAATTTGTACAAAAGAGCTATTGCCCGAAGTTGATTAGGAAATTGTGTTGCGTTGAGATCTTGATTTAATTTGTTTTTGTGTATCCACTTTACGAGTCAGTCCGATGTCGTTTTTTGTTCCCTCTAAATGTGTGAGATAAACATGTCTGAATATAGTAATTTTCAGCAACAGTCTAGGATAGATGTTAGAACCATGAAACCTTATGATTGAGTAATATAGCTAATAATATATTACAATCAGCCTTTATATCAGTGTTTGTGATTTTTCATTTTATAGCAGAGAATATGTCCATCAAAAAGTACCCTACACTCAGTGATGATAGAAGTCTGTTTACCATAGATTATACCAATAGAAACTATAGTCTTGTCTTTAGAGTTCCTAATAATGGCACCCCCCGGTGGCTTCACCAGGCTAAAATCAAGATGCATCAGTGTTTAGCTTAATTCTTGGGTCCTAGGATATTTCCAACGAGTAGCAATAACCTTTCTAAGTTACTTTAGATGATTGAACCAATCAATCTCATAGGCAATATCAGTTTCTTTGTACCGGCATTATCTCTTAAGAAGGTTTGATGTATCAAGATTTAGAATCATGTTCTTGACTTGATGAATGATTGAGTTGGAAGTTATACTTTTCTGTTAAAACTTGACCTTATTTATGGAAATCTAGAGAACCCAGCATATCATGGGAGGAAGACTGGTACGAATATGGACATCTTTAAGAGAAGACTAGTACCAGCTCATGATGATGTGCTTTAGGGTCTACCTGCCATGAAATATTACAATGGACAAATAGATTATTTAAGGTTACATTGTTGTAATAATGTTGACATTTAGAGCCTAAGAACATATTCTTGTGCTGGAGAATTACGTCAACTGAGATCTAGTTGTTCAGACCTTCAAAGAAGGAATGGACACTTCTTTGGAGTGATGTTGTTATAGGTTCTTTTGAGTAGCATTGATTTAGTTCATTTAGACCTTATAGTGTCACATGTGTCTCTTGTATTGTAGTCTTTGTTTTCAGATAGGATCCATTGAGGTTTATCTTCTTCAGTCACTTTGATGGATATCTTCATGATTCTCTTAATGCCTGATGGTAATACTACAAAGATAAGTTTGTCTATGTTCCAATTCCCATCGTGCCAAAAATATTTTACCTTTTCTTGAACATACCAAGAGTTGTTAATCTCATTACAAAGATTGATTAGAGGGTGATTATTGCACCATTTATCTAGCCAAAATTCAATGTTTAATTTACCAATCTTCCATAATATAAAGTCTTCAGCTATGTTTCTCACATCTAGTAGCCTCTTCAATTTATTAGATATTCTCCATGTTTATGGTACTTGTATTGGATGATAGGTAGAGCAGTAGCTGTTGTGCATGTATTTGGCCCAGAAGTTCTTGTTTTCTCAAAACTTATACCAAAGCTTGCAGAAGAAGGTAAGTTGGATATCTTCAAGACTTCTGATGTTAAGACCCCGTTCCTCATAGGACTTACAGAGATTCATTCAACTGGTTCAGGATATGTCTTTGTGATGGTCAGTAGAGCCCCAAAGATATATATATTGCATATCCCATCTATAATAGTTAGAATATATTTAGGTAGAATTGAGCTTTGCAGTTGATAAATGGGAATGGGTAGGAGCACATATTGTACGAGTGTTAGTATGCCTCTAAATGAGAGAATATTATGGTCTCATTCTTGAGTCTTCATCTTGATTTTAGTAATCAAATCTTCAAAGCTTTGCTTATAATATGGAAAATAGTTCCAATGAGTTCATAGGTAAGCTCTCAATCTCGAATCCAGTTTATCATTCTAGAAGTAGGAATTCTTGTAGATGGAATGATTGTAGTCTTTTCTTTGTCTATAATCTGACCAGAAACCTCTTGATATTGATGCAGGAATTTGTGGATGCTGGTAATGCTGGAAGTTGAGTCATTGACAAAGATGACTAAGTTATCTACAAAAGCTAAGCAAGGTATCAATATTGAACTTGAAGCTTTATATCTCATATTATTGTTGGATTGTAGTAGCTACTTGAGTCATTTAAATAAAAATTTCTCTGTAAGAATAAATAGACAAAAAAAATAGAATCGTAGTACATTCTTCGCATTGTTAACACATTATTTGTTTGTGAAATTTTAGTTTATTTTTTAGTTGGCTCATAATATACTATGCATACAACAACAATGGTAATTTTGGGTCTCCAACACATATCAGGGTTTTCTCGGGTACAACTAAAAACCGATTTGATTTTAAATCATCCAATAATTTTGTAGTTCTAAATTTTATATTGGACAAATGATATTGTTTTATCCGCATCCGTATTTCAAATTCAAAATATTTGTATCTATCAACTTTTTTCACATGGGGCAATATCAGTTTGTCGTATCAAACAAAAGGTTACTACTATGGTCCAAATATTTTATATATTTTTAATCCAACTTTATAATACTATATTCGGTGATAGTCCTGTGATTTATAAGGCCTAAATCATTTTAAAAAAACGAAGCCCTACGAAATATTTTAGAAATTAACAAAAAAAATTTTTTTATCAAACCAACAAAATAAAATAATAAGTATTTTACAACCTATAAAAAGACAATAAAAATTATTTCTGATAAACCAGTTTTCTAGCTTTTCTTTCCGTAATTTCATCCATAATTTTCTCATAGTCAAGATTATCAATCATATTCTTCTCAATAAATATCATTGATAATCCATTCAACCAGTCTTGAGACATAGTAGAGCGAAGATAGTTTATTTATCAACTTCAACTTTAAAAAAACTCTGTTGGGCAAATGCAACTAAAACTGAAATTGCCAGCAATATCCGATAAGCAATGAATGCATTTGGATAACAACTCTCCATTCTTTTCATAAAGATCAACACATCAATAGCCCTTTTGATTTCTATTGGAAACACTTCTCTTAGAAGTTTCAACTCCATAAACAAATCTTTTCCATCTACATATGAAAGTGCACCATGTGTCAAAAATACTTCAAGCTTAACACAAGATCTCATCAATTCTTCTTCACTATTTGATTTAAGATTCTTCAAATCAATCGCATCGATATATACATCTTCTTCACCATTCTCACAAGCATAAATCTCAATTCTATTTTGTTTGATCTCATCTCGATAATCGCAGATCTTGTTACGAACTTAAGCATAGAATTTGCTTGTGATTAACAAATTCTTAATCTTTTTTTTATCCAGAAGCATATGTTCTACAATTTATCGGAGGCATGTCACTACAAAATAATATTAATAAGTAAGAATATAATGATATAATAATTAATAATATATATCTATTACAGCCGGCAAAAAATCCATTACAAATAAAGACATCAAAGAATACCTTAAAAACTGTACCGATAGTACTTGTCAAACATAGAGGAAAAAAACTATGACGATTTCTGATTAATCCTAACCTATTTTTTCTAAATAAATCTTTTAAAAGTTAAAGCCCAAAACAGCGGCCTCATATGATTTAAGGAGGACCGACTCTTACTATATATCTATAAGAAGTTTATTAATTGTACTGGCCCTCGTTTTAGAATATTTATTTTCATCCCATAATCTTAAATTTTTAAATCTATCATTTCAAATGATGGTGGAAAGGTTAATAACTTTAAAACAAATAAATCTATAGTGCTGGTTATGAGAATTTCAGATAGTTTTATACGGATTTGAATCCACGGATACTAAAACTATATGCTTTAATATATTTAAACGAATTCAAAAATGTAAACAAAATAATTTAATATTTTTTTCATTTCATTTTACGTATCGCTTTTAGAAAATATCTTTTTATTTTGTCTTAACGCCGTTTTAATATATTAATATAAATTACAATTATTTTTTTTATGAATAGAATTTATTTAATTTTTATATAAAAAATAATTATTATTGTTTACTTTAATATTTGTGACATTTATAATAAAAATAATAGTATAGGATGAACACAAAATATATGTCAATAACTTTTTTATCTTTGTCAAACAATAATTGGAAGTAAAATTGTCCAAAACTTATATAACAACTATCGTATAAAAAAAATACAGAAAGTTTTACTATGTACCTATATTTTTTTAGTCAGACCATACACACCCAAAACGATTTTAAGATTACTCAATTTTAAGTTTTTCAGTATGTATTCATTTTTGGATGAAAATATCATTTTTTTTGGTATTTAAACTGATTTTTTTACTAACCTTTTTGCTTCATTTTCTCTTTAACTTCTCATTTATCTCTAATTTCTCTCTAAGACTCTCTCTTTCTAGAATTTGGTAAAAACATCGGCCATTTTCTGATGTTTGGAGGCTCATTTCGGTCATTTTCCTCGCCGGAATGAGGCTGAAAATGGTTGGACCGATGGGGTTCGTCCAGATACCTCATCGGTCCAGGTGTTGTACATCGATGGTGTAGAAACATTTTCTTTTTAAAAAAAAAAACTATACTTTTTTAAAAAAATAATACTATTTAAAAATTATATATATATTAAGATGTTAATAACTTATTTTTAGGTGTTAAGTGACCTTATTTAATTCTTCTTATCATATTAACATTCATTATTTTTAGCATTTATCGATTAAAGATCATTTTTTCAAAATAATAATAATATTCATGTATTTATAAGTTGTTTTAATTTTTTTTAAGTATCTTGATAATAAATAAATAAATACAGACATTGAATCAATTACAGATAATTTAAAATTTTATTAATAAAATTCATTAAAATAATAATTAGAATTTTTTATCAAGTCAATTATAATAAACTTTATTAAAATCTAAAATAATAATTATATTTAAACTTTATTAATAAAAACATTCATGTTAGTTTCAATTTTTTAGAGTCTAAATTTTAATAAGTACAATATGAATTAAAATTTTAATTTAATTAATAAAACCACATTATACTTTTATAAATACATATAGTAAGAACCATTTTTTATAGTGTCGTAAATGTTTTTTTTTAAATTTATTAATATGAATTTTAATTTCTTAAAATCTCATAAATTCTAATTTATTTTGATTTATTTTAAAAATAATTTAAATTAAATCAATCTTTTATCTCTCGCATTAAAAGAATATTCGAGTTTAATTTGTAATGAAATATTCAGCATATCCATTCGGAAGATTTTATTTGACTTAAACATGTTAAAATGAGGATTGAGAGGGTCAAAAGGGAATTTTTTTGGCATGCACCACCGACGCACTTGCCTCAGTATTGATGGTGTTGATGCCCCAACACCACCGGTTCTGGTGCTTGTACACCAAATATATTAGAAAAAGCAACTCCATTATTTTTTTCCGCGACTGAACCTCTTTCTCTTGCAAGATAAGCTCATCTCCCACCTCAGACGATAGTAACTCCTCCATGCTAATCTTTAATTCTGGTTTACTCATGTTTGATTTTATGTTTTTGTTAAAAGAAGTTAATTTTTTTTTTAAAAGAGTTTGAATGTTCTTGATGCAACTTTGAATGTTCATGAAGATTTTGAAAAACTTCACACTAAATCAAAGTTTTTTTTGGTCAAGTTAGCAAAATAGATTGTTTTTCTATTATGATCTATTTAAAATATACTTAGTGTTTTTTTAATTAATGGCTTTTCTAGTAACTAAATGAAAGTTTGAGGAGATTAAACAACATATATAAATATATAATTATATATTTAATTATATAATTTTCTTAGACGAATAAAGAGATTAAACAACATTTACCCCTCAAAGAGATTAACTCTAGAAGCTCAATGTCCATAAGAGATGATGTGATTATATTTTCTAATGGCTTCATTAATGTTATCATGAAAATGTGTATATTCCTTGAATTATATCAATCACTATCTGGTCAACAAGTAAACAAAAGTAAAACAACTTTTATCTCTCACCATCAATGAGCAGAGTCAGAATAACTGAATTAGAAAGGGCACTTGGTTTTAAACACAGTAGCCTACCTTTTAAATACCTAGGAATAACTATTTACCCTTCCAGATCCTCAATCTAGTTTGCTCCCCTTATTGAAAAAATAAGAAACAAAATAGATGGATGTAATATCAAATCACTTTCTTTTGGTGGGAGGCTCATACTAATAAAATCAGTCCTCATTTTCTTTCCAATCTACTATATGGAAAATTCTGAATCACCTAAAAATATCATAAACAGAATCTATATCATGTTAAAAAAAATCTTATGGGCACAAAATGAATTAACAAAACCTATAATTTGGCCATAATGGAAAAGGATTTGCAAACCATATGATGAAAATGGTTTGGGAATAAGAAAACTTCAGAATGTTCAAAAAGCTTTATCTTTCAAATTCTGGTTTACCCTGAGAGAAAACAAGACCCTTTGGGCTAAGCTAATGAAGGCCATTACTATCCTAATGCCCATCTTTTACAAACTAATAAAAAATCTAAAGATTCTAAAATTTGGAAAAAGGATAAATAAAATTAAAGAATCTGCTGAAAATTTTGTTTTCAAGAAACCTGGAAAATGACATATAGATTATTGGCTCGATAAATGGAACCACTCTCAAACTTTAATCACATTATCCCCAAATGTTAACAATTCATGGTATAAACAAACAAAGGTAACAGAATTCTGGAATTAACAATAAATGAAATATAGCAAAATTAAGAGACCATGTTTTGGAATCAGATATCAATAGGATTAAAAAGTTAAATCTAAACTTTAATCATGATGATAATTCTATTTAGAGTGTATCATCTAATGTTAAACTCTCTTTTAAAAACTTTGAATAAAATAAGAATCCACAATCTATTATTCTAAAGAAAGTCTGAAACAATCTTACTCCAACAAAATGCGCATTCACATTATGGAGAACAATGAACAAGTTAATATCAACTAACTCAAATATGCAAAAGAAATGATTCTATCTTGCTTCTAAATGTCAGCATTGCCTAAATGTTGAAAGTGTTAACCATATTTTTGTTTCATGTCCAATAGCATGAGATGTCTGGATCCATTTTTCTAGTTTATTCATAATCAGGATAAGTAAAGACATGACATTCTATCATATTATTAACTCATGGTTACTTTCTTTTAAAAATAAAATGCATGTTAGATATATAATACCTTCCTTAATAGTTTGGATATTATGGAAAGCTAGAAACAGATCTAAACATGAAAACCTAAAAACTAGCTCTAAAAATATTATTCAAAATATGTTATACATTATGTCTTCAATGGAGTCTTTAAAATGTTCAAACTAAAACATTGGTCAGGAGACACTAGAATAGCTAATGATGTACATTATTTTAATCATTTAGCCACCTATAAGCATTGCTTATATATTGAATAGATACCTTCATTATCAAATAGATATAAACTGAACTGTGATGCCTCTTGCCTTACAAACAGTGAGGCTAGGAGTGGATTTATTCTAAGGAGTGATAAAGGTGAAGCTTTATATTCTAAATGCTCACTTCTGGGTAAAAATAACCCATTAACAGCTGAGGCAATAGCATTGTTAGAAGGATTATGGTACTGTAAGCAAAACAACTTTAAGCATGTTGATATTGAACTGTATTTTCTGATACTTTTTAATATATTAGGTAAAGGGCAATCTCCATGGTACTTTAAAATTTTAATAAACTGCTGTAGAAACTTGATTGCATAGACAATGGTCATTAAACATATCTTTAGGGAAAAAATATGGCTGCTGATTGGATTGCTAAGTATGCAATTCAATCTCAATTTGAATGCTCTCTTAATCCTGCTCAATTTCCACCTCAATTGAGTGCCATTGTTTTGCTTGAAAGTCTCAATGTAGGATATATTAGAGACCAAAATGATTAAATGTCACCAACGACTAACAGGTAATACCTGACCAATAATTTATATATTTTTTTGCAGATATATATAAACATCAAAGCATTGGAGCTGGAATGAAGAAAGATTGATTGGATATAAAACATGAAGAAGATAGAGAAAAAACCGAAGTAAGGATGGACTTGAATGTATATGGCATGCAGATGATGGATAAAGGAATGGATCAAGTAACATAAAAGAAAAGTGGATCAAGGAATGGAAGTAAAGATAGAGTAACAAAGATATGACACTACAACAGGAAGAGTTGTACAATACTGTAACTCAATATTGTAACACTCTAAAAAAACTGTGTTCATTTAAGCATAAACTTAAACTGTAACTCTATTCAAGTGAAATAAAATTTTAATATTCTTATTGAAGAAAAAAATTGTTAGAAAAATATATATATATATTTTAAATTTATTCAATTTAAATTTTTAAATTTGTCAAATATAAAAGTAATTTTGAATCTAATAAAATATAAATAACAATAAAACTATAAAGTAAAATTATAAATATATAAATCATCGACCATCAACCGCAAGTTACAAACTGAATCACATCATAATATAAATATAGATTTTGTTGATTAATAATATATTATATATCAATATTTTAATATCAGAATAGCAGATATTATATAGGTTGAACACAGGTTGGTACCGATTGCAAAAAAAGTTAAATTTTTAATCCAATTTTATGCCCGACACTAAAACCTACGATCCATCCTACGCAAAATAAAAAGTTTGAATACCCTACCTAAGTCGGCTCAATTCAGCTATTGTGGATTCAGAAAAATTGCCATCCCACCCATTAAGGGTCCATCTTGCGATTGTTTTTCATATATACTTTCTAACTATTCCATTTTATTTTATATGCAGTTTTTTCGGTAATCTAAATTTTAAAAAACTTATTAAAATATAAGAATCTAAAATTATAAATAATAAATGATAAAAAATTATTTTGACTAGTTTTTTAATTAAAAAAATACATATTAAATTTTGGTGATATATTAATTTTGATATAAAATAGTTGTCGAATGATGAATATCCTGAAAATTAAGTTAGATAATAGTGAAGAAATTGATAATTTATTATAGAACAAGTGGTGAAAGTAAAAAAGAAAAAAAAGGTGATAGAGTTAGTCTATCAATGAATATGACTACTATTAAAAAAGTTTTTGAATGTGATAAAAAAATAATGAGAGAGTGAAGATATTGAATGTGCTTGAAAAAAATATGAGTAATGAAAAAGTTACAAAATAGTTAGAGAGAAGTGATTGTTTTAAGACAAGTTTTTCCTCAAAATTCAAAAACTCTTAACACTATGGACTCTAATTTTATTTATAAATAGTATTTTGGAAGCTTTAAAGATAAGTCATATGCATTTACAATTACAACGTAGGCATTACTATTTAGAACTTATATCCAAAACCTAGTTAAGTATTATTTATGTCAAATTATATCGTATACCTTATTTTATAGGTTAGACCCTCGTAATTTATAAACTTATCAATAGTAATCCTAGCCCTCGTGAGAGATCAATGAATGACTATAGCTTTGAGTGCTTCTCTGTTTACCGAACTTTTGTGGAGTCTAAATTAAGGAAATTTATGCTTAAACTACCTTGTCGAATCTTGAACGAGATGATTGTTTGGAGAGAGTTGTCTTTGTCGAACCTATTGTGTGTTGAGTCGAGCTACCTAACTTATTATGGCTAGAATCATAAGATTCTTGAGGTCTTTTGTCCTCATAACTATCTTGTTAAAAACCTTTGACCGGTCAAAATCTTTATTAAAGAAAAAAAATTATCGCAAAGAGAAAAATATGCAAGCATAAATAGTGTTTTTTTTTCTCGTACTTGATTATATCCCAGGCAAGAATATTTACAACTTATTCGAGCTTGTAAAGAGTTGAGAAAATCTATTCGAAAGTACCTTCACATTTCATGTAGATGTATAGAGGTAGCCCCTAGTCCTTTTGAAATATGAAGAACGACTAGAGTAGAATGTTGTCCTTTGAATGTTATAGGTTTTTGCTCATATCATACCTGAGCCAAATAACCGAACCATGTGATGGTCGAGATGTGACTCGTCATGCCAAGGTTATAATTGGTTAAATTTTCTAAGATATTACTTTAGTCATAAAATCTTCGGATGGTCGAAGTTTTGCTCAAGTGCCACAAAAATGTCGGAAGTTTGGAAACTTTTCGATTGTAGAATGTAGATCCACACTCTCGCAATAATGGATCTGCATTCTTCATTAGTTAATTAATCGATGGTTCAAATGAAATTACCTCTTTTTTAACAATACTTTTTAATCATACGAACTACTTCAGAATTTATAGTTGATTAACCATCCCGTAAAGTATTTTAATTCTCTAAACCAAGTCACAAAAATTATATTTCATATAAATTATTTTGAGTTCTATGAGTATCAATAGATTAAA
This sequence comes from Limnanthes douglasii subsp. nivea, assembly GCA_036936605.1. Lineage (NCBI taxonomy): Eukaryota > Viridiplantae > Streptophyta > Magnoliopsida > Brassicales > Limnanthaceae > Limnanthes > Limnanthes douglasii. Next base: position 343,395,533 of record JAUPFV010000002.1, read on the forward strand.
AAAATGAGTTTTCTTCAGCGGGGAAGAAGATTAATACATTGCCAGTTGTTTCAAATGAAGATTTTTTAGCAACTAACATCTTAATGCATTAGAAAATCGAGTTATCAGTATCAGTAATTGTGGAAACGTATTGATAATTGCATCGATTTAATGCTTTTTAAGATACGAAGCACTTAATTAATTAATAATTATATTTTCATCAACGGGGAAGAATGATAATGTATTCCAAGTTGCTTCGCTTGAAATCTTTTTGAGCTACGTGAGTATTAATGTACAAAGAAATTTTGTTGTCCTAAACGGTGAGGAAAGGCAATATATTGTCAGTTGCTTCGGTTGAAGGAAAATTTATCTATGTTAGTCTTAATGTTTAAGAAATCGTGTTGTTCTCAACGGCGATGAAAGGTAATGTATTGCTAGTTTCTTCAGTTGAATATGTTTTTAACTAAATAAGTTTTAATGTATAAAGAAATCGAATTGTCCTCCACGATAAGGAATAAATTTATTGCTAGTTGCTTCGCTTGAAGGTATATTGAGCTACAGGAGTTTTAATGTATTGAGAATTTGAGTTGTCCTTGTCGGAAGAAAATACCAAGTAATATTTGGTTTGCCAGAAACCAAATTAGGGTATAAGACATGGTGATATTATATGTATTTTTATTTATGTAAATGAAAACAAATATAAATGGTAAAAAAAATTAAAAATTCAGTTACGCTCGTAGTTTTGGAAAAGCTAACCGAGCCATGATAAGTTAATAGAAAGCAAGGCATGATGAGTTGAGGTTAGACTAAGCAGAGCTGAGATTGAGCTAAGGTCTAACTGAACCGAGACTAAGCTGAACTAATGTCGATCTGAACTGAGCTTTCTTTTTCTTTTTTTCTTTTTTGGCAAATAAAATGATTGAATTACTGAAATGAAATGTCTTACAACCAAAAGGCTCTTAATAGCGAAAAGAGGAAAGAGGAGGACTAAATTGAGAAAAACAAACAATTTAGTCAATCCCCAAATCTAAGAACCCTAGAACAGAGACAAACACTTTCAGCCACAACAGAAACGCTTCCACTCTCATCATGAAAAGTCGAGTGAGCGAGAGAGAAGAAAAAGCCAGAAAATCAACCAGGATCGATGTAGCCAACGCCAAGGCTTTCAAGCGTTACGATGGCGAGAAGCGGAGTCGGGCATCAACAACAATGAAAGATTTGTTAGCCTTCTCTTTCAAAGTCCACTTTGAGATCTAGTCAGCAGCAGCATTCTGAGTTCTCGAAACATGGCGAAGATTCATAGTTGAAAGAATCAAGCTTCGACAGATAGAGATCATAGAAAGAGAAGCTAGATTTCCAGTAGCCACAATATTGATAAGAGTCTGACAATCAGACTCAATATCAACATTGCACCAGTTGTTTCTTCTACAAAGAATCAAAGCCTCCATTAGAGCATTACACTCAGCTTTGAAAGGGTCGAGCTTGCCCAAGAGGAAGCCATAGCCGGCAATCAGGGTTCCCAGCTCATTCCTCACCAAAAAGCCACCACTAACTTCGCCAAAGTAGCTACAAGCGCCGTCGATATTAATCTTCAGTCTGCCAGAAGGAGGAGCGAGCCATTTCAGGTATCTAGGCCTGCACTTTCTGTTATTGATAGTTAGACATCCCAAGGCTGGACTAACATTGTACACACCTGACCAATGAATAGCTTTAAGAGTGTTATTAGAATCAATACCAGAAATAACACTATTGATTCTGTTAATAGCATAATTGAAGTTATCATAAGAATTATTAAACTTACTGCAATTCTTATTAAACCAGATTGTCCAACAGATGATTTGTGGGACAAGATGGGTAATATGGAATTTGCAGTTCAAAGACCAGAACCAACAATAGAACATATGACTTAAGGACATAAAATGACTCAAGGAAATCTTAAAGAGAACCCCATAGTAGTTCCAAAGAGACCAAGCAAAGTTGCAGTTGATGAAGAGATGATTTTTCTCTTCACAAATGCAACAAAACTGACATTTAGACACAGATGTGAAATGTCTTTTAGCAAGGATATTGTCAATTGGGATAAAAAAAATTAACAGTTTCCAACTTAGAAAAGAAAATTTGCTTGGTATAAAGTGGCTCAGATCTTTTTAAAGATGCTTTGCTTAATGTTTTTGAATCTAATAGCTTCCCAAGTAAGCTTAGTATTGAAATTTTTATCATTAGAAAGATTTCATTCAATCTTATCTTCCTGGTCATGGACAATCTTAACACATTTAATATGTAAAAGACGATCCTGGGGCAGGAAGCTAAGAAGAGAGTAGTCCCAATTATTATTCTTCCAAAAAGTCGAGACCTTAGCAAGGAGAAACCAATCATTAGAATCAGATATTCTAGTAATAGGAGGCATTCCATGCCAGGCATCTCTCCAAAAATCAACATCCCCTCTGCCTAAATTCCAGTTAACATTGAGATCAACCTGATCTTTAATAGAATACAATCATTTCCATACAATGGAATCAGTTGATTTACAAACAACAATAGAAGGATGAGTGTTTAAACAATAGGTATGATGCATAAGGTCAACCCAAAGTGAGTAGCCCCTTCTAAAGAGAAACCACAATTTAAAGGAGAAGGTGTTTTGAATATCAGACAATTGTTTAATATTCAAGCCACCTTTATCAAAATTCTTGCAAAGACAGTTCCAAGAGGTCCAATGGATTTCTCTATCATTATATTTGGACCTCCAAAGGAATCTATTAAAGCATAAATCAATCTTATTAAGAATATACTTGGGGATAAGAGTGTTCTGCATCCAATAATATACTATGGGATGGAGGAAACTCTTAATGAGGGACAGCTTTCCCCCAAAAGACAAAGATTTCATATCCCAAATTTGGATTTTATTATGAATTGAAGCCAAAAGATTAATGAAATTCTTCCCTTTGTTATTTGCAGATATGTTGATGCCCATGTACTTGAATGGAGCATGATCAATGTTGAAACCAGTAGAACACTTGAGCCTGGTGTTAGCAACATGAGCAATCCTTGAAGAGGTAATAATCTTTGTTTTTTCCTTATTTATCATTTGACCAGAGGCAGTTTGATAATTCTCCAACAGATTGCACAGATTATCTATAGAAGAGGAAGAACTATTGGAGAAAATGACAATGTCATCAGCAAACGCAAGACAAGGTAAAACATAGCCTGATTTAAGATAATATTTCATGCTTTGGTTAGACTCATAAAGGTTAGATAGACCTCTTAAAAGAGCTTCCTCAGCAAGGATGAATAAACATGGAAACAGTGGGTCTCCTTGTCGTAATCCATTCTTCTGAGGAAAATACCCTATGCTATTACCACTAACAAGAATGGAAATCATGACGTTAGAAATAAGATTGTGAATAAGAGCCAAAAGCCCATCAGAGAAACCAAAACATTTCATAACCTTGATAACAAAGGCATGAGACATTCTGTCAAATGCCTTTGTCATATCAAGTTGCATGATAATATTACAAATTCCTTAGAAGGCATTCTATTAATGTTATGCAGCATTTCTTTAATGATTAATATATTGTCATGAATAAGCCTATCTTTTACAAATGCACCTTGACACTTAGAAATGATATTAGGGAGAATGTGAGCAATTCTGGTGTTAATAAGGGAAGTGATAAGCTTGTTGAAAATAGTACAAAGGATTATGGGCCTGAAATTGTTCCAAGAGATAGGGTTAGGAGACTTAGGGATGAGACAGATCCCAGTGGCAAAAACACCATTGGGAATAATCTTGCCCCTAAGATAGGATTTAATAGCATGACAAAGATCAAAACAGATGATGTCCCAACAGGATTTAAGAAAATGACAGTTAAAACCATCAGTGCCAGGAGCACTCTAATTCTTCATGGCAAAAACAATGTTCCACATCTCCTCTTTAGATGTAGGCTTCATAATGTCACTATTATCCCTGTCACTAACGAGTTTAGGAATGTTACTTTTATTAGGGTCATTAATATTAGAATCATCACATGAATAGGTGTAGCCAGAAAGAATGCCTTTGAAGTAAGACTCAGTAGAGCAAGCAATCTCAATATTCTTAGTTAACCAAATACCATTATCTTTAATACCCAAAATGGAATTCTTTTTCTTTTTGTTAGAAACATAAGAGAGATAAAGTTTAGTGTTACCATCACAACCCTTCAACCAAGAATTGTAACACTTCTGTCTCCAATAACATTCTTCATTCTTGAGAGCTTGAAGGAGCAAGCTGTTGGCCTTAGCTAAGCTAGCCTCAGAGTCATTATTGTTGGCAACCTGGTGACTAATCTCTTTAGTAGCAACATCTTCCATAGCCTGTTTAACCATGCTAAAAATATTTCCAAATTTGTTAATGTTCCACCCTTTAAGAAACTTCTTAAGTCTCTTAAGCTTAAACCAAAATATCATATTAGTGTCACCATTAGAGTGCATATTCCAGTTAAGGGCAACATCATTAATAAAATCAGGGTGATTAGTCCAAGCATTAATGAACTTAAAGAAACCTTTATTATAAGAAACAGAGTTATTAGAATTAGACAAAGTTATCAAAAGGGGAGCATGGTCAGAACAAGTTCTGACCATGTGAAAGACCTGAATGTGAAACAAAGAAGAAGCCATATTGTTTTAAATGACTCTGTCTAATCTTTTCCAGGCTTTGTGATTGCTCCAGGTATATCTGGAGCCAATATAACCAGGGTCTTCAAGATTGCAGAGCCTGATGAAATCATTGAAGTCAACAGAGCTTAAAACATCAAAAGAGGAGCAGTTAAGATGGTCATCAGAACAAGTAATGGCATTGAAATCGCCAGCAAGAATCCAGGGCTTGTCTCCATTAGGTATGATACCCAACTTGCTCCAAAGTTCTTTACGCTGCACACTTTTATTCTTAGCATAAACAGAAGTTAAATAACCAGAAAAAATAGGAACATTGACCTCCATATGGAGAAATTGATCATGAACAATCAAGACACTTAAGTTAATCTCATTATCCCAAAATACCCACACTTTATTAGAACAATTAGCTACCCAATTATTGAAACCAATTCTCTTAGCAATTCTCTCTATTTTATCAATTCTAGCCATAGGCTCTTAAATGGCAATTAACTTAACCTTATCATTATTAATAATAAACTTGAGTCTAGACAAGGTAGCATTATTATTGAGACCACAAGCATTCCAACTAAGAAACTTAATCATTCAGATAAAGAATTAGAATTGAATTTCTCTCTCTTTTGAAGAGATTTAATAGTTAACCTTTTGACATTTCTGCTTTTGTTGGCAGACTTTAACTTACTATGGACTAAGGAGTTGAAGCCATGATCAGATGAATTGGGGGAAGCAGCAGTTGGGGAAGGATTGTAACTACCAATATTACTTTGTTTAGGAGAAATAGACTCAATACCATCAACATTGTGATCCTGATCCAAGCCTTGAGAGCATTTATCAGATCCAGATCTTGTTTAGGAGAGCAAGTCTCTCTTACAGGGCTTGTAGTACTAGCATTATTGTGCAATTCCACTGGCTTGTCCTTAGTAGTAATGATAGATTTTAATTTCCTTTTGTAAACCTTAATAAAAGGTTGAATAGAGTTTTCTTTAGGACATTGAGAGCTTGTAACACTTTCCTTGACATAATCAGAATGTAAATCAATCTTTTATGTACAAGTAACCTTCTCCTTAGCATCTTCTTTATTTGCAATCTTTTTACATTTCTCATAATTATTACCCAAGTGATGGCAACTTTGACAATAATAAGGAGTGTTCTTGTAACTAACACCTAACCAGCAACCATCATGATCACCAAACCCTATCCACAATTTTCTTTTCAACAATCTGGACACATCAATCTCAACCAATACATAGCAAGCATTCATTTTGGCCCTATTGACGTCAGGCACAATAACTTGATGCACTAATCCTAAAGAAGTAGCCAAGTCCTGTATGATAGATCTGTTATACAGAAACTCAGGCAGTTTTTCAAACCTCACCCAAAGCAGGGCAACATGACATTCATAGGTTTTACTATTATCAGGACACCATTTGATGATCCGCATGACTTTACCATCAACATTCCACACACTCCTCGACCATATTCTATCAACATCTTCCAACAAAGTGAATTCAATAAGAATCTGTCTGGAGTCGAGCGTGACATATGTGAACATTCCCTTGAATTTAAAAGATTCAAGAAAAGACTGAAACACCGCACGTTTAGGAATACCCTGACTGAATTTCCCGCTAATTGTTGATCTTGATTGAGCCAAAAGAGTCTCCTTAGTTTGTGTTGAGTAATGAATCACATTATGGTCTTCCAAAGACTTAACAAATTCTGGACGATATTCTGAACATTCTGCCACATTTTTCAAGACTTCAGAGAATGACTTATTGTTATTATTACGGATTACGTTAGAACTTCGGAGAGGAGAACTCTTCTCATTTTTATCATTCAAAGGAGGAAAGTCGTTGATACTAAGAGAAAAGTTAGCCATCAAACGCCAAACCCAACGACAAAGAAACAGAGCAATACTCAGAAACCTCTGAGACATCAGAGAAAATACCGAGAATTCACAAAAGATGAGTAAATAAGCAAAACCAATGCCTGAGAAACCTCTGAGAGTTCAGAGCACCGATGCCTGAGAAGGCACACAGCCTCAAAGGGAGAAGCTCTGCTCCAAACCGAAAACCAGAGCCTAAGGAATAACCTCCCAGAAAATAAGAAAATGAAATCAGAAGCGACAGATAAACGGAGAGAACCGATGCCGGAGAAGGCACACAGCCTCAAAGGGAAGAAGATCAGCACTTGACGATCTTCAATTTCTTGGATAAACTCCTCTTTTCTTGACGGTTTTCCATAAGCCATTTGAACTAAGCTTTCAAACTTAATTGAAATGTCCCGAGTTGAGGTGAAGATCTGGATACCCGGGGAGGCAGAGTGACATTTCAAAGGCTCGACTCGGTCATAGGAGGATCGTTGGATGACTTTGATGGCTTGCTCTTGAAATCACATCGACAGATCTCTGATGTGCGTAATTCTCCGTTTTTCTCTTTGTGGTGGTGAGAGGAAGAAGTCTTACTCTCTTTTTTATATGTGGAACGCTCATGACAAGAGCGGTGCTTTCGAAACTTATATGCAGACTCGCAATCAGTGTGTTGTCAGAACGATAAGATGTCATATTGTGGCTGGAAGAAGGCTGGTAACAATGTTCGCTTGTAGATGAGATTGCCTAATTTTTTAAAATAAATTTTCAACCTTTGTAAGACGATAAACGTCATAAAGTGTGATAAAACAAAGTGTGTCGACACTACGAGCCCATATCTCTTTTCAATCATCAAACTGTATTTAGATGTAACGGTAAAAAAAAAACGTGTCGGACCGGTATTTAGCTAACATAACTGAGAGGCATTGTTTTTCTAGAATTTTTAGTTTTTTGAAAAACTAGTAAACCACGGGAAAATAGTTTTGGTTTAAATTTTGAAGAATTGATTTCTACTGAAACGTCAATTTCCAATGAACAACGCCAATAATCATGAATATTAGTGACATGTTAATTACTGTAAAATAAATATAACCTCCAGAAAAATTAGCATCATCGAAGAGTTAATCAGATAATAATAAAAAAATTCATAACTTTGTTTTGGAATAAGTAACTGAAATAACCGAGAAAATGACTCATTTAGTTCAACGATGTGTTAAAATGATGAAAGAATTGGAAAAATAACCATAACAAATGAAAAAAAAAATGAAAAACAGTAAATATATCCGAAATACCAAAAAAAAAAGGCAAAAAGGGCGTACAAAATAGTTGGAAAAATATGTGTCATAAAACAAAGATTTATTTTGGTTTAAATTTCAATAAGCCTTCGTATCACCGAAAATTATGATTCCATTTATAAACAATGTTTTGGACCATGGACCAGCCCTGGGCCTAAAACCTAAGTCTTTAGGAATAATAAAGCAAACCATAAGTCTAATGCCTTTATTATTATCTTTATTATTATCTTTATTATTATAACTTCTAACCAAAGCCTAGCTACTACGGCTCAAGTGCATTGAGCATGACAGGAGAAAAGAAATGTTCTTTCAACTCTCTATCTAATATTACAAACTTCCTAACTAACCCAATTCAACTTCATTTACATTAAATCACACTAAAGCCAACTCAAATTTTTATCTTTGATCCGCCAACAACTCAATCAAATGTTGAAAAATAATGCTTAAAATTTGATCTAGATCATTAGCAGAACAACAAGAAGTTTTTTAAACAACTAATACACAAGAGTAAATGTTACAGCTACTTACCACAAAATTACAGTCATTTTCACCTTCAAATTTTAATGAAGTTCTCTTTTTACAGTAATAGCAGCTTATTCTGAAAGTAGAATGACCTGGAAGTTTTCTTTACTATTCATTAATGCATATTTCTCGGTGGTCTTATCACGTACAAGTTGTTACGTTCATGCCTTAGCACCAAGGGAAGACTGCAAAACAAAAACAAAAAACACCGATCGCTAATTAAATATTGTTGATAGGTGAGTGTCGAATGATTTCTTTTGACATAGACAAAATCGTCGGTCACAACCACCTGGTTTTGTCCGATATAGGCGGACATGAAAAAAATTCAGTTTGAAATTGTGGACAAATTATTATTATCGTTAATGGAAATATGGGTTGAGTCGGGCCTGGATTCAGACATTCGGATATACTGATTGATTTGGTTACAAATTTCCAACATATAAGTTTAAACCTAGATCAGTCCAGGGTTTGACAAGACAGAATAATAATATCTACTACCTAGCTTTGTTCAGTCTAGATCGGATCCATTATTATCAAATACTTTCTTTCGACAACTTTATCATATAATAAAAATACAGAGGATTACCAGCAAACGGCACCGATAAAGAAGTCTGTTTATACCTTGAATCCTGCAGGTGAGTTTCCTGGCTTTGTGGTCGTAGTGCTCCCAAAGAGAAACTTAGGCTTCTTTTCAGCAGGTTTCAGTATTTGGAATGAGCACATGAGAGTGTCATCTACACTCATCATCGCACCAGCATTATCAAATTCCCCACAGTAATTGGGTGCTGAAAATATAGTCACAAGTTGTCTATCAGCAAAGAACTCGTATCCATCCTCCACCACCTGCAGATTTTACGCCTAAATAGTATAAGGAGCTGTTTGGCTGCCGACTTATAGCTTAAAATATAGCTTGAAGTAAGCAAATAAAAAAATTATAGCTTGAAGTAAGCAAATAAAAAAATTATAGCTTGAAGTAAGCAAATAAAAAAATTATAGCTTGAAGTAAGCAAATAAAAAAATTATAGCTTGAAGTAAGCAAATAAAAAAGAGAGAGCTTGAAGCAAGCAAATAAAAAAAAGATAACCTGAAGTAAGCAAATAAAATAGTTGGCATTTATGAAACAACCAAAGTCTTGTTTGGTGCATTTTTATCATAATTAGAAAATGATACGTAAAAATGAACATGATAGACAATGTTAGGCCAAATATATAACGTGACAAAGATCCAGTTACAGTATCCGAAATCTTTGTAGACGGTGTCAGGCGGACAAATCTTTGTAGCAACCGATATGTAGCCGGACACATGTAACCAAAATAGATCCTGTTATTACTCATACAAACCAATGCAGGCCCGGTTTAAATTTATTTTTGGATTTATTTCACATTACATAAATTTTATTTGTATTTTAACTTATTTTGTAGTCTGACCCGAGTTATAACCCGGATTGATCATTTTCTAATATCAAAATCACCCTGGTTTGTCTAAATATCCAAAGTAGCCCAAATATAACCTGAATTTCAAATCCTACCATATGCCTTTGCTCGAACCCGGATTTTGGAAATAAAAATCTAATTCTGTGACTGACTTTTTTCGGATTGGACAAAATCGGGCAAGGTGGACAAGATTTGCCACCCTTTAGAAAATAGAAACCGAAAACATGCTAAAATTGTGTATATGAACAAGTTTAATAGAGAGAAAGTGAGATGTTTAATGGAATAAAATAGCTAAAATTGAAAAGCCAGACAAGCAAAAAAAAATCACTTTTTAGGCAATATTGACTTCTTTTAAAGCAATAAAGCTAGCTTTTGGAAAGCTAAAACCAAATAAAAAAGACTATAAGCATGAAAACCAATAAGTCATTGTGCGCCAAAAACCACTAAATTAATTAGGAAAAGTAGAAAAGCAATTCAAGACAAACAAAAAGAGTAGGATTTTTATGGGAACGACCTGGTGCGCACGACAGACAAGGTCCAGGTCTAACTTTTCAAGAAACTCAGCGACCTTGTCAGCTCCAAAAGTATACGAGACACCCCGATCGTTCATTCCCCAACCTTGAACATCTTTACTCGGATCTGACCACAAGAGATCGCAAAGTAAACCAGTATCCGGTACATCAGTTGGGCGTCGCATGTCTCGAATTTGGTCTAAATTATGAAGGTCAGGAGAAAGGCCGCCATGCATGCACAAGATCTTTTCGTCAATAAGGGCTGCCACCGGTAAACAGTTAAAACAATCTGTGAAGACTTTCCATAGCTTAACATTAAACCTTCTTTTACACTCATCATAAAAGCCGTATATACGGTTTACAGAAGCACATTCATGGTTTCCCCTTAAGAGGAAGAAATTTTCCGGGTGTTTTATTTTATATGCCAGAAGTAGACATATTGTCTCCAGACTTTGTTTGCCTCGGTCAACGTAATCACCCAAGAACAAGTAATTTGATTTTGGAGGTAGCCCACCATACTCGAAAAGTCTTAACAGATCCGAGTATTGGCCGTGAATGTCACCTGAAATGTCATTAGAATGAAAAAAAATAACAAACGTTTATGTCAGCATATAGAATTTAGAAAATTATAGACATTGTGACAGATAATGCATGTTAAGCAAAGATAAGGGAACAAACATGATTACATTCATAGGCGATAATTTTCAAATTTTGCCAACTCATCGACTAAGATTTCAAAACTCAAGCTTACTTCAAACTGAGAGATCACCATTTCACAAGCGTCTTATACAACAGATAGATCATTGTCTTGCTAATCAAAATATATGTTCATATACACAGAGGCTTAGTCCAACACACCATAGAGGATATACTACCCATCACTGATTTTTAACAGTAGGTGAATACCATGAATTACCGTTTTATTATATTACTTATATTCTATTCTTAAACCAATCTTCCTATTATCCTATAGAAACAGATTCTGCAGCTGGGAAATTTCAAAAAGAATAGTCAAGTAAAAGACAGTAACTTAATATGCTAGCTTTATTGCCTATAACAATCCACACAGTTCTATAGGTTTTGGTCAACAATGAACGCTGCAATGGAAATGATATTGCTTTTGTACATCAAGACAAGATTTTTACTTGATTCAGACAAGTCAGAAAAGAACATATAGAGCCTTTTGTACACCGTGTACGAAGATATTCGCTATTAGATGCCTCAAACACTAAAATCAACATATCTGAACATGAAAAAACAGCAGGTAGATGAATTTACACATTCCATCAGAAACAAAAGCTTATAAATCTCGATCAGGCATATTGCATACAGAGCCAGCACTCCAAATAAGATAGTATACAACCTTAAATCGAAGAGTAACTGAAACTGCAGAACAAATCAACAAAGACTATAAAAGAAAACAAAGGAAGAAGCATAGAGGGGTTCATCAGTATATAATTTGAATTTTCAATATATCATCCTCTGATCCTATCAAACTCAAAGTTACTAATCTCAGAAACCCAGTTCTTATTCAACCAACCCCAATCCTAAAACCACATCATCATATTCATACATAAGATTAAGAAGTACTCAAAGTAGCATTTTAAGCCTCGTCAGCTTAGAGTCATCTATCACCACGAATGGTTTAACTTTATGATAATCAAAGTACGAACGAAAATCAAAATTGAAGCAATTCCAGTGTCTAAAACAAAAAATCATAGCTATCATATAACTCCCGACTCCTGAGTATGCTATTGGGTATCCAAAATAAGAACATGGACCCAAAATTCTACCAGTAACAAGGTAGGTAATAAACAACAAATCGAAACCCAAATCATACAATTATCAATTGGGAAATTCTCGAAGAAAAAATAGCTAATCAATCTTAAAATCGAAACCCAAATCACACAGTCGCAGCTATAAAACTATGTGGCGATAAGAAGAGCTAGGTTTTGCATAGAATAGAATAAAGAGCTAAAATTTACCGCAAATCTTGACAGGAGCTTCAATCTCCAAGAGATTAGGTTGTTGTAAGAAAATCTCTCGAGAAGCAGCACAAAGCTGTCGGATCTCGGACTCGGATAGCTGGACGGGCTTTCCGGTTCGACCACGAACCTCTAGAAGGCGATTGATAATATCATCGAGAACTGCTTGGTCCATCTGTTTATGGTGCTTAGTCTGTGTGTGTTTTGGTGTTGAATTAGTCAACGAGAAGCGAAGTCAACGGATGTCTTAGGGTTAAGAGAGATAGATGAGCGAAGAAAAAGAAGGAAGGAGAAGATCGAAGAGAAATGGAAGACGTCGCTTTTAAGAGAAAAAGAGTCTCAACATTCTTCGGTGGGTATTTTCTAGAGAGAGAAAAGACGAGGGTTGTGGTGCTATACTAATCCAGATTAAAATTGTTAAATATATTTTACAAATGTTTGTCTTTTTAATATGAGACCTTTTTATCGATGTACATGTTTTTATGCCTTAAATAGGATATAATCTTTTGACTGTCGTATTATTAGTTTTTTTTTTTTCCTTACCATATCACGTCAAATATTACGAGTTTCATAAATAGTTCATTGACTTTAATTCTTATTTTACTTTTGATTGGATGAAAACGTAAAAAAAAAATTTAGTTAGAATTTTTTCTTACGTGGAGGAGTGAGATAGTTAGACCAGCAACCTAGATTAAAGATAGGGAATGTTGGTCCGAACCGGTCCGATCTGATCTAATCCGGTTGGATTTTGTCCGGTCCGAACATTTAACGAGGTGGATACAGTTATACAAGTTGTGATTTGTAGATGGGTCGGACTGGATAAGGATTTTTAATTTGTCCAACCAGATCGGACCCGCAAATATAAACCATATATAAAAATAAGAAATGTATTAAAAATAATTGTAAATTTGCAAAATATAACAAAAAAAATTATATTTACTAATTAGTAGAAGATTAACATTTATATGTTTACCAATAATATACTGTTTGTAGGTAATTATTATTTTACTTTTAGTGTTAATGATATATTTATTAATTATATTCTTTTTTCATAAACTATATCTATAAATTATGAATATATTTCTTCAGATCTTTGTCTCTATGTATTTTCGATCTTAATTTCTAATTTTTCAAGTTCTTTGGATGTTGTTCTCTTCTCCTATTGTGTGTTTTAGATAGGTTGGTTTAAAAATTCATGTCTTAAACTTTTGTTTTAAATTAAAAATGAAGTCAAATTTGAGCTGGTTTACATCGGTTCGGTCAACACGAATAGTAAAAACAATCTTTGCGGGTCGAGTCGGGCTGACCCGCAGACATAAACAAGGTGGGCTCGGGTTCGAAAATATTAAACCTGTTGCGGGTCGGGTTGGATTTGGGTTCGAGTAAAAAACAATGGGCCGAAGCGGGTCGGTCCGAACCCGGTCCATTGTCATCCATAATTAAAGAAGATATTTAAACTCATTTGCTTATTCTACCCCTCAGCTTCAACCCTTCTCATTTCTTTCTCTCAATCCCTTATTCCATTTGTTTCTCTCGACTATTCTTCCTTCTATCTCCACCTCTCATTATATTATTTTTCATCTTATTATTAACACAAAATGCCAAACACTAACTCCTCAGTTTATACTAAAAAAGAAAACCAATGCGAATCAAAATGTTATTGTGGGAAACAGGTTATTGTTCAAACTTCATGGACGGATTTGAACCCACGTAGGAAAATTGTTGGATGCAAGAACTACCGGGTAAGTTATCTTGAACCCTAATTTTTAATTTACTTTTCTATTTCATTTCTTAAACCCTAAACCTAAACAGAACTTTGTTTTAACTCAAATTGTTGCTTTTATATTAGACAATTAAATGATCTTGCGAGTTTTTTAAATGGGTTGATTCACCATTAACAGATTAAATGAAAGATATAATTATTGGATTGAAAAAGAATCTGCAGAAAACTAAAGTTGAAAAACTATCTCGAGCCTTTGATGTAGTTGCACAAGCCCATGACTATATGACCCTTTTGGACAAACGGAAACGGACTTTATTTGGAGCCAAGATATCAGAATTAGACAATGCGACCACTCAAATCGAACGCGTCGAGAAGCCCAACGATTTCGAAAGAATCACAACGTGATGCAGTCCAGGCCCTAAATTCCATCGTTTAAACCCTCGTTTTGTTGTTTTAGTGAATTTTCTGCATTTTCCTATTTTTGTTGGATTTTATTAAAATACTTAATCAGCTCCAATCGCTTTGAAATTGGGTTGAGATTTATTTTATTGTATAAGGAGAAAACTGTAATTTTGGGCTAGGATTTTGAGCACTTTTTCAAAAGGCTCTCAAACCCTAGTTTTACCGCAGACTTTAATGAATAAAAAAATTGAGATTTCTCTCTTAGTCTATGAGTCTCTTATATTCTAACCTAGGTTTAGGTATATATCTATTGTTTTATATTTTTCTTCTTGATTTCTACAGCCGATGACTTTATTTCGACACTACTCGCCACCATATTGGTATCAGATTCAGAGTTCCTACGGCGCGGGTAGCTAAGGTATGCCGCCAAAGCGATCTTTTCGGGGGAAATCCATTCTTCTGATCACCGAATCATTCGACCGTGATGAATTCGGTCAATTCCAATCCCAGGTTGGTGAATAGATGCACTCGTTGGGAAATTAGTTGAGAGACATACAAGAAGCACTACACATGCTGTTGAACAACCAAACCAACGAATTTCGAGCTCCAGGTTCGAACAACTAGCCGTCAGGATCTGAGAGAGAGATCGTCCGCGAGCTGAATCCGTTTGCTCCTCGAGGAGAACAAAGTAGAGGTCAATATTCCCCACAAGATTGTCGTGACCAAGTCTTTGAGCAGCCGCCAGCGAGAGATTCTGATCTGAACGCCAACAACCAGTGGGAATCTGGATTCAGAATGGAGATCTCAGAGTTCCAAGGGGGTCTCGAACCAGACGAGTTTTTATATTGGATCTCAGTTGAAGAAGTCCTTGATTTCAAGGAGGTTCCGGATGCAAAACGGGTACAGTTGGCTGCAACTAAGTCCCGAGGCCGAGCTGCATCCTGGTGGCAACAGCTCAAGCAGACCAGATCAAGGCAAGGTAAGCCAAAAATAACAACTTGGCTAAGTTTGTGAAGCACTTGAGGGCTGCGTTTTTGCCTTACAACTATGTATGTATCATGTATCAGCAGTTCCAAAACCTTAAACAAGGGTCAAGGACTGTTGACGAGTACACTAACGATTTTTTCAAGCTACAAAACCGTATCGATATTGCTAATTCAGCATATCAGCTAGTATCTCGCTATATAGAGGGGATGCGACAGCAGTTTCAGGACCAGCTGAACATGTTCGACCCTGTGAATGTGCCTGAAGCACATCAACGCGTACTGCATCCGGAGAAAGCCCTTTCACGAAGGCCTTATGGAGGAGATACTACCAAAACAACTTCATTGGTATTCCCAAAAATGACAGTTCTAAGCCCTAACCCAAGAGTACCAACTATTGATCCTATGCGTACATGTGCTAATTTGCAGGTCCCTAGTCGCACATTTACTTCCTCACAGGTCTGGTGTTATCATTGTCATGAACTAGGGCACGTTGTTTTACAGTGTCCAAAATTACGACAACAGCCACAACAATTGAGGGGTCTGTTCGCTGACACTGCTGATTTTTACGTGGAGGGTGACCCACGGTTTGATGAGGAACCAGAGGATGCTGTTGATGAGGTTTTAGAGAACCAGGTTACAAGAGGAGATATTGGTCAGGCATTGGTTTTAAGGCGTATCTGTCTGACGCCGAAAGCCAGAAGTGAAGGGGATGATTGGCTACGGAACAATATTTTCCAATCGACTTGTACTGTTGGGGGAAAGGTATGCAAATTCGTTATTGATTCACGGAGCTGCGAAAATGTTATCTCTGTAGAAGCTGGCCCTGAAAACAGAAGACCACCCAAAACCCTACAAGCTTGCCTGGTTAAAGAAAGGCAGTGAGGTAAATATCTCTAGAAGATGTCTGGTATCTTTCTATGTTCGTAACTATAGGGATAAATTATGGTGCGATATTATTGGGATGGATGCGTGTCACTTGTTGTTAGGCCGACCCTGGCAATGTGATAGAAGTGTCGCATATGATGGTAGGAGGAACTGCTACAGTTTCATATGGAATAATGTCAGGTTCATATTAACACCAACTAGAGAGGTCTCCCCAAAACGTGTCATTGCAGTATCAAATGAGCCGGGTAAGAACTTTCTAGCTCGAAAGGCGTTTATAGAACATGCTCATGAAACAAGAATTGTCTATCTTTTGGTGGTTAAAGAATTTAGTACTGATCCATTTGTTGGTATACCTGAGCGAGTTTGACTGCTATTAGCAGAGTTTTCTGTTGTCTTTCCCGATACTCTACCTACAAGTCTTCCTCTATTGAGAGATATCCAGCACCAGATTGACCTTGTACCGGGTACTAGCCTGCCAAACCGACCACATTATCGGATGAGCCTAAAAGAGCATGAAAAGCTCTGCAGACAGGTGGAAGAACTGTTGACGAAAGGCCATATCCGTGAGAGTCTTAGTCCTTGTGCGGTTCCTGCACTATTAACACCAAAAAAGGATGACTCAATGAGAATGTGTGTGGATAGCCAGGCTATCAACAAAATTACAGTCAGGTACTATTCCTCGCCTTGATGATTTACTAGATCAATTGAATGTTGCTACTGTGTTTACGAAGCTGGATTTGAAGAGCGAATATCACCAGATTCGTATTCGTATGGGGGCTGAGTGGAAAACAGCCTTCAAAACCCGAGAAGGTCTGTTTAAATGGATGGTAATGCCATTCGGTCTTTCTAACGCTCCTAACACGTTCATGCGGGACATGAACCAGGTATTTTGCCCGTTCATTGGAAAATTTCTTGTTGTGTACTTTGATGATATTCTTATATATAATACCACGGAAGAGCTGCATCTCCAGCACTTACGCGAAGTGTTGGTTGTTTTGAGGCGAGAGAAGTTTTATGGAGGACTCGATAAGTTTTGTTTTATGACAGATTCGGTCGTCTTCCTGAGGTATGTCGTGTCAAAAGATGGGTTGTCAGTGGATCAGTCGAAAGTGGCAGCTGTGTGAGACTGGCCTATTCCTACTTCCATTACTAAAGTCTGCCCTTTTCACGGATTGGTCTTCTTTTACAGACGGTTTATACATAACTTCAGCATTGTCATGACTCTTATTACAGAGTGTATGAAGGGAAAGACATTATGTTGGACCCCTGAAGTAGCTAAGGCGTTTGAGGAAATCAAGGTAAGACTGACCACTGAACCAATTCTGGTTTTACCTGACTTCTCTACAGGATTTGAACTACATTGTGATGCGTTCGGATTGGGCATTGACGCTGTACTCAGCCAACGGGGCCGCCCTGTAGCATACTTCAAGGAAAAGTTAAGTAGAGCTAAACTCAACTACAGCACCTATGACAAGGAGTTCTATGCAGTTGTACGAGCTTTGAAGCACTGGAGTTTCTACTTGGCCTATAATGATTTTGTCCTTTACACTGATCATGATGCCTTAAAGCATCTACAGAGACAGGAGAAACTCTCTTCGTGCCATGCACGTTGGGCAGCATTTACTCAACAATTTAACTTTTCCATTAAGCATACTTCAGGGACAGTTAACCGCGTAGCTGATACACTAAGCCAACACAGCATGATGATTTGTATGGAAGGAGAAGTTGTGGGATTCGAGATGATGAAGAATATACTGGCTATTGATCCATATTTTGGTCCTATTCTAGAGGACGTCAGCGCATGTTTGAGAAATGATTTTGCAGTGAGCAACGGTTACCTCTTCAAAGGTAATTTACTTTGTGTTCCTGAGGGCAGTTTGAGGTTACTAATTGTACAAGAGAGACACAACGAGGGGCATGAGGGTAGAGATCAAACCCTTCACTCTGTATCTAGTCAGTTCTTCTGGCCGCATTTGAGGCGAGATGTTATCCGTTTTGTAGCTAGTTGTCGGGTTTGCCAGGTGGCAAATGGTACATCCTACAACGCAGGTCTATACCTACCACTCCCAATACCAAAAGGACCATGACGAAGCGTCAGCATGGATTTCATCTCTGGGCTGCCAAGAACACAAAGAGGTAACGATTCTATTTTTGTAGTGGTTGACATGTTTTCTAAGATGGCCCACTTTATTGCCTGCAAGAAAACCACATATGTTGTGAATGTTGCTAATTTATACTTTCGTGAGGTCTACCGCTTACATGGTCTACCCTTGAATATCGTTTCTGATCGCGATACGCGGTTTGTGGGGCATTTTTGGAGGAGTTTGTGGTGCCTTACAAACACGAAGCTGAGTTTTAGCAGTGCGTATCACCCGCAGACAGACGGCCAAACCGAGGTAACTAATTGAACGTTAGGCAACATGTTACGCACAGAGGTCTCTCGGAACTTGAAAGCATGGGATTCCCACCTTTATCACGTTGAGTTCGCCTACAACAGGCACCACAAGCATAGTACTGGGTATAGTCCTTTCATGGTAGTCTATGGTTATAACCCACTGGGTCCTATGGACTTAGATTTCCCAACGCTTGATAAGGTTCCAGCTAAGGTCGAGAACACCATTGCTGATCTATGGGAGATCCATGAGAACACCCGCAAACACCTAGAGGAAACAAAACAGAAGTACAAGATTCCCGCATATAAAAAACGCCACCTGGTGGAGTTTGCAGTGGGGGACTTTGTATGGGTTGTTTTGACCAAGGATGGCTATCCTGCACACGAGTACAACAAGTTGGCTGCACGTAAGGTGGGTCTGTTTGAAATTATTGAAAAGATTAATCCCAATGCATACAGGTTGAAGCTAACCCGCCACATGAAGACCCATAACGTTTTCAACGTGAAGCACCTAGTGCCATTTACCGCTGCTACTGAGGATGATGAAGCTGAGCATTCGTGGGCGAATTCTTCCGAAGAATGAGAGGATGATGTAGTTGCACAAGCCCATGACTATATGACCCTTTTGGACAAACGGAAACGGGCTTTATTTGGGGCCCATATATCAGAATTAGGAAATGCGACCACTCAAATCGAATGCGTCGAGAAGCCCAACGATTTTCGAAAAAAGCATCACAAAGTGATGAAGTCTGGGCCCTAAATTTCACCGTTTAAACCCTCGTTTTGCTGTTTTAGTGAATTTTCTGTATTTTCCTATTTTTGTTGGATTTTATTAAAATACTTAACCAGCTCCAATCGCTTTGAAATTGAGTTGAGCTTTATTTTATTACATAAGGAGAAAGCTGTAATTTTGGGCTAGGGTTTCGAGCACTTTTATAAAAGGCTCTCAAACCCTAGTTTTGCCGCAGACTTTGATGAATAAAAAAATTGAGATTTCTCTCTTGGGCTCTGAGTCTCTTATATTCTAACCAAGGGTTAGGTATATATCTATTGTTTTGTATTCTTCTTCTTGATTTCTATAGTCGACGACTGTGTTTCGACACCAGTCACCACCAGCCTTCAAGTCTATCGTTTAAAGTTTTTCAGTTGTACTTTATGTTTATGTATTTTTTGCTCTTTGATGTTACCACTTGGATTTAAACTTTGTTATATGTTTCAGTTGTAGTTTATGTTTTTATTTCTTATTTTGTATCTTCAGCATATTTTAAGTATGAATGAAAAAAAAAATGTTTTTAGTAATTTGTTCTATATCATAAAGTAGCCTACAAATAATGTTTTACATGACAATAATTTGTATTAAGTTTTGGCCCCTGATGGATAAGCCTAGAAATAATTAAGCCTGATAAACATAAGCACAAACACTAATTACCATATACAATGTCTGAGATAACAAATATTTGAAGAATACTCTTTTATATCAAACATAAGTACAATTTACGAGTTACAATGTCTGAAATACATATTGAGACATCAACAAAAATAGCTTCCATAACGAAGTTACAAATGCCTACAATTTAACACACATACAAACAGGGTATATTGAACCCAACATAGGATTTACAAAAAACATATTTGGACATCAACAAAAAACAGCTTACATGTCAACACCCTTTGCCTCAGATATTACTTCTTCGCGTTGAACTTCCAGATGGTCTCTTATTCTTTATCGTCGTGCTTCTTGACGCAGTTGAAACTTCTTTAAACTGCTGCATATCCCTCACAGGATTCTATGTTCCACCAACTTGCTACAAAATACCAACACAATTAAAGTAACTTAGTTATACCAACAACAAAAACCTACGGCTGCAAGAACCTACAACATGTCAACACAATTTACTATATTAGATATACAACAGTTAGAACCTGCAGAATACCAATACAATGTTGTAAACCATTTAACAATAATAAATAATTGACAACCAACACTACTGCATACCAAGTGTTTCTTAAATACCAGACATACCAATAAACCAATAAAGACTAGTACCAATACCAGACATACCAATAAACCAATAAAAACTAGTACCAATACCAGACATATCAATAAACCAATTAATAATTTCAATAAAGCAAATACTTTATAAAAAGAAAGTAATGAGGACAGCTTCAAGCCTTAGGACATAGAAGAATTTTACAGGTCCCTGTGTTAGCCTTGGTCCATACTATGAGTTTTCCTGGGTCCACCAACATGTCTTGGTTCAAAACAATAAACCATGGATCCCTGCAAAAATAAGATAATATTATAAAGAGAATATTTACAGCCATAAAATAATATTTATAAAACCAATTGAACTTACATCTGGCATCATATTTCTTGCACCACCTCTCGTTATTTATTATGCCAGCCATAAAAAAATTACTTAAACCATTAACATAAAAAATATGTAAAAACAAACTTACTATTTTTATAAATCCTTGAAGCCAATCTTCTAGTTCTGTTCATTGTTGTGTTTAAACCTGAAAGTTGCAGCATAAGGGGTTTCAATCCCCGTTAATTCACTGGCATCGTTAGTGTTTTTGTCAGGATGAGTCATAAAAGCTATGGAAGCAACACAAGTGATATGAGGCTCTATTGAAGAATCAATAACATGCTGAGTGGTTTGAGGGTCCATTGTAAAAGAAGCAGCAGCAGGCTGACTGGTTTGATGATCCATTAAAGAACCAGCAATAGCAGTGTTTTCAGGCTTTACATAAGCAGCATCAGTAGGAGTGCTTTGGAGGTCACCAGATCTACACTTCCTTTTTTTGTATCCTGCTTCCTTACATATCGAACATGTTAGTTTAATATATTTCTTGTTGAGTCTTTCTCTTCCAATTGTAGGTGGTTCTAGCTCATTCCTATCTTTCATTCTCTTCCGCATTTTTGCATCCCGCTTGGTTTCTATTGGTGATGGTTTGCTTCCGTAAAAGTTAATATAGTGATCTGTTTGTAGCTATCATGTAACATAATGATATGTAGTTAGCTAGTTGTTTTGTATCCACCATATAACAGCCACCCCATGTTCGCATGGGGTGCCACTGAGCTACCATTGCCTACATACACAACTTCTATAATCCATGTCTTTTACAAACTTCCTCATACCACATTAGAATTTATATTGTAGCCTTCCTAGAAGACTCAACAAAACACTCCCCAGTAGCAAGGCCATTGTCATCCAACTTTTTCTGGATTGCATGTCATATTTCTCCCACCCGGGTATCAAAAACGTTCTTTTTGTTGGTTATTCTTTTTATCATTTGCTGCCTGATATCATTCATTAGTGTAATGATACCTTTCTCTCAAAGATGTAAGATAACCATGTTGAAAGTATCTCCGTGGTTACTTGTTTGGATGTTGTATTGTGTTGCAATATCATAATACGACCTTGACCACTACCCTGGTGGTTTTTTGAGTAACCACTTAAATGCCTCCAAATTAACCATCTTCATCTACTCCATCTCAGCATCAAAAAATTTCTTATGCGTTACTCTAAAAGCTACCCAAAAGATCTATTTCTTTAACTAACCGGGAAAACTCTTTTTAAAATTTGCGTAGAGATGTCTACAACAAATATTTATGTTCTGAATTAGGGTAGATGTCCAGTAGAGCCTGCCCTAACCCCTTATGTTTGTCACTAATCCATAACCATACACCTTGGTTCTGGATATCTTAATCCTTACCCAACAAATTGAGAAACTATCTTCAGCTTTCCCGATTCTCGTTTTCAACAACTCCCCAAACTATCAAATACATTTGGTCATTGGCCTCAACACCAACAACCACTAACAATTGGCTCTTAAATGACCCCTTAAGAAAGTAACCATCCAAAATAACTATGGGCCTGGAACCTTCCTTAAACCCTCTTTTGACAGCCTTGAAACATATGTGCATTTTTTTTAAAAACACTATCGTCTTGCTTGATGATGCATGTAGAGCTAGGATTTATTCTCGATATCTTATCGTAATAATTCTAACAGCCTATTAAACTATTATTTGTCGTTAACCTATAATAAACTTGAGATTTATAGCTCTTAACCTATAAACTTAATCATATTGATCGTCACACAAAATTCCCTACTTTGGAAAGTAATTAGTGATGACACCAGCCGGTTTATGTCTGCCTTCCACTGTGGCTTATAATACTTTGCAATCCAAAAGTATTGGTTGGCACCAGCTTGAGAGAGGAAAAGTCTGATAAGGTGAAAGTATTCTACCAGAGCAGGATCAAGGAGTAGACGAAGGCCCCAGTTCATGAGCTCGGTATAAAAGGATCAGCTCATGATTGCGAACGGACAACGGAGTCTCTCCGACAGTGGGAAACTGAATTGTGATACTCTCGAGTATCCCCCACCAATCTCTCAGTTTTATCTCCTCGGTCGGATGAAAGTATTCGTACTTCACTTTATAAAGGGCAAGAATATGCTTAGACTCAATATCGCGAAGGTTGTCACATAAAATATCTTCTATGTTTGGGGGCAGATCTGTAGTGCGTTTCCTTTTCTTCTTGTTCTTCTTCACCAAAGAAGATCTTTCGCTCCGCGAAGATGGATCATTGGTAATTTACACGGGAGGATAAGAGGCATCTTGACTTGGTACAAATGGTCCGGGGGGGGGGGGGGGGAATTGCAGCAGGAACGGCTCGTAAGGGTTGTGCCTCAACCACTACCACATCAGGTTGTTCCTGATCACTGTCCGACTCATTCACTAAAGTCCTCTCTTGGATTTCAAGGATGGATGTCAAAGCCTGCTCTAACCGAGCACCCCTTGTTGAAGAATTCTTGGGGCTTACTTCTAGAGTCGTTTGCGGTGACCCCTACGGAGTCACTTGAAGGGTTGCAGCAGAAGAGGAAATTTTCACTCTGATAGATTTTGTAGGTGGATCGGGGGATCTTTTCCTTTTAATGTGTTCCCCTACATCTATTTTAGTCGGTTTTTTCCTTTCATCGCCTATGGTTAAAAAGTGAGAAGTTTTGGAAGGAAGATCAGACGTCGAAGGGTCAAACTTGTTGTCACTAAAACAAGCTTAACCGGGGTACTAAGTAGCAGGGAAGAAGCATTTTCGGATAGGGGACCAATTGTTGCGAAAGGTTGATTGTCAAATATCTTCAGGCGTGGGATGTCTTATTCCACTAGAAGGTCCGCGAGCAGAAATTTTATTCGAGATATTAAACCACCTCCAAAGCTTGTACCGTTCTAAATTGACAAACTCGTCAGGCATGAAATAACAAAGAAAGAATTTGGGGTTGAAATTTTCTCTATCTATGACAGAGGTTCTCGACTCAAGGTTAAACAAAGATAAAAGCGTGTAAACTTGTAACCAGAGATGGAAGTGAGTATTTATAGTAAAAGAGGGAAAAATACGAAAAGTTAAATAAGTTTTGACACGTTTCCTCTATCAGAAACCGCTTCAAACAACGCATTGGCATATTGTGGTAAAGATGCCACACGTGTCCATAACAGCTAGAAAGAAGCACACGAGCTCAAAACAAATGATGACTTAGGTGAGGTCATCGCGACCAAGGTTGGTGTCATAAATTCTAACAAGTTTTGAATCACATAATCCGAAGGGCAGCACCTAAACAATTTACACGTAAGGCACAACCACCAAAGCCATCCGATCCGAGTGCTATGAAATCCAAGGAGGATCGAAGAGCAACTACAGTCCTTACTCAAATATCTTCGTAAATACTGGGAGACTATTGATAAGGGGAGAAAATATAGATAACCACGAGGTTGATTATACAAAATACAAGGCCTAAATTTGTGTATTTAAGTGATTAAGGACCAAAGTAAAGCAAACATAAGAAATAGAGGGTTAAATGATATACCCTAAGAAATTTTTTGTAAGTAGTAAAAGAGTGTGCGAAATCCATTTGAATGGTGTTACTTACGTAATTTTACCACCTACCTTATGTACTATATAAAGGACATTCCTTTTTTAGAAAAAAGGTCAACGATTAGTTAATTATTGCTAAATTTATTCTTTTTGTCTTTTCCTCTCTCTACAAAACACTGATTTAATTATTACAGTCACTTCATACAAACATTTTTTAGTCAGATCCTCTCCAACAAATATTTCCGCTTCTGAACTTGCCTAAGGATTTTCTGAGTTCATCGTTATATATTGACGAAGTTGATGATTCACGTCAGAAATATGTGTTATCTTTTGAAAAATCATGTTTTGGTTCAAAGTAAAACTGATGCAAGAATACACAAGGATTTATTTGTTTATAGATTTTTGTATGAAGGGGTAGATGGGGCACACTGTAGATACAAACGTTTGATTCGATGATTTTTGTTGGCATGATTTTATAACCCGCAATGTTGGTAATTGATGCTAAATATCTAGTTAAATATTGTGATATATGTCAAAGATATGATAATATATTTCACCTTCCAGGTAAGTTGATGAGGTCAAGTTAATCTAATTATCCTTTTGATATATAGGAAAAAAATTGATAGGACCGTTACCGATGATAACAAGATAAGACAATTTTAATTTTAATTCTGAGTTATTTTACCAAGTGGGTTAGTAGAATATTCATTGATGAGAACTCAGTCTAAAGAACTTTTGTGATTTTTTGCAACAAAATGTGTAATTAGCTTTGGAATGTCTAGAGTTTTAATGACTGAATGAAGTAAAATTTCAGAATGACATGGTTATAAGTATTTGTAGAAAATACTATTCTGCTATGTATTATCGACAAGAAAATAGACATGTGAAAGTGACCAACATGACTATTTTGAGCGGCATTAGCTAAGGAAAAATGACTTATTTGTTCACAAGATGTATTATGGGATTACAAGACAACCTCAATAATGGCTATTTTTGTTTTGCTTTAGTTTATGATAGAGGGAGTAGTTCCAACTGAAATTTTGATT
The DNA here is from genome assembly GCA_036936605.1 of Limnanthes douglasii subsp. nivea. Classification (NCBI taxonomy): domain Eukaryota; kingdom Viridiplantae; phylum Streptophyta; class Magnoliopsida; order Brassicales; family Limnanthaceae; genus Limnanthes; species Limnanthes douglasii. The sequence goes on from JAUPFV010000002.1 coordinate 343,421,077, forward strand.
TCAAATCATATAACTCTATATTATTCGTAAAAAATGACAAAAAGAAACAATTTGCTATTGATATAATTGAAGAACAATAGAAACAAGCCTGCTGAGCATTATCACTAACGGATATAAAGTAGATATAATGAGAAACTAGAAGCAAGAGGTTTTCATAAAGAAGATTTGGTTTGAAAAAATGTTTTCAAAGAACAAAAGATAAAAATGTAGGAAAATTAACACTAAATTGGGATGATTCATTTAAAGTGGCATTCTAAGGACACTATAGACCATTTAAAGTCTCATATGTAAACGATTATGGTGTTTTTTTCTCTTCTGGTGGCGTGAGTGTTCTTTTTTTAATGAGACACCTTTAAGGCCAATTTCTAAGTTTTAACGTTAAATATATTTTTACCAATTAAGGCTATTGGAAAGAAAGAAAAAAACGAATTGTTACATATATGGTGAAGATACAGATGACGATAAATATGGCTATAAACCAAATGATTTATTAGGATAAGATATGAGTTAAAAAGCAGTGAAATCATAAGATGATGGTATGTGAAGTACAAGGTATAAAAACAATTAGGCTTTAATCCAAATAATTAAAAGTATGACTTATGAATACGATGCATATTAATATGAAACAATATACGTTATATGATCTACAAATAGAGAATAAATGAACAACAAAAAGGCTAATAAGCTAAGTAAATTCAGAAATTGACTATGATTTCAAGTCAAACCCATAGTATTTTAAGATCAAGAAGCCACACAATTGAAGTTGTATATCCACGACAATAAAATATATGACTATAAGCCAATTCAGCAAACATAACTATAAGTCAAACCATAGATGCCAAACAGATGGCCATATCGTGTCCTACTAATATGTCAAATCACAAACATGTCTATAAGTTAAGCCAATGAGGGCATACGATTGGATATGCTGCTATTTAACTATAGCAAAATTTTGTTATATGTTAAATCATAAACATGGATATAAGTCAAGCCCTCGAGGGCATGTAATTGGTCATATTGTGCCCTAACTATATGTTAAACACAACTAATTTTAGTCATGTTATAATGAGCATAATTTTAATTAGGATATAATGGATATATGAGTTTAATAATCAATTGAATGAATCAATAATGATAATTTATGACCTAAAGAAGCAAGAAAGCAGTCATGATTTATGCTTTATTAAGAACAAATAAGATACAAGTTAGAAGATGATATATTAGTTAACATGTTGTTTTCCTTTAAATCATTATATCATGATGTACTATAATGAAATATGTTCGCTTCTATTGAAAAAATATTATGTAGTAAATTAATTTAAATTGCATTGTAATTAAGTGGTATACATAATTTTACGAATCAATAATTTTTAATACAAGAGTACGCAAATAATAGTTATTTGTCAATATAAAATTTGTTATATAAACGTGCGTACGATGATGAAAATAAGAAATTTTTTGTGGCTAATATGTATACGAAGTTCTTCATAACATGGGTATGATAAGAAAAATATAAATTTTGCATAAAAAATATAAATTTTATGATAAAAAAGATGGGTCATCAAACAACATCAAACAAAGTTAATAATCTCATACTATTTGACAAACATCCTTGGCGGTTCAAAATAAGTACAATGCGAAAAAAGGTTGTCAATAACTGAATATAGTTTTTCAAATAGAATAAGAGAACAAATTAATCATCTTTACCAATGTTCATGTTAGTGTCTTCATTTGTTATGATATCATGTTTTGATATTGAAACATTATTCTCATTTTCATACGAGAGAAACACATTATCTTGCACTTGTGATAGTATGATGTCTTCAGTGTCCATTAGATTTTATATAAGACAAATTATATTTTATATGATTTTTATATTTGACAAGTTAGATTTTATAAGGTTTTGTGAAGATAGTACTATAATTAGATAATTTGTTCTAACAAAAATAAATTACGGATGAAAAATCTATAAATGAAAAAGATATATTATACCATTGGTTTTTACAATTAAATTGACAATATTAATTGGTTCCAAATTTATAAACAAGCCACTTTATGTTTTTTAAGGTAAGTTGAATTTTTAAAGATTTTTATCTTAGGATAATTGATATTTATCCTATTTTATAATATACCAAATGAACATGCAACATAAATTTTTCAACAATATCCCTAAGCACGCAAACACATACTTAATAATTAATTATTTTTAACCAACTCTATATCTTTCAATCCTAACTCAAAAATAATAATTTCAAAAACACATATATATTTTTTATTTTTTTAAAACGAATAAAATGATATATATGACTAATAGTTTTGAAGATTTTTCTTCTTAGTCTCGCAATCAAATTACACGTAATTTTTCTATAAGAAAACAATTATTTTTTAGCAACCAGATTACATGTAATTCCACAACTCGAACAGAATTATTTTTTCTAGAATGATTTCACAACCAAATTGCACGTATCTTCGCAACTAGAACACAATCCAATTTTCTTTAATTTTTTTTCAAATGCACTTATTTATGTAACTACCAAAAAACTAGTTGTTTCATGCCGAATTAACATTTATATTTATAAAACAAGTTTGTATTTTTTACACAATCAGATATATTTAGCGACGAAAGCCTTATTTTAGCAACTATTTTATTTTTTATTTTTGCAACACATTTGCTCCTAATTTTGCAATCGGAACATAATTTTTTTTAGCAACCAAATTATACGCAATTTCGCAACGGTAACCCGTATTATTTTTTAACAACCAAATTACACATAATTCCGCAACCAGAATTTTTCCAAACTTATTTCGCAACCAAATTACACCTAATTTCATTCTGCAAATAATTCAATTAATTGATTTAGTTTTATTTGTCCCGATAAAACAAAACAAACAATATTTTTAAGAGAGACTTACACAATGGGTTTAAAATTTGTCTCTATTTACCCAATCATAGCCTAACAGATCAATTTTACAAATAGATCGAGCCTATTTAAAAAAAGACTCAATTATCTTTAAAAACAAAACAATTACAACCCCAAATCAAAATATTGAACCTCAATTTCAAAATCAATTCTTTCTCCTCAATCTTTCTTTGTTTATATTATCAAATTGATTAAGGGTAAAATTGTATTTAAAATTTAAATTTGGACTTGTAGATAAATAAAATCATATTTCGATAGATATCGGTAAAATCTATATGAGACTGGACTTATTGGTAAATTGTATTCGTTTTTTACCAAATCGGTATAATCCCCTATTTTTAAATATTTTAATAGATATAATATTTTGAAAAGAATAAGAAAATAAAAATAATTAAATGTTTTATACTAAGAAAATTGTTATATATAAATACTAATTTAACATTAAATTATCAAAATAAGTTGTTGGTAATTAAGTTTGATCATTCTTTTATTTTCATATATATATATATATATATATAAAAGTGAAGTCATATTTTATAAATTTTGTATGTTAGACCAAACTATATAAGATTTGTGAAGATTATATATAGAGAGAGAATTTTGTTGGAGAATGATAGATTTGAAAAAGAAATAAAATTTTCAAACCGGTCTAAAAGAATACTATATTTAGAAAATAATTACTTTTGCATAGTTTATTTTTTTAAAATTATATTAATTGGTTTTATAAACAATTTCGGTTATATCTTATCGAGGATAATGTTAGATTTTATAGATTTGATATGATAGATAGGATATATAAGATTTTTTATTTTTTTTTATCATAAAAAATGATAATATAAGATTTTATCTAAAACAATTACATAAAACCCAAATATTACGTAAGATATTTCAAATTTTATAAGATTTTAACAATTTTTTCGAAAAAAAAGCATATCAAGATATTTTTGATATTTAATATAAAAACAGTTCACTGATCAACGTTCTGATAGCTACTGACTATCTGAAAAGGGTACAAAATCTTAAGGAAATAGAGCTCCGCTCTCTGTTTTCATTTCAAAATTTTCCCAGGATCTCTCTGTTTTCATTTCAATTTTTTTCCCAGATCACTCGAGAAACAACCAAGTCACAAGATCTCGGAAAATCAGATACAATGAGACCATCAGTGGGAGGAAGGAGTCAAGGGAACTATACAAACCCTTGCTTAACGATGCATCAACCATGGGCTTCCCTTCTCGTTCATGGAATCAAACGAATTGAAGGAAGATCGTGGCCAGCTCCGATTCGAGGTATAAACCCTGATTTAGCGAATGGTTTCCGAGAATTTGGTGTATTCTTAATTGGGTCGGTTTATTTTTTCGTTTTCATATGTGAAGTTTGAAACTTTGATTGGATTAAGAAAAAAGAAAGAAAGGTTTTCAATAGAATCTGAGTGGCTGAATTAATTTGCAGTTAGGTCAGTGATGCTTAAAGCTTAGTCTCAGTAATCTTCCGATTGTATAGACGCTTGTTTTTCTTAATGTTTTCATATGTAGTTTTAGTTTTCAAATTAGGTTTTTATATGCCGTTCTGATTTTGGTCTATGGTGGATTCTTAGCTGGGTCAGTTTTGTTAAAGTTTGACACTTAGTAGAGTCTGAAACCTTGAATGAAAAAAAAAAATCTTGGGTTTGGTCCTAATTTGTAAGATTTTTGTTCGAGATCAAGTGTTAGTTAAGTGTTTATTTTGGTATAAAAGTGTTAGTTAAGTTAGTAATGTATGAAGTGTATTTAGGCTGAAGACTCTTGGATTATCTTAAGGATTTCGTACGCAGAAGTAGCTTTTACATTACTTTACTTGTGTTGGTGTTTTTGTTTTCAAATTCTTGTAATTTAAATCTTTCGTAGGTCGGCTTTGGATTCATGCTGCGGGTAAGGTTCCTGATGAAGAAACAATCAAAGCAATGGAGGAATTCTACCGTGAAATTTACGCCGTAGACGGAATTACTGATATTAAGTTTCCTGAGCATTATCCTGTCTCAAGACTAATAGGTATATAACATTTTTCGATATCAAAACATGATTTTTAAGTGTTTCTGTTATATTTAGCTTGCTTTTCTTTTTTATGCCACACAACCTCTATTATGCCTGAATTCGCCAACCTAGCTTTTTATCGATTCAGTACTGGTCATTGTATTTGTTGTTGTCTACCTCTTATAAATAGTAGCATGATCGAATGGTCCTATTCTCCGTCTAGCTTAAGCTTTCAATTTATCGAGAAAAAGATAGAGTTTCACACTTTCAATTATGTCTTCATATGTTGAATGTTCTGACATAAAATAATGTATTTTAGGCTGCGTTGAGGTCGTTGGCTGTCTTAAATGTGAAGAAGTAGCTAACTGGGACATGATACCGGAAGGGGTTTGTAACTTTTCTTTGGCATTTATATGTTTCTTTTCCCTGAATATGCGATTAATTTGTCTTAATCAAACGTGGGTTGGTGCAGCCGATTAGAATCAATCTTGATTAAAATTTGTGTTATTACAGGTGAGACTTGAAGGACAAACGGATTTTTGCTGGCTCTGTGAGCAGCCACAGGTCAGAACTTTGAACTGCTATAATTTTTTATGGGTTGATTAATGCAAAGTCCTCACTTTAGAAAAAGTTTTAGTTTGTTAGTTGCATATTAAAAGATACAAACTTTCAAGGTTAACAAATAACTGTATAAAGTCTACGGGGATATGGAGAGGTACAAATTTAAACTGCGTTATGATGAAACTGAAATTGTGTATGAAGAGAAGTCGGATGCAAAAAGTGTATAAAGGAAGTAGGAAAATAGAACTCAAAAAAAATTAAAAACAAGTTTTTTATTATTCCTCTCTTTAGTCTTTCTTATCCTATAAGATTAAAAGTAGCTTCTTTTAAGACCTAAAGACTCAGACCAGTTAAAAAACAAAAACTTGAAGTCAAAAATCCCAATGACACCAAATGACTCCTTTGAATTTTGAAATATGTATCGCGGTTTGTTTAATGAGTTTCTCTATCAAATGCAGAAATTGCTGATTCCTTTTGAAATGAGAGGTTTCCAGGGTGTTTACAACTTGGAAAAAAAGGTACTAATCCTGAACCGATCTCTTATGAACATTGAGGCACATATAGGTGGCAAATATCTAGTTACGGGTTGGATTCAGATGGGACAAAACTCTATTAAATAATAGTCTGTCAAATGTCGATTTTGGTCACACGTGTTCCGAATCCTAATCTGGGTTTGATTCATTCATCTCTGGACCTGATCTTAGATGATTGCATCCTATACCTGATTATCACCTATTTTTTTTTAATGTCTTTTTAGAAGTTAGAATTTTCTAAGTGTTTATGATTATGCCTAACTAAATAGGGTCCCAATCCAAATTATAAGCCGATCCCGGATTTCGGACATAATGTTTTTTGTCCCAACAAGAAAAATTTAGTTTGATCGGCTTGGACAAGATATTGCCACCTCTAGATGCACATGTAAATATTTTGTATTTTTGATTGGAAACAAATTAAACAGGTGTTCGAGGCTGCATTTAGAGGTCTGACTCGTGTAAAGAGTCCATCCCCCGTCAAATTTCCTGTTCCAGACCCAAGAAATCTTTTTTCATTAAAGCCCGGTTCGGTTTCTGGTCTACTCACGGAACCTAAATCATCTCTGATGGACAAATCACCCTCACTTGGTGCAGCCATAGCCGGTGCACGTGCTGCAGCTACGCAATTCTCAAAGAAAAGCCCGACCCTCCAGAATAATAATAATACACCATTTCATGCTATTGCACCTACTTATGGAACAAGAAGTCAACCAAAAATCAATGTAAAAGAAGATAAAAGACAGTACGTTGACTCAGAAGAAGAATCTAGCAAACATCGACAAGCACAAACACCTGTTTACAACTCAAAGGAGCAATCTCTGAAATGGGTTCCCGTGTCAAATAATAGAAATCATAGCAGTAACAGCGTTCAAGCCCCAGCCTTGAATTCGAGACTTCAAAAGGTAACAGTCTAATCTTTACATGACAGGTAACAAATGTTACACTACTCCTTTAACTCGAAGCATGTTAAAAAAGAAATTGATTTTTAAAATTCATGGTTTCTATCTCTTTAAAATACCTGGAAATGGAAACTGTTTAAAGAGTTGGTATGTCAAAACATTTCACGAGTCAAGGAAATGTTAATGGCTTGATTGTGCATAACAACATCAAGTTGATGATACTTACTGACATTATGGTTTCTTTATACCTTAATGATTAACTTTGGTGAGGCATATACACAGAGATCTCCGCCGCGGCACTGAAAGAAGGGCAAGCATCAAGAAACACTACTTTCAGCATTGACAAGAAGATTAGGAGGAAGTCAACTTTTGGTATTGTGCATTACAGATGTTTAGGCTGAAACACTTACATATTTTTATTATATGTTTATTCTTTCCCTAGGTTGCTCTAGATATCAGTTTTATTTGAAAGTTTTCTTTTCCTATTAGTTTGTGTTCACATTGATCATGATAGCAGAGGTTTCTTTGCTTGATCCTGTAACTAAATAAAATTTTAAATCAGTGCATATATAACATTCTAAATTTTAGTGACATCTCTTTCTTTGTTTAATTGCAAGTTTTCTTTTTAAGATATTATTTAGGAGAGGGGCTATACATGTCCATTGATTCACTTCATATCTCCTCAAACTGAAAATTTAAAAATTAAAAGATAAAAAAATATTAATATCATTTTGGACTCGAAGGTTATCAATAATCATATCCAATCCAACACAAATGTTTATATCCCAAAATAGTTGAGTTGGTGGAGTAGATGAGATTCTGAAAAATCTCTACATTCTATTGGTTTGGATCTGCTTCACCCGGGTTTTTTTCTATAAAAATATGTTTATAAAAATTTCGCGAATACATAAACAATATTTTAGATAATTTTTCTTTTTAATTTTGTAATCAAATCGAATGTATTTTTGTAATTTATTATTTTTAACATATTTTTGCAATTTTTTTAATTTTTAAATTTTTAACATAAAAATACACTTTTTTGAAATTTCCAAAAAGATAATAATTGTTTAATACCAAATTATTGCTTACTTTTATAAAAAAAAAATCTATTTCTTTTACAACCATTTTTTTTTCGTAACAGGTTTACACATATAATTACACAACAATTTATTTTTAATAAATTTAATTTTGTGCACCTTAAAAAAAACCAATGCTATTTTCGAATTTCGTTTTTCAAAACTATAAATAAAACATATGATATTTTAAAAAAATGAGAAAAATAGTTAAAAGATAGAATATTGATATTCATAGTAGTTTAACTCCGTGTCACTCAGATTTGATATCGAAGAATAACTAATGTATAGTTTATTTTAAATTATATTTGGACTATTACTTTTAATAAATATATCAAACCTATAAAATTCTAGGCTATTATTTTTAATAGATATATCAAACCTATAAAATTCAGATTATGTTAAAATTTTAAGCGATTAAATTATTATTTTCAATACAAATCATTATTGACCAAAACAGGAACTATTTAAGTCAAGAACGAATATTCAATTCGTCGTTAACACATTTTGTGTATATATGCTGGATAGCTCCGCTTATGCTTAGGAAAGCAGATATTCCGATCTAAAAAACAAAATATATTTATAAATTTGATTAAAAGGCATTTAATGATATCGTCATTTAGTAAGAAGATATGAAAACTACATCACATAGAAAGAAAAGTAATTGTTTTTCATTTTAAAATAAACATTTTTATAAATGTTGAATTGATATTAAAAAAATGGTTAATTTTGATTTTATATAAAATAGTTATAAAATTTAAGTAACTAACATTTTTTTAAACTAGTAAAGCTGTAATCCATTTTGTAATCCATTTTGGTTATAATGAGATTCGGTTATAAATAAGATTTTTTTGATTATAATGAGATCCGCAAGTTACCGAAATACTTTTGATATAAAGTATTTATTTCAATAAAAAAATCTCTATTTTTTCTCTTTTCTATCTCCTTCCACCTAAAACCTGTTGTCGAACCAAAAACGCAAGATTCCATGAATCCAAACTTGCAAAGTTATGAATTCTATACTTGTTGGTGTAATTATTTTGCAATTTAGTTAGGTATTTGTAGTGATATTTGAAGTTATAATGTCTGTCCAAAAACTCGAATTTTCATAGCATTGTTGTTTTTTTGGAAAGTTACTTGTAGGTATATATTAAGTCATTGTCGACGTTAGGCATGAACATTTGGTTCTTCGGTTCGGTTCTTTTGCTTCTTCAAAGCTGGTACCCATTTAAGAACTAAATAAAATTCGGTTCGATAGGGTATGTAATTCGGTTATAATCGAATGTTTTTGGATACTTTAAATTTTATGCAATATCATCAGATATAAAACTCATTTTATAAATCAAAACTATAAAATCGTGTTAGATTGTAAGAAAACTAAATACTAAATATAGGAGAGATTCAAACTTAATATTGATGAGGGAGAATAAAAGATGTAGGGGAAAATTGTAAGAATGTATTTTTATTAGGGAAGTATTGTAAAAAAGAATAATAGAAGTGGTTATTATGAATAAGTGAGGAAATGTTGGGGCTAAATGTGTAATAAGATAGAAATTAAGTTGTGTGTGGGGCCCATTATTGTACTATAAAAGGACCTCACACGAGTGAATAAGATGGATGAATAATAGAAGATTACTTTCTCTCTCTACTTAGTCTCGTTCTTACTTTCTCTCTCTAAAAAGGCCCCTTAACAAAGAACTTAATACTATTCCAACACTAAAAGATTCTCGTATCACAAAATTACCCTAGAACTGTTCCCGAATTCTTCAGTGGCGCCGTCTGTGGGAAATGAAGATTGTTTTGACGACAATCGCTTTCTGGAAATAATTCCTAATCCAAGCAGAATCATAGAAGAGCAATGGGACGATTTTGTTAATGACTGCGAGGAGAATCTGGTGGGTGACGCTTATCAGAATGATATGGAGTATGAGGCGCATGTTGGCCAGCGCGTCAGAGGCACCTTTGATGACTCAGATCTGTTGGCTCGAAGGAACGAGTTGTTGCTGGAGATTGAAAGATTGATGGGGAAAAAGAAACTGTTCAGGAAAATCTTCGCTCCGAGGTGAGAAGGGAGCCAGGCAATGGAAAAGAGGAGCGCGAAACCGATCTTCATCCTAAAACCAGGGATGATAGATATAGAGGTTATGAACGATGTTCTTCGAGGAGGAAAGAAAAGCGCCATCTGGAATCTTCTGACTCAAGCGATTATTCTTGTTACAGCTCACCGGAATCATCTCCTAGGAAGAATCACATAAAGAAAAGACATGGTCGAAGACGTGTGGAACAACGAAGGGGAAGGAGCTTGGAGATGAAATCTCCGAGGGCGAAGAGTTATCATACTCGAGCTAATGAGCGGAGTTATGGCCAAATGAATTTTCCCTCTAGGAATCAAAACGTAGACTCGCAAAATTCGGAGTGGCAGCATCAATACACTCTGCCATCGGAGGAGGGATTATATTTTCTGAGCCACGAAATCTTAAGGGCTAACGTCTATCGGACATGTCATAATTGGAGAGCTTCTCCTTTGTCCTCGGAAATTTTATTTGGCAACCTCCCAAAACATTTTGATATCTCGAAGCTAGACAAGTTCCACGGGACGCAAGACCCTGATAACTATATTGAGCAATTCAAGAATTTCATGATTAATTTTGATGAAGATGATAAATTGTTGTGTAGAGCGTTTTCTCAGACTTTCAAGGGTGTGGATTCTAAGTGGTACAATCGGCTTCTGCAGGGCTCGATAAAGAATTTCGACATGTTCTCGAATATCTTTAGACAACATTTCATGGGGAGCAAAACGTTTCGAGCTAATGGAGATACGATAATCTGCTGTCGGTAAAAAATTGGGGAAAGCTTGAAGAATTACACCAATCAATTCGTCAAAACAAAAATGGATATGGAATATTGCAAAGATTCTGTGGCACTTGCAGCATTCAGGATGAGGCTCCTCCCCGGACTCTTAAAGGATACGGTGACGGAGAGTCAGGCTATGACCTTTGGGGGATTGCTGGATCAAGTTGAGAAGGGAATTTTTGTGGAAGAGATTCAGGAATCTGAGAAAGGTTCAGGCGATCAGTTGGATCAAAACCAGTTTCAAAGGTCCGAGTCCAGTAATCAAGGGCCTCGAGCCAATGTTCAAGCCAAAAATATGGGTCAGTATCCGCCGAGGCAGAGAACAAATCCACAAAACTATAGTAATCAGCAAAGTTATAACCAAGGGGCAAGGCCGATCTCGAACAAATGGACTCGTCCGAACTATTTCGCTAAATTGACGGAAAATGTGGCCACGATATTTGATAAAGCAAGATCAACAGTGCAGTTCGGAAAACCTTTTCCTATTCAGAATCCGAGGGAAAGCAGAAGTGTTAATAGGAATTGTAATTACCATGAGGATATTGGGCACGACACTAAGGACTGCAATGCTTTGAAAAAAGAAGTACAAGCTTTGATTGAGAACAGAGTGCTGTTGGAATTTGTGAAAAAGCACTCCCAGAAAAATGCTGTGGTAAAGGCTGTCCCAAAGATCGCTGATACAACCATGGTGATTTCCGAGGAGGTCGATGTTTTTGATATTGAGCAAGAATATCTGGATCCCAAGGAGGGGAGGAATAACGTGAACATGGTGGAAGAGATTATTCAGAGGGGGAAAGTAAACGACCTGTGTGTTTAATTTGAGTCACTGACTATCTTTGGAGGAGATACCATCGCAGAGAATTCTAATAATTCGCGGAAAAGACATATGGTGAATTTGACCACACAGATTGAAGCAGGGGTGTCATCACAGATGCATCGCTTACCTTCCCCCATCATATGTTTCGACGACGATGATATGCGAAATATCGCGGGCCCGCACGAGGATGCAGTGGTTATCGCTGCGGGTATAGCTAGAGACCAAGTTCAGAAGATACTTATTGACACGGGAAATTCCGCGAATATTTTATTTATGAGTACCTACAGGAGAATTTCCGACCCGCCTGTTATACGACGATCCGACAGAACTATAGTAGGATTTACTGGTGCAACAATGGTAGTTGTTGGAGAGTTTCAGTGCGTGGTAGAGTTAGGTCGTGGGCCGTTTAGAAAGGAAGTGGAAGTGCTGTTTATCGTTGTTGACGCACCCATACCGTATAACGCGATTCTGGGTCGCTCTTGGCTGTCCCGAATGCATGGTGTGATTTCGACGGTACACCAATGTCTTAAATATGTGGTAGGAAACAGCATAGGGACGATCAGGAGCAACCATAAGATGGTTCGGGAGTGTTACCAGATAGCCTTATCCTCGAAGGGAGTTCGGGGAGAAGTATCAGACAAGGCATAACAATTAAAGGGGACTCCTTCGGGAATCATTCCCTGTGATGATCCGAGGGAGACCCCCGGATTTCTGGTTCCAGAAGAGGATTCCGAGGAGCATAAGTTTGGGGATGGAATTTTTTTGAAGACTGAAGTAAAACTTTCTTTCGAGTTCAGAGAAAGGATGATTGCGTTTTTATCGAGCAAGTTAGATATGTTTGTTTGGTGTGCACAGGATGTGACAGGAGTACCACCAGAGGTAATGTGTCATAAACTTGCAGTACGGCTTGATGTCCGACCTATTGTCCAGAACAGAAGATCAGTTTCTCAGGAGAAGTCTGCAGCTATTTTGTCAGAAGTGGAACGGTTATTGAGCATAGGCCACATTCGAGAGTCGCAGTACCCCGTATGGGCCTCAAATCCGGTTTTGGTAAGGAAAAAGAATGGCAAGTGGAGGATGTGCGTGGATTTCACGGACTTGAATAGAGCTTGTCCTAAGGACCCTTTTTCGGTGCCCCACATTGATCAACTAGTGGACTCGACTTCGGGCAACCGATTGTTGTCTTTCATGGATGCATACTCCGGATATAATCAAATCAGGTTAGACGCAAAAGATGAAGAGAGCACATCATTTATCACTGGGAGAGGATTATATTGTTACAAGGTTATGCCTTTTAACCTAAAGAGTGCAGGGGCAACTTATCAACGTTTGGTCAACAAAACCTTTGACGGGCAAATTGATAGGAACTTCGAAGCCTACATTGATGATATGCTTGTGAAAGGTTTGCGGGCCGAAGATCGTTTTTCTGACTTCGAGGAAACTTTTAACAATCTAAGTGAAGTCAATTTGAAATTGAATCCGGAAAAGTGCATTTTTAGGGTACGATTGGGTAAGTTCCTTGGCTATATGATAAGTGAAAATGGTATAGAAGCTGACCCAGAACAGATAAAAGCTTTAACAACCATGACCCCACCTCGGAATATCAAGGAAGTCCAGATCCTAGCAGGGAGATTGGCAACATTGAATAAATTCATTTCTCGATCATCGAACAAATGTGCACCTTTCTTCAAGGTATTGCGGAATGCGAAATAATTTAATTGGACCGAGGAGTGTTCAACAGCTTTTCGCCAAATTCAAGAATATTTAACGTCCCCGGATATACTGTCTAAACCATTGGTGGAGGAGAGATTAATTGTCTACGCGACGGTATCAGATTGTGCAGTCAGTGCCGTTTTACTCCGGGAAGAAGTCAATATTTTGAAACCCATTTACTACGTCAGCAAAAGTTTGTTAGATGCTGAGAAACGATATCTTAAGTTGGAAAAGGTAGCTTTGGCTTTGGTAACAGCTACCCGAAAAATGAGACCTTACTTCCAGGCACATCCTATGTTCGAACGACATTCCCCCTGAAAGGTTTATTATAGAGGCCCGATATATCTGGGAGAATGACTAAATGGTCAGTTGAACTAGGAGATTTTGACATAACGTTTGAGTCTCGAATGAAAATAAAAGCTCAGGTCTTAGCTGATTTCTTGGTCAAATTTCACTCAGAAAGAAACGACATGGAGACTATTGACAACTCCGATCACACAAAATGGTTGGTTCGAACGGATGGGGGGTCGAATAATTCTGGAAGTGGTGCGGCTGTCCAATTAATTTCTCCAGAAGGGATAGCCATGTTCCAAGCTATTCGATTTGGTTTCAAGGCCACCAATAATGAGGCAGAGTATGAGGCGGCATTGACGGGTTTACGATTGGCTCGAATATGTGGGGCCAAAAGGATTAAATTATTCAGTGATTCACAGTTGGTGATAAATCAAGCTTTGGGCGAGTCTGAGACAAGAAAAGATAAACTAATACAGTACCTAAAAGCGTTAAAAAATTTGGTTGCTGAATTCGATGGGGTTCAATACGAGCATGTTCGAAGAGAGGCAAATGTCGTCCCAGATTCTTTGGCTACAACTTCACGATCGTAGGGTTACCCATGGGTCTTGATTCAGGAGCACCCTTCGGTTATGATCGATACAAAGCATTCAATGAACATTAAAGAAGTAGACAATGTGATCACAAATGATTGGAGGTAAGAAATTATTAACTTCTTGGAAAAAGATAGTTTACCCACTGAAAAGTATGAGGCTAGGAGGATCAGGTTCAAGTCTCACGGTTATATCATGTTGGGAGGAGTTTTATATAAGAAATCTTTGAGCAGACCGTTATTGAGGTGTCTGGCCAATGACGAGTCATAGTTTGTCCTATCAGAATTGCACGATGGGGAAGGTTCGGCCAATTGTGGGTATAAGGCTTTAACTCGACGAGTGTTTTTAGCTGGTTATTATTGGCCGAATATCTCTTCTGATGCGAAAGATTTGGTAAAGCGGTGTGATACGTGCCAACACTATGCAAATATAATCCATAAGCCTGGGGTGTTCTTGGAGAGTATTTCCGAACCGATTCCATTTGATAGGTGGGGCATTGACCTAGTTGGGCCCCTACCAATGTCGTCTGGTGGAAGGCATACTATAATCGTAGCAGTGGATTATTTTTCTAAGTGGGTGGAAGCGGAACCTCTAGCAGGGACAAAAGCAAAAGATGTTATCAAGTTCGTTGTTTCGAATATTTGCTGTCGTTTTGGGGTACCAATACAAATCACAACGGATAATGGAACTCAATTCGATAACAGAATTTAAAAACTTTTGCCTTTCCAGGGGCATACGACAATGCTTTTCCGCCCCATTTCATCCCCAGGCTAACGGTCAGGTCGAAGTGACCAATCGAACAATTTTGGATGGGTTGAAAAAGAATTTGGAAGGAAAGGCAGGAAGATGGTCTGATTATTTACAAGAAGTATTGTGGGCTTATAGGACAACGCCTCGAACTGCAACTACTACATCTCCATTTGCCTTAGTGTATGGTATGGATGCAATTTTCCCTTTGGAGATTGTCTTCCCATCATATCGTGTGACAGCTTATACAGAAAATTTGAACGACCAAATCAGAGCCTTAGAATTGGATTTGGTTGAAGAGAAAAGACAATGCGCACAGTTGAAGTCCTTGCATTATCAAACGTTAATGAGGAGTAGATATGCTTCTAAAGTAAAGCACAGAGATTTTAAGGTGGGGGACAAAGTATTACGCAAAGTTTTTCTAGCACACTAAAGAGAAGAGTCTTGGAAAGTTGGGACCGAATTGGGAGGGCCCTTATTAAGTAACAGAGAAAGTAAAGCAGGGAACATATAGATTAAAAGACAAGGAAGGGCGATGTTTGAGGCTTCCATGGAACATCGAACATTTAAAATTGTATCTAGAGTGAGGAAGAAGTTAGCATGTAATATTTGTTTTCCTTTGTGTATTTTCAGGTTTACCAAAAACAACGAGGGCATACTCTTTCCTACCCTGTTAGACACAAGAAGGTTTCAACGAGGTGCCACTATGAGCTAATTAATACAACCGCATTTTTTGCCTTGAACTATTCTTTTGGAGACAGTATTTTGTGCCTCGAATTTTTCTCTCTGAGACAGCACTTTGTGCCTCGAATATTTTTTTTGTCTCACATACTTCTTTTGGAGACACAGTTTTTTGGTGCCTCAAACTATTTTCTAAGCTAGCCTTAGCACAGTTTATAATGAATATTACGATGCAAGTCGGTATAGAACAGCCATTCAACGCAAGTTGGCAAACACTTATGAAAAATGTGAAAATTAACGTCATAAGACTATCATTTCAACAAAGTGGGATACACAAAAATTCGGGGAGGGTGCTTCTCGGAGTAAATCAGATGGGTTACAAAAATTGCCTTATAAGGACTTATACACAAAAAATTGCCAAACATGCTAACATTTTTAACTAGTTAGAATGTTGCGAGGAGCTGCTTTCTTCAGAATCCGATGTCTCACTATCACTCACCACGATATTCGGAGGACGAAGATCGGGGGAGACAAGCTTCCAAAAGCTTCTTAAGTCATACTCGGGGTGCTCTGCATGAATTTGAGTAATCAGCCCTGCTCGAATTGTAGCATCTCGAGCGTTGAGGTTGTCCGTACACTTAGCCGCATAAGCGTTTACGACCTTTTCTTTCTCCTCCTCGACTTGTTTAGGAAAATATTTAATTCTCTTCACCAGTTTTTCTCTGTCCTTCATAAATTTTTCGTAATCATCACAACAATCTTTAAATCCTTTGCATGTTATCCGGTGAGCTTTTTGGAGCTCTGTCAAAAATGTTTCTTGAGCCCCCGTTTTCCTTTTGGTAGAGGTCTCTTTCTTCCTGGCAGCATCTTTCGAGCATAATGACATAATTCTCAGAGGCAATTATTTTTTCCATAAAGTGCATCTGCCTGACTCTCCACAATGGCGTATTATTTCTTTGCCTTTTCAAGTTGCGAGGATACCAGAGATGCCTTGAACTTATAATGATTTTTTCGGTTTTCAAGATGCTGCATTCTTTTTCCCCTGTTGACAGAAGTATAAAAAAGGCTGCGGAGACTTAGTGAGAATTCATCATGCAGAGGAACTTCGAAGGAGCTGGTGGGTGAGCCTAGTGCTGTGGGGTTAAAATCCGACGACTCACCCGTTAGAACATTAAGATCAACATGTTGAGGAGGATCGCTTCGAGGAGTTGGGAGTGGTGCCAATATAGGGGAATTTTTTATTGGAGTAGGACTTGAAGCCTGGGTAAGAGGAGAGCTGAGTGTCTGGCTTAAATTTTCCTTGGGCAAATTATCTCTAATTTCTTTTTCAGACTCACTTGATATCTCTTGGAACTGGTGGCACTCTCCATATAATCTGAGTATGGTTTTGAAATGCCTGTCATCGCTACAAGAATTTTAAGTCAGTACCTCATTATCTGAGGAGGAAAGATAAGTGAAGAAGTTAGTAAACTCACATTTGTTGGTCCACAAGAGGGATAGTTTGTGAGGATTTAAAGGAGTCGATTCTGACCCTGTCTCCCAGTGACCTGAGAAATAGATGAATTATTGCCTCTATTTCTTATCAGCTCCCAACAAGTCTTTTAAAATCTTTTGTCATCGGCCAAAAGTCAGTGAATAAAATAGGAAAAACGGATTCCTTGCTAAGCCAGATAATCCGATGAGCTTTTCAAAGGAAAATTCGATGCCCAAAATCCTCAAAGCCATGCTGCATGCCATAAGCGCGAACCACATGTTTGGACCGACTTGTGAAGGGCAGAGGTCAATCTTGGCAAAGTACTCAATAAAAAATGGGTCTAAAGGAAACCTTAACCCCCAATTCATAATTTTAGTATAAACAACTAATTCATTATCCCTCACTGATAAATGAGTCTCACCTTCCGAGGGGAACCTAATGTCAATGCACGAAGGAATGCACCACTGGGTTATCAGCATGGGCTCATCTGAGGGTACAAAATACTTGTACTGTATGTTGTTCAGCGCCACCATATGCTTGTTTTTTATTCCTCGAATATTGTTGCCTGCGATGGCATCAAGTTCTAAGGGAAGAGTGATGTCTCCCTTAGACTTAGGGGCAATCCGACGAGCTTGTTCTTCAGACATTGTTGGGTGAACAGTAATCTCTTGACTAGAAGATTCTAAGGAAAGGTTAATGGTCTTACTTTGTTTTAGCAGTAGACATTGGTTGGATTTATGGCTCAGGAATATCCGAGGCAATTCTTTTCCCTTTAGCAGCCAAGGCTTTGTTTTGCATTTCTCGAAGCTCGTCTTCGGTTATGGTGATCCTTATTGGAGAAAATCGAGGGATCCCAGTTGCTGTTATTGAAGGAGTGGCTGGAAGGCTCGATCCCGAATTGTCGGTTTTTGGAGGAGGAGTTTCAATTGTTACAGCCAAATGAGGATCCAGGGTTTCCGATGGAGTTCTTTTAGCGCGCTTGCGCTTCTCAGATTTCTTCTTATCCCTATGGTGTCTTTTCCTCTTCCGAGATGAGTGTTTGTGATGTTTATATTTACCTATAAGATCGACGGTGTTGAGATCAGAAATTAGACTCTGTTGTGAAATTTCGAGGGGAATGATAGTAGCAGAATTTTCCGGTGGAGCCCAAGAGCCATAGAATGTAGTGACAGAAGGTTGGGTTTGAGGCTCAACGTATTCACCAGCAACAACTCTCTCTTGTAATCTTTTACTAATTAGATCCACTCTGGAATCCGACGAGGTTTATAAGCCAGCTTTCTCTCTCTAGAAATTTTTAGAGTGAAAAGTTTGAAATGCTAAGGAAAGGGGTCAGTATTTATAGAAAAAGATGAGCTTTTAGGGTAAATAAGGCATGGGGACTTTTTTTTCTTGTTTTCCTAGGGGCATTATAGGCAACATAGGTGCGATTTTGTTGGTTTGAAAAACAAAGGAGAAGATGAAAAGGCAATCTAATGATTAACAACATTGGGAACAGGAATAAGATCTCTAGAGAGATTTGGTGACAAGGAATTACGATTTATGACATCATGATAAAGGCCTACCATTTAGTATTGATAAATTCGAGGCGCCCAATCCTTGCAATTTATTAGCCTAGTGTGGAAAACTCTATAATATTGAGACAGCCAATTCCGATGAACACAATTAAAGAGAGGTTTGCTTCAAAGCTTTGCTAAGATATTGCAAGGATTGGGGGGGGGGGGGGGGGCTACACTGATAATAGATTGAGAGATAGTTTTTCGAAGTGATTATATTTTCGAAGAGGTTTTTTCCTTATCAGAGAGCAGTTTTTAGAGGTATTTCTTGAGGAGATAGTTTTCGAAGAGCACTTTCTTGAAGAAATATTTTTCGAAGAGATTTTTTCTTTTTCAAAGAATAGTTTCTTGAAGAAGTATTTCTTGAAGAGGTATTTTTCGAAGAGACGTTTTTTTTGAAGAGTTAAGGGATAAAAGATATTCGAAGAGGAAATCTGTTCAAAAAGGGAGGCTATTTGAATAAGGAATATTCGAGGAAGTGCATTTTCGAAGAGACCATAATATAAAATTTGGAGATATCTTTACAGTCCCAGTAAAAATAGTTTTACTAGGACTGGGGGGCTACTGATGAGGGAGAATAAAAGATGTAAGAGAAAATTTTAAGAATGTATTTTTATTAGGGAAGTATTATAAAAAAGAATAATAGAAGTGGTTATTATGAATAAGTAAGGAAATGTGAGAGCTAAATGTGTAATAAGGTAGAAATTAAGTTGTGTATGGGGCCCATTAGTGTACTATAAAAGGACCTCACACGAGTGAATAAGCTGGATGAATAATAGAAGATTACTTTTTTTTTATAATCAAAATAAACTTCATTACTAAATTGATAAAGAGTACAAGATTTAGTCCTTCTTAACAAGGCTTGATAACTAGAAGGACCAAATTGAGAAATCAGAATTGAAATCCCTAAATGCACAAAATCGTCGAAGAGCTCCCCCGATTCAGATTCAGAGCAACGCCATTAAAGCTCAGAAAAGCTTCTAACCGGGATCGATGTAACCCACCCCTAAACTTTCCAAAATAGCAATTGCAAGCAGAGGGTTAAGAGCATCATAGTTAGTAAAGAGTCTGTTCGTTCTCTCAGGCAAGATCCATTTGGCGATCCAATCTGCAGCTGCATTCTGAGTTCGAGAGATGTGGCAAAGCTTCATGGATGAGTGAATGAGACTCCGACACACAGAAGCGATAGGGTTGTTCAAGACATTTCCAGTAGCAATGTTGTTGACAAGAGTGAGACAACCTGACTCGATGTCCACAGCTTGCCAACCATGAATCTTGCACAAAATTAGGGCTTCTAACAAGGCTTTGCTCTCAGCTTGAAGGGGATCCAATTTTCCAAAAACGAATCCAGCTCCAGTAATGATATGACCCAGATGGTTTCTAACTATCAGACCACCAGAGGCTTCTCAAGCGAAACTACACGCACCATAAATGTTGACTTTGAGTCTCCCAGCAATCGGGGGAAACCATTTCAGGTACATTGCTTTAGCCTTTCCTATAGTGAGACATCCAAGAGCAGCACCTGCATTAGTAACACCAGTCCAATGCTTAGCCTTTAGCATATTCTTAGAATCAATGCATAAGATTACTTTTTTAATTCGGTTAACAGCAGTAGAGAAGCTGTCATAGGAGTTATGAAATTTGCCATGATTTCTATTCACCCAGATCACCCAGAGAATGATTTGAGGGACAATGTGAGTGATGTGAAAGTTAGAATTAGAGGGCCAGAACCAACAATGCATTATATGACTCAGAGATATGAATCGTCTCACAGGTATTCTGAATAGAATACCAAAATAGTTCCATAAGGACCAGGCGAAGCTGCAACTGATGAAGAGATGGTTTTTGTCTTCACAGTTGCAGCAGAATTGACACTTAGAAACCACTACAAAGTGTCTTTTTTTGAGAATGCTATCAATGGGAGCAAAGTTTTTTAAAAGTTTCCAACTTAGGAAAGAAAATTTAGTAGGGATAAAATGATGCCAGATTTTCTTAAAAATAGTTTGTTTAGAGTGAGCATATCTGATATTATCCCAGGTAGCCTTTGTGTTAAAACATTTATATTTAGAAAGCTTCCATTGTATTATATCATCCTGATCTTGATTGATATTAACTTTAGAAATATGCTTTAATCTGTCCTGAGAAAGAAAGGAGGTGAGACTAGGAGTATCCCATTGACCATCTTTCCAATAAGAGTTTACTTTAACAGGAAGGAAACAACTGTTAGAACCATAATCATTAGCAATAGGAGGCATGTCATGCCAAGAGTCTCTCCAAAAGTCAATGTCCCCCTTGCCAAGTCTCCAAGAGACACTTTGATCAGCCTGATCCTTAACAGAACTAAGTCGTCTCCAAGTGATAGAGTCAGTAACTTTACACTCAACATTTAGAGGATGAGTGTAGTTACAATAGGTTGTGTGGATAAGGTCAGCCAAAGGGAATTTCTTTTTCTGAAAAGAAACCAGAGTTTAAAAGAGAAGGTGAGTTGAATGTCAGACAGAAGCTTGACATTTAACCCACCCTCATCAAAGGGCTTACACAGACTATTCCAGGCAGACCAGTGAATAGCATTATCAGTATATTTAGGTCTCCAAAGAAACTTATTGAAGCATTGCTCAAGTTTATTGATAATGCCATTAGGGATCAGACTGTTCTGCATCCAAAAGTATATAATGGGATATAGGACATTCCTTATAAGGGACAGCCTGCCCCCAAAATAAAGATTCTTCATATCCCAGTCATAAATTTTGTTATAGATTTTAGTAAGAAGAGGTAAATAATGCTTCCCTTTATTGTTTGCAGATATTGTGATGCCCAAGTATGTAAAAGGAGCATGCTCAATATTGAATCCAGTAGAGGATTTGATCCTGGCAGAATTGGCATGAGTACAATTGGATGAGGTAATGAGCTTTGTCTTATCCTTATTAATCAGCTGACCTGATTCATTTTGGTATTTGTTCAACAGGTCACTAAGGCAGTCAATGGAGGAGGGAGAGCTATTGGAGAAGATGATAATGTCATCTGCAAAAGCCAAACAAGGTAAGATAAAACCAGATTTTAAGTAGTATCTCAAACTATTATTATTTTGGTAGAGGTTAGAGAGTCCTCTAAGCAAAGCCTCCTCATCAAGAATGAAAAGGCAAGGGGACAGATGGTCTCCCTATCTTAAGCCATTCTTCTGAGGGAAGTAACCAATGCTGTCACCATTAATCAAAACAGAAACCATTACTTTAGATATCAGCATATTAATAAGGACAAGAATATCATTAGATAAGCCAAAACACTTAAGAGTTTTAATGACAAAGGCATGAGACATTCTGTCAAATGCCTTTGTCATATCTAATTGAAGAATTATCTTGCCTTTAGAAGGCATTCTCTTGATATTATGAAGTATTTCTTTTATAATCAGGATATTATCAGGGATAATCCTATCTTTAACAAAAGAACTTTGACCTCTAGAGATGATATTAGGAAGAAATCAGACATTTCTCTGATTAATAAGGCCATAAATAAGTTAGTTAAATATTGTGCACAGACTAATAGGCCTGAAATTATTCCAAGATATGGGATTAGGGCCTTTAGGGATTAAGCAGATCCCAGTGGCAAAAACACCACTGGGAATACTATTACCCTGAATATAAGAATTGAGAGCACTGCAAACATCACTACAAATAATGTCCCAACAAGATTTGAGAAAGAAGCAATTAAACCCATCAATGCCAGGGGCACTGTCATTCCTCATGCCCTTGATAACAGACCACACCTCTTCTTTGCTGGAAAACTTAAGAATAGCTTCATTGTCTTTGTCCATTATTAGCTTAGGAATATTGTTGAGAATTGAATCCTGAGAATTCAAAATATTTTTACTATAAAAGTTGTTAGATAGAATCTGTTTAAAGTAGGACTCAGCTGACTAAGAAATATCATCATGATCAGTGAGCCAGATTCCCTCATCTTTGATGCCATTGATAGTGTTCTTTTGTCTCTTCTTAGCCACATAGTTGTGATATAACTTAGTGTTACCATCACTATAATTGAGCCAAGTATTGTAACACTTTTGGCGCCAATAACACTCTTCATTTTTTAAGGCAAGGATAATTCATACTATTAGCTTTAGAAAGATTGGCCTTAGTAGTGCTACTGTTAGTCTGCTGGTGAATGACTTCACAATTATCCACCTCCTTAGCAGCTTCAGTGACTTTAGTGAAAATGTTACCAAAAGTAGAATAGTTCCAATCTTTAAGACACTTTCTTAACTGCTTAAGCTTGTACCAGAAAATAACATTAGGACCACCATTGCAATGCTTGTCCCAATTCTTCTTAACACAACTTAAGAAATCAGGATGATTAATCCAGGCGTTAATAAACCTAAAGTTTCCCTTATTGTGATTAGAAAATCGATTTTGAGTATTAGAGATAGTGATAAGGAGAGGGGCATGGTCAGAACAAGTTCTGACCATGTGACAAACTTAAACATGCTAATTAGATAACATTTTCTGGTTCACCAACACCCTATCTAACCTTTTCCATATTTTGTTATTGCTCCAGGTGTATCTTGATCCACTATAGCCAGGGTCATCCAGATTGCAATATCTGATGCAAGCATTAAACTCATCTACACTGCAGTCATCATAAGAAGCACATCATAGCTGATCTTCAGGACAAGTGATGGTGTTAAAATCTCCAGCAACTGACCAGGGTTTGTCATCACCAGAGAGCTGACATAACTGACTCCATAGCTGTCTACGCTGCACTCTTTGGTTCTTTGCATAAACAGAGGTAAATAAACAAGAAAAAGTAGTGTAATTTATCTCCAAGTGGAGAAATTGATCATGATTAAAGATAACAGAAATGTTTACATCATCAGGCCAGAAAATCCAGATTTTGTTAGATATGTTAGTAGTGTAATTTGGAAAGCCAATCCTTCTAGCAATAAGTTCTATTTTGTCATACCTGGCCATGGGCTCTTGGAGAGCAATCACTTTAACCTTGTCTTTATTGATAATGTAGTTTAGCCTTGACAAAGTAGGATTGTTATGAACTCCACGAGCATTCCAACTAACTATCTTGATCATTCAGATAAGAAATTGTAGTAGGATTTCTCTCTTTTACGCAGAGATTTTGGTAAAGGGTTATAACTGCCAACATTATCCCCATGAGGAGAATCCTGCATGGTTTTATGGCTTTGAGAGTTAACTTCCTATTCCAAATCTTGAAGAGCACCAATGATTTCAAGATCTTTGTTGGAAGCAGTGTCAGCTTTAGGAGGACTACTTGGGTTCAATGAAGCAGAAGTCTTATCTTTAGCAGTTATAATAGATTTTAGTTTTCTCTTATAAACTTTAATAAAGGGCTGAACCTTTGTAGATTTAGACGTATACATCTTTTCATCATGTATAGAAACAGATTGAGTAACACCCTTTGAAGTAATATCAAGTTCTTGGCTGACTTCTTTAGATCTTTCTTCTGTTTTCAAGTCATTCTTTTTGTAATCAGCTTCTTTGTGCCCAAATGGAAGCAATTATAACAGTAATCTGGAACATTTCTATAACTCACACCTATCCAACAACCAGTATTTTCACCAAACCCTATCCACAATCTTTGTTTGAGCAAATTCGATACGTCTATTTCCACTTGAGCGTAAGAGGCGTTGGCTTTGGCACGGTTGTACTTTGGCACGAACGTTCGATGAACTTTACCTAGAGAAGCAGCCATATCACCTACAATCCATTCATTGTACAGATACTCATGCATATTTTCAAAGCGAACCCATAACAGAACTATTGGATTTTCTTTGTTCTTGTGCATTTTAGGGGACCATTTTAGGATTCTCATTAGTTTCCCATCGACATTCCAGATTGGTTTCGACCAAAACTTAGTAACACCTTCCAGTAAATTAAACTCTATAAGAATTTGTCGAGAATCAGTGTTACGTATGAGTAAGACCCTTTGAACTTAAAGGATTCCAAGAAAGATTGGAAAGCAGCTCTCTTCGGGATCCCTTGGCTAAACTGGGCTATCAACGTAGATTTTGATTGTTATATTAGGATATCTTATGTATCTTTGTCAAACTGAATGACATTGTGATCTTTGGTAAATTTTATGTACTCTGGTTTTGCAACAGGACGCTCAAGAACAGGGTTCAATACTGCGTAAGATTTTGTGACCTTAGCTTGATCCTTACTGGCATCTGGAAGAAGAGCAAGGAACTCTTCATTATTGAGTACATTGAAAGACATGGTGAACCGGCGACGAACAAACCAGCGACGATTGGATAGAAAGGATACTCTGTTTCAAAGGCAAGAAAACAGAGACCAGAAACAACACATCAGCACCAAACAGACTCTTGAAGAAACCACAATTCCAGAACTTTGAAGAACAGAGAAGAGAATGAGATTCAAAGGGAAAAGATGCGAGATGATATCAAATTTATTAGATTATATTAATAACTATGTTGACATTTATTATTGAGAATATAATCAGAGATTAGTGATCGACAACAAGGGTAATTTTGTCAAGTGTTTTGGAAAGTTTTAAGAGTATTAAATGTTTAACAAGGGTAATTTTGTCAAGTGTTTTGGAAAGTTTTAAGAGTATTAAATGTTTGGGTTTTTTGTAGTGAGAGATTTAAGCTGCCAGGTTGTATTAAATGTTCATTACCCTCGTTAATGAAAGTAGTTGGGGTATTTATACCCTTAATTATGGACCCATGGGTTTAACTTTGAAGGATTATGATTAGTGGGTTTTGCAGCTTCAGCTTTCAGGTTTCTTTGTAGAGAGACTCGAACTCATGACCTTTTGGTCATAAGAATGCCATACTCAACCAACTCGGCTACCCTCTTGGGGGCAAATTATTTCGTTATTTATCTTATTATATGTGATTTGTACTAGTCTATTAATTACTATACTAAACAAATGATTTAGTTTTTATTTTATTTTCAGACTCCAATTTTCTCCTACAAATGAAGTATATATTCAAGACATTAAGTATATATTCTTTGACTATTTTAAATTATAATGAAAATATTTAGAAATTAATATCACATAATAAATATACAATATATTTTTACTATTTTTTTACTAGCTTAAATATGTGATATATTTGTTTGACTTTTTAAACTAGAATAAAAAGACTTAAAAATAAATATATTCGTTTAACTCTCTTAAACTAGAATAAAAAAATTAAAAATAAATATAATAATATCTAATATATTTGTTTGACTCTCTTAAACTAGAATTAAAAGATTTAGAAAATAAATATTACATAATAAATATGCAATTTAACTAGCTTAAATTATAATAAAAATATTTAGAAAATAAATACCATATAATAAATATACAATATATTTCTTTGACTATTTTAAACTAGAATAAAAAAGTTATTTACCATAAGATACATTGAATAATTAAAAATTCTTGTTTAGTGAGCCTTAGTTTCGTTAATTCTAATAAGTGTATCTAGATATTTGTTTATTCCATAAGATATATTTTACTTTATTTTTCTTATTTAAGTGAGTTACTCGAACACACGCCATTAATGCTCATAAAGAGAAACTGCACGCCTCTTATTCTGTTGAAGCATTCACATTTAATACTCTTAAAGATGGGTGCCTCAATGAGAATGAAATAAATCATAACAATGTGAATATGCATGCGGAAAGTAACGACTATAATGCGGGGGAAAGTAATGGTGGGAATAATCAAGGTGACAAGAACAAACATCCTTCGCTTAATAAATCAACTCCACGCAACGTATTTACTGCTTTTAATAATGAGATTTTGGAGGTGCATGAGAGTGGATTCAATTCCGATAAAGAGAAGTTGCATGGGAAAGGAATCGGTTACGACAGTGAGAACCTGCATGGAACCGCTCCATTGAGTGAAAATCGTCTTATTACTATGGTGGTGGTGCTGACGGCGGTGGTGGTGATGCCGATGGCGGCGATGGTGGTGCCGACGAGGGTGGTATTAAATAAATATTGCATAATAAATATGTAATATAGGAAAATTATACCTAAGATGCCCATTCAACTATTTTATTGTCGACTAGTACCTGAGGTTTGATCTATTATCTCTTCATACCCATCTCAACTACCTAATTACCACTTAATACCTAATATTATTTTAATACCCTAACTACCCCACCCTTCATCACCAACCACGTAACCAAAATTTCTCTTTCTTACTTTTTATTTTATTTTATTAGATCCATATCTTTCAAACCAGAGCTCCAACAAAATAAATGAAAGTACCATCGCTTTTGTTTTTTTAAAATGAACAAAACTAGAACCTTCGATGATATTTTTTGATTTTTTTTTAAAAATAAAATTTCAACAGTAACAACTCTGAGGAAATCGATAGAGTTGCAAACGACACTCAGGAAATCCTTAGAGTTGTTTGAAATCAAGAGAGTTGCCAACAACTCTCAGGAAATCCTGAGAGTTGTTTGAAATCAAGAGAGTTGCAAACAACTCTCAGGTTAGTTTTTCAAACAACTCTAAGGTTAGTACTGGTGAAGGTACCAGCGGGTATATATGGTCAGGGGTGTTTTTGTCCAAATTTCAATTCGAGGTACCAAAAGACACTATCCAAAAAACGGGTACTAGTGGGTAATTAAAGAGTTGAGAAGGTATTTACTGGTACTTTTCTCAATATTTCTTTGACTATTTTAAACTAGAATAAAAAAATTAAAAAAATAAATATTGCATAATAAATATGCAATATATTTCTTTCACTATTTTAAACTAAATAAAAAAAAATTAAAAAATAAATATTGATATTTATTTTATTATTTTAAACTAGAATAAAAAAACTTAGAAAATAAATATTACATAATAAATATGCAGTATAAAAAAGAAAAAAAAATAGTCACTATTTAATGAAAATAATAGTGATATATTCATCATCTAATAAAAATAATAAATATAATTAATTCGAATGAAAATGCTAAACATATATTTAGTCTTGGTCCTACAAAATGTATGTAATAATTATATAAAATATACTTAATTATATCAAACTACCAATTAAATGTCTATATCACGAACAAGGATTTCGTGATTATGGAAAAATCACGAAGTGACTCTAAGCGATTTTGTATAAATCACAAACTCTCTATACGCGATTTAGACATTAAAAACATGCAAATTTGCAAATTATGGGTTCGCAGTTCATCACTTTTATGGCGTAATGAGTTCGAGAATCGCACTGAAAGTAAAAGTTTTTCAAAATATATCTCAACTTGGGTTTCGAGATGGTCCGTCAAAGACTCCTCCTCCCATGACGCAAAATCATCAATATTAGAGCTAAATTCATCATTCAAGTCGGTCAAATATATGAATTTGGATGTTTTTAGGCTGTTAGATTAGTTAGAGAGAGAAATTTATAGTGAGAAGAAGAAGAAAAAGTTATTTTTTTGTTAAAAATTTGGTTTTATGTATGAAGGGTATATTGGTCATTACATATAAACAATTTTTTTTTCGTGATTTTGGGGTCTCATTATAGCCAAAAGGTGTCCCTATATAGCATTGCCCATTTGTATGTTTACGTGAGAGATTTAGAGATTAACCATTTTAGTTTTAAGCCATCCATATTTTGTTTTCCAAACGAAACTTGACCATTGAAAAACCTATAACAGACTCTGTGGCAACACAATATTTGGTCCACTAGTAATCACATTACGTGATTGTCACGTGAATAGACCACTTATAACAATATTTGTAGAAAGAGGACACTTTGTGTTAAGACAATTGTGAATGTGTCTCACATATTTTTACTCTTTGTATGAGTTAGAAACATTAACACAAATCCCGTCCTATAATTATAATTACAATGTATATATATTATAGCTGAAAGTAAACCCTAGCCTATATATGCACTAATATTAGATAACCCATATGAATTTTAACACATCCCATATATATTTGATTCTAATTCTCACACTTTAACACCCATTCTCAAGTTGGAGCATGAAGATTATGAATTCCCAACTTGCCAAGCAACAACTCAAATTTTTGCTTTCCTAGTGCTTTGGTAAAGATGTCTACAAGTTGAGAGTGAGTGGGCACGCGGGATGCGAAAAATAACCCCATCAAATATCACATCCCATCGAAAATGACAACCTACTTCAATATGCTTTGAGCGCTCATGGAACACAAGATTATGGGCAAGATGTAAGGCCGACTGACTATCACAGAAAAATTGCATAGCCCTTGAGTGTGAGATCTCAAAATCCCTGAGCAAACCGTGCAACCACTTCAACTCACAAGTCAATCCTGCCATAGACCGGTACTTTGCTTCAACGGAAGAAAGTGCAACAACACCCTGTTATTTAGTCTTCCAGAAAACAGAGGAATCACCCAAGAACACCATCCAACCACTCATACTGCGCCGAGTCTTAGGACAGCCAACCCAATCAGAATCACACCATCCTGTCGAGTGAGATTACAACTACTTGGCAGAAGAATTCCCTGACCCGGGCTCCCTTCCAGATAACAAACAACTTGTAATGCAGCATGCCAGTGATCCTCCTGTGGTTGCTGAAGAAACTGAGATAAAATATGTACCAAAAAATATTTGGCTGTGTAAATGCCAGATAAATCAGTCTTCCCACCAACCTGCAGTACACGAACCCGTCAATGAGTACCGCCGACTCGCTTTTGTTGAGCTGGTGGTTTTGCTCCATAGGAAATGGTGCAGGCTTGCTGCCAAGTAAACCTATCTCAGAAATAATGTCCAGAGTATATTTATGTTGGCAGAGAAAGATACTCGTAGGACTCTGTGCTACTTCAACTCCAAGAAAATATTTGAGATGACCTAAGTCCTTCATATGAAAGCAATTGCTCAAGCATTTCTCAACCTCCACCAATGAACTAGAGTCATTCCCAGATATAATGAGACCATCAATGTACACCAAAACATGCATACGACAACCAATTGTGGAATAATAGAATAAAGAATAATCTGAATAGGACTGAACAAACCTATACACCTTCAGTGCAACCAATAAGTTGACAAACCAACCCCGAGGTGCCTGTTTCAGGGCATACAACGATTTGCGAAAGTGACAAACCTGTCTTTCGCGCCCTTTATCAAAACCTATATGAATTTTCATGTAAACCTCCTCATCCAGATCACCATACAGAAAGGAATTATGTATATCCATCTAATATAATTCACAATTCCGAGCTACTGCAACCGCTAAGAAAAGACGTACAATAACCATCTTGACAACAGGGGCAAAAGTATTTGTATAATCAACCTCTTCTACTGGGTGATTACCAAACACAACCAAACGAGCTTTGAGGCGCTTTACTCTCCAATCAGCATGATATTTAATTTGATAGACCTACTAACTCCCCAAAGCTTTCTTCCCTAAAGGTAGGTGTACCAAGGTCTAAGTATGATTATTCTCTAGTGCCCGAATCTCATGTCGCATTGCCTCTCTCGAACTAGGGTGCCGTATAGCCTCTCGGAATGAATTAGGTTCATCTCTAGAGGTAATAACTGCAAGAAAAGAGCGGTGTAACAACAAAAAACGAGAATTATCTAACACGTATTTTGTTGGAAATTAAACCCACTTCTTTGGCTAAGGATATATAAATATGAACCAACTAGTATGATATTGTTTTGTTGTCAAAAGAGGCTTCTGTACTGATGAGTCCGGATATTTTCACCACTCACTGTAGAAACCGGACAGGGGCAATTCGGACAAAAACCACCCACTGAACCATCAGAACTGGACTAAAGTATTAAAATCTAATCACTTTCTGACTAAGCTAATTGCTAATCTGCTTAATAAACTAATAGGTTTTTGAACTCAACCCGGTTTCATAAACATGACCCGAAAGCCCATGCGGCCCATAATTAAGGGTATAAATACCCAACCACTTTCATTAATGAGGGTAATAAACATTGAATACAACAAGGCAGCTCAAATCTCTAACTACAAACCACTTAAACATTAAATACCTTTAAAACACCACAAACTCCTGACCAAATTACCCTCAGTCAAAAATAACCCACACCAAATTGGCTACCACAGTGGGAGAAGAAGGTGCCTGAATTTAGCATTCAAAACCATCAAGAAAAACCAGTTCGGATGAATCCGTACGAGCAGGAAGTGCCACCAGTTGTGGCAGAAGTGGTGGGAGAAAACGATGAATATACGATCGAGGAGCGAGACAGGTTAAAAGTTGAGATAGAAACCTTGAGGGCTGCTAAAAGGGTGGAGATGTGCTTGAATGAAAAGTCAAAAGTGTCAGCAGTTCACCACACTGACAATCTAAGAGAGCATGAGCCATCAAAGACCCATGTGAGTACTAAAAAGACTCATGCTAGCTCAAAGAAGTCTCACCGGTCTAAACCAGTGGAGAGCTCAGATTCAGACTCAGAATCTTTTAGTAGCTCCTCGAACGAAGATGGAATTGAAGAATCCCTGTCATCCAGGAGTGATGAAGGCCGTTCTAAGAAGAAACAGAAGTTGGTCAAAAAATATTCAAGAAAGAGGGACAAGCATGGAAAGTTGAAGAGACACCTGGGTAAAGGGTCGTCTCCTAGCCACAGCCATGGCCGGAGACATGTAGACCGGTTATCAATGGATCCTTTCGCTTTTCATAATGAACCAGGTATCTTTGCAACTCCCAACGAAGATACTGTGTTTAGTCGTGGCCGGAATTGGAGACAAACTCCATTATCCTCCAAGATACCGTCCGAAAACCTTCCTAAGAGGTTTGACAGCACAAAGATGGAAAAATATGATGGGAGTAAAGATCCGGATAACCATTCTGGACCAATTCAAAAAATTTATGATGAATTTTGACGATGATGATAAGTTACTTTGTCGAGCATTCTCCCAGTATTTTACGAGGAGTGCTCTGAAGTGGTACAATAGTCTGCCACAAGGTTGCATCAGAAATTTTGATACTTTTTGGGTGGCCTTCCGGAGGCAGTTCGTTGGAAGTAAGGAAGTGAAAGGCAATGAAGACACTATTATCCATTGTGTGCAGGAACCAAATTAATCTTTGAAGGAATATATAAGTCGCTTTGTGAACACCAAAAATGGGTTAGCTGATTGCTTTGAATAAGTAGCAATAGATTCTTTAAGAGAGAGTTTGAACCCTGGTAATTTGGGTGATTCAGTAACCAGGGAAGAAGGCCATGACGTGGGGTGGTTTACTGAATCAGGTTTGCAACCAGATTAATGTGGACGAAACAAAGAAAACCAGGGTGCACCGGCAAGTGAGGTCTGCCCCAACTGCACCAAATCAAAACCAGAATCAGTCCGGGTACAAGGCCAAGGAAGCTGGACAAGGTCATAATAGGGCCAAGGCTCAATCCCACCCAGTTGCACCAGCTTAGAGCCAGCAATCTAGAAATAAACAAGGACCTTGGGTTCCACCAAAGTGGTTTGCTGAGTTAAAAGAAAATGTAGCCACCATTTATGACAAAACAAAAGATGAAGTGCATTCCAGAAAGCCGGCTGCATTACAATCTCCTAGGGAAAGTCGTAATAATTGTTTCTGTTAGTATCATCATGATATTGGCCATAACACTGAAGATTGCATCACGTTGAAACAATAAGTGCAGAATTTGATTAAGAGAGGGAAGTTGGGGGCTTATGTTAAAAGAAGAAGTGGAAATAGGCTTGATAATGCTCATCGGACTGACCCAAACAATGCAGGGACATCGGCTCCGATGGGGCTATGGTGATAATTGAAAGGTTTGATGTGGAGTCAGAGTATTTGGATCCTGATCCAACCCGGAATAAGGTGGGCGTTATCACTGAACACTGCAAGACGGTGTCCGGACTCATCAACATTTTTGAGTCACTTACAATATTTGTGGGAGACACCATGACTGCACCAACGACTTCTTCGAGAAAGAGGCATGTTCATACTCTAGCTACCCAACTCGAAGGAGGCATGACTTCCTATCAATTTCAAATTCCTTTTTCCCTTCATTGTTTTTGATAAGGATTACTTGAGGGAAATAACTGGTCCCCATGAAGATGATGTTGTAATAGGAGCATCCATTGGGGGCAATGACATTAGACGAATTTTGGTGGACACCGGTAGTTCAACCAATATCCTCTTTTTGACTTCCTACAAACAAATGAAGAATCCAGTAGTGATTCAGCGTTCGAATAGGTCAATTGTGGGTTTCACTGGAAGCTCAGCAAATGTGATCGGGGAGTTTGAGGATGAGGTTTTGTTGGGCAAGGGCCTATTAAGAAAATGGTCAGAATACTTTTCATCGTGGTGGATTGTCCGACATGTTACAACACTATTTTGGGGAGATCTTGGCTCTCCAGGATGCATGCTGTGGCTTCAACAGTCCACCAATGTTTAAAATACAATGTGCAAGGACAAGTGGGATTTATCTGAAGTAGTCAAAATGTAGCTAGGGAGTGTTATGCAACAGTACTGGCCCCTCGAACTTTGGGGGCAGTTCAGATCAGTGAGGATTAGTAGTTTGAGGGGCCCTCTGGGGAGAAAGGTGAAATTGATGACCCCAGAGAGACCTTTGGTGTTTTAATACCAATTTAGGAAGTTGAAACTCACTCTCTGGCTGAAGGAAGAAATGTCAAGATCTGATCCAAGATGACGTCGAAATTAAAGAGTAAAGTGTTAGATTTTTTTGAAAAACCATCAGCATGTTTTTGCTTGGTGCAATGCTGATGTGGCCGGAGTGCCTGCAAGTATCATATCACACCAGCTATCCATCCGAAGGGATGTATCACCTGTTTTACAAAAGAGGAGAGTTTCTTATAAGGAGAAAGCTGATGTTATAGTTCAAGAGGTTGACCGACTTACAAAGATGGGGCACATAAAGGAATCTCAGTACCCTTTATGGACAACCAATCCGGTGTTAGTAAAGAAGAAAAATGGGAAGTGACGTATGTGCATCGATTTTATGATCTCAATAGAGCTTGCCCAAAAGACCTATATCCGGTCCCCCGAATTGATCATTTGGTGGACTCCACATCTAGGAACAAGCTATTGTCCTTTATGGATGCCTTCTCCGGGTATAATCAGATTCAAGTGGATCTGAAGAATCAAGAACATACTACATTTGTTACTGATAGGGGCCTCCATTGTTACAAGATGATGCCATTTGGGTTAAAGAATGCTGGGGCTACTTATCAGATATTAATAAACAAGGATTTTGCTAGTCAGATTGGAAGAAACATGGAAGTCTACATCGATGGCATGATGGTAAAGAGGGTGGAGGAAGAACTACACTTTGCAGATCTCCAAGAAACCTTTGCCAACCTGGTGAAAGTAAATTTAAAGTTGAATCTAGAGAAGTGTGTTTTCAGAGTGCAGTCCGGAAAATTCTTGGGGTATGTGATAAGTGAGAAAGGGATACAGCCTGATCCATACCAGCTTAGTGCTTTATTGCAGATGGAGCCTCCTCGAAATATTAAAGAAGTACAAAGATTGACATGGAGGTTAGCTGCTCTAAACCATTTTATCTCGAGGTCTTCGGATAGGTGTGGCCCATTTTTTCAAAATTTAAAAGGTGCAAAAGAGTTTAACTGGTCTCCACAGTGCGACCAGGTTTTCAATGAAATTAAGAAGCACTTATCCTCCCCTAAAACTTTGTTTAAACCTATTGATGGAGAGACACTCTACATATACTTAGCAGTTTCTGATTGTGCCATAAGTCTAGTTCTAGTAAGGGAGGTGGATAATTATCCTCGTCCGATGTACTATATCAGCAAGAGCTTGATAGATGCAGAAAAAGGTATTTAAAACTTGAAAAATTAGCACTAGCCCTAGTAATTGCTGCTAGGAAAATGAGGCCCTACTTTTAGTCTTATTCTATCGTTGTCCGGACGTCTTTTCCCTTGAAAAACATTCTACAAAAGGTGGACATTTCAAGAAGAATGACCAAAGGGTCAGTGGAGCTGGGAGACTATGATTTTGATTTTGCCCCTCGAACAGCAGTCAAAGCTCAGTCCATTGCTGATTTCCTAGTTGAATTTCATTCGGACAGAGATACTAAGCAAGCATCAGGTGGAAATACTAAGAAAGTATGGGTTGTCCAGACTGATGGTGGATCAAGTACCATGGGATGTGGTGCTGGGATATATTTAACCTCTACGTACGGCGACAAAATGTACAAAGCTATATGTTTTGCTTTCAAGGATTCCAATAATGAGTCCGAATATGAAGCTGCTACAGCTGGCTTGAAATTAGCTCTCATTTGTGGAGCCAAAATGGTCAGGTTAATGAGCGATTCTGAGCTTCTTATCCATCATGCACAAGGTCAATCCGAGGCCAAAAAGGAGCAGCTGGTTAAATACTTATTTGTTCTTAAAGAAGTGGCACTTAATTTCAAAAACATCACCTATGAGCACATACCCCGAACAGAAAATACGGTAGCAGACTCCTTAGCAACCATAGCCTATTCTGAGTCCATGGAATCATGTGAAAGAGTGCCCATCCATTCAACTCAAACAGAACAAGGAAGAAGAAAGTTTAAATATACAAGTAAAACAACCTCAAGATTGGAGATTTCCTCTTTTCCAATACCTCTCAGATGGCATCTTGCCTCCGGAAAAAGCAGTGGCAAAGAAAATTAAGTATAAGGCTCGTGGATTTATCATCCTAAGAGATGTTCTTTACAAAAAGTCTTTTAGCAGACCTCTCTTACGATGTTTGGGGATCGAAAAGTCCCAAATGGTGCTCTCCGAATTACACGATGGCGATGGATCAGCACACTGTGGGTTTTGGGCTCTAACTAGAAGAGTCTTGTTAGCTGGATACTACTGGCCCTCTATAATGCAAGATGCTAAGGAATTGGTGAAGAAGTGTGACCCATGCCAAAGGTACAGTCATGAAACTCATATCCTAGTTGTCCCTTTAGAGTCAAATTTTGAGCCAATACCTTTTGCTCGTTGGGGACTCGATTTGGTAGGACCTCTACCCATGACATCCGGAGGGTGTAAAACTATAATTGTTGCTATTGATTACTTCTCAAAGTGGGTAGAAGCAGCCCCATTGGCAGGAACTACTTTGAAAGCTGTTATAAAATTCATCATGTCTAATATTTGCTGCAGGTTTGGGGTTCCCCAAAAGATAACTACAGACAATGGGCCAAAATTCGATAACAAGGATGTGGAAAATTTCTGTGCCTCTAGAAACATTCAACACTGCTTCTCTTCTCCTTTCCACCCATAGGCGAATGGTCAAGTTGAAGTAGCTAACATAACCATCCTGTCCGGTCTTAAAAAGAATTTAGAAGGGGCTGCTGGAAAGTGGCCAATCTATTTACAAGAAGTACTATGGGCCTATCGGACTACTCCCGAGGCTGCAACACAAGAGTCCCCATTTGCCTTGGTATATGGTATGGATGTAATAGCTCCCATAGATGCCACTCTCCCTTAATTCCGATTCCACATTTTTTCCGAACAAGCTAACGAAGTGGCAATCAAAGACCAACTTGACTTAATAGAAGAAAAAAGACTTAAGGCTCACCTCAGAGCCACACACTATCAGGGTTTGATGAGAAGCAGGTTTGCTTCGGGAATCAAAATGAGGGATTTTCAACCAGGGGATAAAGTGTTGAGAAAAGTCTTCCTGCATACTAAGGAGAAGCAGTTCGACAAGCTGGCTCCAACTTGGGAAGGACCCTATGTAGTCAGTGAAAAGCTTTAGCCTTGGACATACAGGCTTCAAGATAAAGATGAAAGGATTTTGAATCACCCCTGGAACATTGAACACCTCCGGCTGTATCTAGAATGAAAACTATGTAAATATTTACTTGTTTAAAGTCAATGTAAATATTAGGGGCCATACGCTTTCCTAACCTAGTGGTGCGAGGAGGTTTTATTGAGGTGCCTGGGTTTTTTAATAAAATGCGATGCCTTCTTAAAAAATTCGGAGTAATTTGACTGACAAATCAGATTTATTCGGTGGAGTGATGACCATTTAAACATTTGTCATCAGAGAATTTAAACACTCTCACTTTAAAATATTTGTAAAATAACTAAAGGCCATTTAAATACAAGCCATCAAAATTGGAGAACTACAAAACAATGTAAGAGTTGTGTAAGATAAAATTGCCCGGATGAGACCGGAGGATGATATTAAAATATGTAAAATGCCTTGGTCATCCAAGGACTTTGAAGTTTTAAAAGAAAAGGTTTGCCCGGACAAGGGCCGGACGGTTACAAAATTTCCTTGGCCATCCAAGGACTTTAGTCTAACACAAAAATTAAAGAAAAATGGAAACATTGTTAAAATTTTAAGGCTGAGCTTCCTTAGATGGCCCGAACTCACTTGGTTTCTTCTTGGGATCCTTGGCCTCCTCGTTTGGACTCTCTCCGGTTCTTTCGTCTTCATCAGTAGTATCATCCCAACCACTAGAATAGCAGTGATTATCACCATCAGCCATAGTATGGTGAGGAAGATCTTTGTATTCCACAAATCGCCATAGATCTCCTAGTGTCCTCTTCGGAAATTTTTCATGAAAGAGCAAGACCATGTCTGATTTGACTTCAGCATACCTTTCCTCTTGGGAGCCTATCACCTTGTTGGTGTATGCATCAATCCTGACTTGGATTATCTTCTCCTGATCCTTTAACAAGTCATCTTTTTCTTTCTTAGCCTTAGACACATCATCTTCGAGCGAAATTTTGTCACTGGTTAGGGTCTGGATTACGTTGTCTTTGGCCTTTACCTACTCTTTTGAGGTAGAAAGATTCTTCTCCAAGTCAGAATACTTGGATTGGAGTTCTTTGATAATCCCCTCCGAAGTAGCCAGCTTGGTGGCTAATTTTTCTTTCCCCTTCTTCAACTCCTCGTTCTCTCTCTTTAATGCCTCAACAATCTGGTTGGCAGTAAGGAGGTCGTTAGACAAACTCTCTTTATCTGAGTTGAGTGTGTTGATGATGGCTTATTGGTTTTGCACTTGCTTCTCCAAGTTGAGAACCGGTTGAATATTGCTCAACAAGGATTGGGTTACTATGTCTTTCTCTCCTGAAATAGAAAAAGATTTACCATTGAAAGTGACAATATTCGAAGATCTTGGGGGGAGGTAAGGGCCAGCAAAGTCGTCCTTCTCAAGGTCTCCAAAGTACATGCTATTCCCTTGAAGGCCACTGATGTCTACTCCGTCAATGTTGATGTCCCCTCCGGCGCCCTCTCCGGTGTGAAAGTCACTTGGGATTTACTCTGCTAGGGTTGGGTCTGTTGGGTCAACCGGAGGAAAAGACTCCGGGCCGGAGAGCAACTTCATCTCCCTTGGAGGTTTTCTTCTTCTTGGCTTCCCTATCTCCACCTACTACTCCCCGTTTTCGGTCTTTCTTGGGAGCTTTTGGAAGTTTTGGAAGTCCAACTGCCTATTTGGTACTCTCATTTTCCACCACTTGAAGCAGAGAAACATCAATCCTTCCTTGGTTATGCACCTCCTGGTTTGCTGGGACAGTCTCCTCAACACCACCTTGGTTGACCTCAACTACGTCTAGGTTTATCTTGCCTTTCTTTCCCTTCATTTTATTTGGGGCTTTAGCTCTGACCTACAAGGCTAGCTTTCCATCCTTTGCATCTGTCCTCTGAAGAATGACCTCCGGAGGGGGCGGTGTGGTAAATTCCTCTCAAGACAAGTCTCTCCGGCCTGTTTTGTTCCAGAGATGGGATCTCACCAAGTTGCCACCAGTAAAACAATTGTGGAAGTGATTTCCCCATTTTTCAGAAGCCCAAGCATTCAGCTTGGCACAAGTAGTCTGCCCCACCTCTAAGTAGTCAGTGAACTCCTTCGGCAACACTACCAAAAGAAGAAGAAGAATGTTTAAGTACACAAATTTTTTTAAGGAAAGAAAAACAAACATGATGAAAAATTAACCTATGCTTTTCCATCTGCTAGTAAGCATGCTTGGGTTGTCACCAGCCTTAATCTTCCTCCCATTCTTCCAAGCACCACTGATGAACAAGAATTGGGTTTTCCAATTCTTCTCCGATTCAAGCAGGTCATCCACCACTTTGTAATTGTCGACCATGTTAAAATGGTAGAAGGGGATGATGTGGTTCTTGCAAAGGCTGGCCACAACAGCAAATTTCTCCATCGGAAGCGGGATTCCGGAGACCCTAA
This sequence comes from Limnanthes douglasii subsp. nivea, assembly GCA_036936605.1. Taxonomy (NCBI): domain Eukaryota; kingdom Viridiplantae; phylum Streptophyta; class Magnoliopsida; order Brassicales; family Limnanthaceae; genus Limnanthes; species Limnanthes douglasii. The sequence continues at coordinate 343,459,892 of JAUPFV010000002.1, forward strand.
AGGCCATGATGCAGGCCATGAGTGTGTACCAAGCGTTAAGGATCAGTTGGCTTGAGCAGAGCTTTATCAGATGGAAATATATGACGATCTCTGGGTCCAAGGGAAACCTAAGCCCCCAGTTGAATAACTCCGTGTAAAAAATTATCTCACTTAGCTTACAATCCATCGGCGTCTCCGGATCGACCGGTATCCTCACTTTAATAGGTTCTGGGATCCCCCACTTCATCTGGATCCGGCCTAGTTCAGCAGTGTGAATGAAAGCATAGTTGATGTTCTGCATGGCTAGCATATACTTTACACTCACTTTGTGGAAGCAAGGTCCCACTCTTCCTTCAAGGCACTCTGACAGGTCCGGATGTTTTAAACACAACTTCTCTTTACCCTTTCTTTTCTTAACAATGACTGCCTCACCCGTCTGCCCGGAGATATCAGTCTCAAAAGGGGCTTCTTCAACAATGTCCTCCATCATGTCTTCCATTACCATGGAAGGGTTGTCAGTTGTCTTTGGAGGATGAGTGCTGGTGATTGGCTCAGTAAGCTGTCCGGATGGCTGAGCATCGCTTTCCTTTTGTGGTCTGGAGTCCGGTTGGGGCTCAGATCCGGAGGGTTCATTTCGAAGGCTTGTACTGGTGGCCTTCCAGACCAGACGACTTGTCCTTAGGAGCTTTGATGGGTGCCTCTGACCCTGCAGCTTTTTCCTTGGGCCCTGACTTCGGAGACTTAGACTGTAGAGCAACAACCTGGCCTTTTACTAAGCGACCTCTTCGTTTAAGTGTCAACTTTTCTGGGGAGCTATCAGCGTCTGATCCCATGGCTATGAATGAAGAGGGTCTCTTTGAGCTTGTAACAGCCTTTTCCCGTTCAACAGTAGGTTGTGACTCCTGAACCGATGAGCCTGAGATGATTGGTGAAAGACTAGCTTGAAATAACCTTCTACGTTTGGAGCACCTGGCAGAAGACGAACCTCGATCAGGCTCTGAGCTTGGTGTTTTTTATTTTTCGATTGGAGAAACTGGAAGGCCTGCAACAATGCGCCTTTCTCATTCGACTTTTTGTACTTTCTCTAACTCCGAAAGATTAAGCCACCCACCTTTTACAAGTGCGTTTCTTGCTGTAAACATAAACTTACACCAAAAAAGGGTTTTTGAAAAGAGAGATGAAAGCTTTGAAGGAAAGGAGTGAAAGAGTGATGAAGATGGTAAAACAGTGAAAAATGAGGTAATTTATACTAAAGAGACATAAAGATACCCAGAAACCTAGGAGAATACGAAAAGGTGGAAGTAATGATTAAAGACGACGCTGACGTCACAAACATTAATTGAAGAGGTTACTTTTTGGGATTAGTGAGAGCTCCGTTCTAGGGAAAAAACGGCTGGTAAGGCGAATCAGAAGGGGACATGTGTCCCACGATCCATGGCAAAACCTTTGAGCTTCTGAAGAGTTTTACAGTTCGGATAAGTCCTTACTCAATTCGAAATCCGTCCGGAAAATGTCACAAGTACTCAAAGGCGATTTTTTAGGTCTTGCCAAAGGCCTTCGAACAAAACCTAAAAAAGGGGCTACTGATGAGTCCGGATATTTTCACCACTCACTGTAGAAACCGGACAAGGGAAATTCGGACAAAAACCAACCACTAAACCATCCAAACTGGACTAAAGTATTAAAACCTAATCACTTTCTGACTAAGCTAATTGCTAATCTGCTTAATAAACTAATGGGTTTTTGAACTCAACCCGGTTTCATAAATATGACCCGAAAGCCCATGTGGCCCATAATTAAGGGTATAAATACCCAACCACTTTCATTAATGAGGGTAATGAACATTGAATACAACTAGGCAGCTCAAATCTCTCATTACAAACCACTTAAACATTAAATACCTTTAAAATACCACAAAACACCTGACCAAATTACCCTTAGTCGAAAATAACCCACACCATGTACAATTATGAGAAAGTCAGTCACAACTTTCTGCCTTTTCTTGGGGACTTCTTTAGTTTCTTGAAAAATAAAAAAACAGGTCACTATAAGCAGAAGTTCAATAAAATCAATATATTAGGCCATAGCTTGTGTAGTCTACGAAATTCAATGCTTATCATATATCATTAAAGATTTGTATGTTTCTTTCTCCTTGCCTATTACTTTACAGTGTGATAATATGAAATCCATTCATATAACATCTAGTACTATTTTCCATGAACAAACAAAACATATAGATATCGACTTCCATATCGTTGGAAACCAGTGTCTTCAAAGCTGTTAGGTGCGACCAAAGTCCCACATCCCACATCGGTTAAAACATGGGAAGAAAGATCAGTATATAAGTTAAGAATACATCTCTATTAGTGTGAGGCCTTTTGGAAGTGGACCAAAAACAAAGCCGTGCGGGCCAGTGGGCCTAAAGCGGACAATATCACACTATTGTGGAGATCGGAGTATTCTTACTTATATACAAAAGCGGAATATGCGGACCCAATATTCCCTACAAATGGTATCAGAGCACTAGGCCCAGATGGAACGCGATGTGGTAGGTTGTGATGTGGGTGAAATTCTGCAAACATCATACCAGAAACCGAGAGCGCGCCACGGCTCATCAAGCAGGTGGCTTGATCAAAGAACGTAAAATACCTACCAAGTTACAACTTGTTGATGTATATACCAAGATATCGCCAATCTGCTTATTTCATTTTCTTTTATGTTTAAGATAAATATTTTTGACTTTTTTAAGGCTTCATATTAAGGAGAATGTAAAATGTTAAAACTTACATGTCTATCTGTCATGCAAACAACCACTAGCAATGCATGCAGCTATTTTACGTTTTCTATACAAAACCTATGTTAATTAACTGAACAAGAAATTCAAGACGCATTTCAGTAGTATCAAAATAACTAACTGATTGTTGAGTTAGTTAGTATAAACTATACCCTGAAATATATACTTATAGAGGTTAACTTATTCTGTAAAAATCATTGAGAGTAGAAACAATAAACTTTCTTACTCTATCCTTCATATACTCTTCTATATCATGAACGTTTACAAATGCTAAGTTTAATTGCACATTCATTCGAATGTAAAAGCTAACATTTACCTAAAATTATAATTTAAAATTTATCCAAATCGACACGATTTATATCCAATAAAAAATATAAAATTTTTATAAATAGGGAAATCTAAACACTAACTTAAAAACTTGTATCCATATCAATTAAAATGCAGCACATAGATCCGGTAATCAAACTAAATCTGAAAAATTGATGAATAATATATACCTTTTTCATAAGAAAAAGGATAAAAAAATCTATAAATAAAAAAGTTTAATGTTAAAAGGAATAAAGAAATTATTTAGCCTTTTGATATATGTAAAAAACACCCAAAAAGCTTAGCATTCATTATCATTAGGATAATCGGGGGCGGCAACGGTCTGAACCGCGAACCATCGGAACTGTTTAAATCAGAATCACGGGTTGCGGTCCTGGCGGGTTGCGGTCCTACCAGTTTGCTCCTTATACGGTCCTAGCGGGCTGCGGTCCTGCCAGTTTGCAGTTCTATATCATTAGGATAATTAGGGGTGGCAACGGTCTGAACTGCGAACCATCGGAACCGTTTAAATCAGAATCACGGGTTGCGGTCCTGGCGGGTTGCGGTTCTGGCGGGTTGCGGTCCTGCCAGTTTGCTCCTTATGCGGTCCTGGCGGGTTGCGGTCCTGCCAGTTTGCAGTTCTAATGAGCCAGTTTCGCAGTTAAACCGTCAGTTCAAACCACCAGACAAACCGTTTAAGAACCGTTTATCAGTTATCAGTTCAAACCACCAGCCAAACAATTTAAGAACCGTTTATCAGAATATTTAATAATGTTATTTAAAATTAATTTGTAAGTGTTAATTGAATCTAATTTCAATAATTGAGATATGTACCATATACACGAGTTAATTATGCTATTTCGTGTATTTTAATTTAAATATGTTATCATTTTAATCGAAATTTTATAATCAATCAATTACATTCTAAAAAAATAATTGTAATTTGATTTTGATACGTTTGATTATATATTTATATTTATGTATTTAAGATATTTTATTTATTATTATTTAGATATTAAATAAAATATATACATCTACTTGTATTTTGATTACAACTTTCAATAATTGTAAAAATATAAAAATAAATTTTTGATTGTCTTAAACAAGATATCGTAAACAATATAATTGTAAAATAATTTGTATATTGTTTGGACATACTAGATATTTAAGATGTTATATTTAATATTATGTACATATTAAATAATATATACCTATTAGACATATAATTGTATTCTAATTTTAAATTATTAGGTGATTCTTTAGATTATTTCAAGCTTGAAGTGTTTATGGTTAGATGAATTATATAGTTTATTGTATTTTCGAACTATTCAATATTAGAAGTTTAAATTTAATTTTTTTAGAATTGTATAATTATGTGCATAAACTTAAATTACTTGTAAATAACAAAATAAAAATTGAAAGTGATTTAAATAACATCTAATAAAAAAAAGCAAAACAAACACTTCTTGAAACATAGGTGTTAAAAAAAATTAATTTTCTAAAAAATAATAATAATAATAATAATAATTCAAAAGTCCGGACCATCCGGACATTTGTCCGGATGCCCCAGAAAAATCCGGACCATCCGGACAGATCTCCGGATGCCCCGGAAAAATCCGGACCATCCGGACAGATCTCCGGATGCCCCGGAAAAATCCGGACCATCCGGACAGATCTCCGGATGGCCCGAATTTCCGGTCCGGACGTCTGGACCATCCGGAGATCCGTCCGGATGGTCCGAAATTTTTTTTTTCATTTTTTAAAATTTTTTTTGGTCTCCTCCAAACTCATAAATTCATATACTCCTCTCTATGTCTCTCTAAATCTCTCTACTTGTTATTTTTCATATTGTAGTCCTACTTTCGGAATTGTTTGATTTTTTTTTCGCAAATTGTTTATATTTGATAAAAACACTTAAATAACATTGGGATAACATTATAATATCTCAATTAAGAGCTTCGTATAATTTATCAAGTTATTTAATTGTTATAGTAATTTAAATTAGTTCTTTTAATTCTAATTTTATTAGTTGTTGTTAGTTGTTATTGCTTGTTATTAGTTGTATTAGTTGGTATTAGTCTAAATTTAGTTTTTATTATTTGCGATATTAATTAGTTTCGATTAGTATTTTATTGCATATTTAAAAAAACGTTGTTTTAAGTTTTAAAATGCCTATAAATCGTAGACTTACTAATACTCACCAATCGGCTAATTTTCATTTGTTATGAATGATGTTTGTGATAACCAAAACAAATTAATACTAACCAAAATGTAATAATAATTTTATAATCATTATTAAAATTACAATAATAAAATTCAAAAGTTAATATTAAAATTATAACAATATAACTTGTAATCTTTTACCATGATAAAATATGATTTTGGTTTAAAAAATAATAAATAACATTTGTAATATTTAAAACCAAATCACAATAATAATATTCAAAATGTAATATTAAAATTATAACAATATAACTTAAAAATAATAAATAATACTTGTAATATTTAAAACCAGATCACAATAATAAAATTCAAAATGTAATATTAAAATTTTAACAATATAACTTAAAAATAACAAATAACACTTGTAATATTTAAAACCAAATCACAATAATAAAATTCAAAACGTAATATTAAAATTATAACAATATAACTTAAAAATAACAAATAACACTTGTAATATTTAAAACCTAATCACAATAATAAAATTCAAAATGTCATATTAAAATTATAACAATATAACTTAAAAATAGTAAATAACACTTGTAATATTTAAAACCAAATCACAATAATAAAATTCAAAATGTAATATTAAAATTATAACAATATAACTTGTAATATTTTTGCATGATAAAATATGATTTTGGTTTAAAAAATAATAACAAACACTAATAATATTTAAAACCAAATCACAATAGTAATCAAAATGTAATATTAAAATTATAACCATAGAATTTGTAATATTTTAACATCATAAGATATAGTTTTGGTTTGTAATATTAAAATCAACACTACTAATATTAGATCTAAAAACATAATAATAATATTCAAAATGTGATAATAACATAAGTAATATTTAAAATTTTGGACTATATAATAATTACAACACTTAAAATATTAATAACCAAAACAAATTAATATTAACCAAAATGTAATAATAATTCTATAATAATATGCAATATCTCAATATTTTTTAAATATAACATTTTGGTTATAAAATAAATAAAACATTTATAATATTTACCAATAAACCGCGGTTTTTTACAAATAAACCGTGTTTTCGCAGTCCTGGTAGTTTGCAGTCCTGGCGGGTTGCGGTCCTGCCAGTTTGCGGTCCTGCCACTTTACTCCTTATGCGGTCCTGGCGGTCTGGCGGTCCTAATAGTTTGCGGTCTTGGCGGGTTGCGGTCCTGCCAGTTTGCAGTCCTAATGGGCCAGTTTCGCAGTTAAACCGCACGTTCATAAACAGATTGTCAGCTTTGAACCGCGGTTGCAGAACCATTTGCCACCCATAAGGATAATAATAAGTTTTGTTTTTTATATTTATTATAGAGTTAAGTACCATTAAAGATCCAAAATCCTAACTATTATCCGAGAAAGTTCTATTTAGTCAAATATTTATTATTTAAGACGCACTTATACTATTTATACCGTTACTCACTTATATAAAAGCTTTTAACACCATATTACCTTTTTTTTCTGCAACGTGAACAATGCCCTTATGATCCATTCTTGTTTTTTTTTGTTTTCGTATGAATTTTATTGTGTTTTACTTGATATTATGTTTTACTTGATTTAGAAGATTGATTTTTTATATATGCGAAGATAGTCGATTTGTATGTGTTTAGAAAGTCGAATTTTGAGTTTGAAACATGTTTTTGGATGAGATTTGTTTTTGTTCTTTACGTAGTTTGGAAAGTCGAATTTCGAGTTAGTTTTTGAATTCGAATTTGCTAATGTATTTTATTTTTCGTATTCCAGTTTGTTTTTCGTTGATTTTAGTTTGTAGTATTTTTTGAATTCGAATTTGCTAAGGTAGTTTATTTTTCGTATTCCATTTTGTTTTTCGTTGATTTTAGTTTGTAGTATGTGTTTCTGAAATTTATGTGCGCGTAAAACGATTCAGTGTTTATCAGTAGGAGATGCGAAACGTGTTTGTTATGTACATAGTGATAGTTGCGAAATTTGTATGTCTTGATAGATGCGAAACATGTATGTTTTTTGGAATGGTAGATGCAAAACATGTTTTTATAGATTCAAAACCTTATTTTTTCTTTAAAAAAAATTAAGAAAAAAAATCAAAACATATCATGAGTGGTACTAGTTTTGTTCGTCTTAAAAAAACAAAACCATCGATATTTATTATTTTTTTCGTCTCAAAAAATGAAACCTTCTTTGTTTTGATAGATGCGAAACCTTCTTTGTTTTGATAGATGCAAAACCTAATTTGTTTTGATAGATGCAAAACCTAATTTGTTTTGATAGATGCAAAACCTAATTTGTTTAAATTGTGTACTACTAAGAACGAATTCATGACCATTATGATAAATGCTAGATGCGAAATTAGAACCCACTAGATGCGAAATCGTTTTTGTTTGGATAGATGCGAAACTTGTTTAAAATGTATACTGCTGGAATTGACGATCACTATGATAAATGCTAGATGCGAAACCAGAGCTCACTAGATTCGAAACCATATAATAAAAAACGTATGTAAAATATATTTTTTCAAAAATAATTCAAAACATATCATGAGTGGTACTAGTTTTGTTCCTCTTATAAAAACAAAACTAATGGTTTTTTTATTTATTTTTCGAATTATGATTTAAAAGATATAAACTTTTAAAAATTAAAATTAAAAAAAAAAAATTAGATTTTACCTAAAAAGGTATGTAAGGTATAAAATCTCATTTAGACTTTTATATTTGTTCGATGAATCAAGCATACCTTTATGGTAAATAATTTAATATATATATATAATTATATGCATTTTTTAAATTTGCTTGAATCACTTCTATAATCGGTATAAACAAACTTATTATTTTATTAAATAAAAAATGAATTCAAATATTAAATATTAGAATTATATAAAATAAAGATATGTATCATAATTTTGGATAACTATATTTTTAGCCTTTTTTTAATATGACAATTTTGTCAATTAGATTGGTAGTATTTTTTAAGTTTTTGATTTTACAATTTGTTTCGGAAATATATAGTTTATTTAACAATATTTATAAATAAATATATTTAAATTAGGGAAATTGTAAATTAGGAAATTGTTTTGATATATAATTAATTTGATGATATAAAACTAAATAGTCCTATGATATACTTTGAAGACCATATCTAATACTGAGTCAAAACAAACTTTACTCAAACATGATTTTAGGAATTAATAATCAATTGCTAATATTCTCAGTTATCGTAACATGTTACTATAAAAAAGGAATCATTTCGACGAAAAAACAAAAGTCTAATTATCAAAATGGGTTTTTCAAAATCGTGTTTGGTGTTGATGATTTTTGGGACGATGGTGCTACTATTTAACGGTTGTTTTGCTAAGGAACTGCCATCTACTACTCCACCGTCCCCGCAATCTGATTCGCCTCGTGATGAATCGTTTGAATATCGTCAACGGTCGCGTCCAATTCCACCACCGCAACATGATATGTTTGGTGATTCATGGATGATCCAACGTCGTATATACCCATCTCCTCCGCTGCCGCCACAAGCTAATATCCCCGATGTTCCGACACCGTACATGACCATTTCCTCCCCTACGGCAGCAGGATAACATTACTGATGGTCCACCTATGATCGATGAATCTGATAAACAGATGGTTGAGTTAGTTAGGTTAACTTATTATGTATTAAAGGAGTAGAATCAATAAACTTTATTCCTCTATTTTTTATATACTCTTATATCGGGAAGGTTTACCAATACTAAGTTTGATTGGACATTGCAAAACCTAACGTTTACTTAAAACTATTATTTAAATTGTATCCAAATCCACACGGTTTGTATCCAATAAAAAAAGATTTATACCAATGGTAGTATAAAATATTTAAAATTTAACATTTAATATTTAAAATTTATCAATGTTAGATAATATCTATATTACTTACTAATTCAATTTTAATTTTTAAATTATATTTTATCCGTGATAAGTTTGACTATGATTTCAAAATTATGGTAAGATACCTTATTCTTTTTATATTTAAGGTTGTAATTGTTTTATTTTAGAGTATTTGAGTTTTTTTTTTCAAATATTATGGATCTATTTGTAAAATGGATCTTTGCTGATATGATTCGGTAAATATAAATACATATGAAACCCATCATGGAAGTACCCTATAAAACAATATAAAAAACTTACAAATAGTGAAATCTAATCTTAACTTAGAAAATTGTATTCAAATCAATTAAAATTAAAACATATTTGAAATTTTTCATCCAGTAATCAAACAAAATCTAAAAAATCTATGGATTATATAGATTTTTTTAGTTAAAAAAAAGATGAAAAAATTTAATGTAAAAAAATGTTTAATAGAAAAAAGGAAGGGCAAGGCTATAACGAGACCCATTTGGCTATAATTTCAGCTCAAAAACCTCTTTTCTCTCTTCTTCTCTCTTCTCTCTCAAAATCCTGAAAAAGGCAAGATTTCTCAAATCCGACATTACACACCTTAAGGTACGAATCTTTTACCTATTCATGTAATTTTTAAGCAATTTTGTTGTTTTTTTGAAAAAATAGTTGTAGATTCGTGTTAATCGATGCATTAGGAACGTTTTGGTACCATAGTTTGGGTTGTTTTTGTGAGTTTTTGGTTCGATTTTCAGATCTAGGTTTGTGGCTGCTGGAAGTGCAAAATCGCGAACAAGCACCTCGCAACCTGTGCAAAATCGTGAGGTGCTTGTTCGCAATTTTGCACTTCCAAGAATGGTGAAATTGCGAACACTGAGCTTAAAATTGCGAGCAGATGTAATTGCGAACTCCGTGTTCGCAATTTCACCAAAATAGGAAATGCCCATTTTTTTTTTCAAATTATGATGTTTTTATTCCCACTCAGGTTCGAACCATTAATTGGGCACCCAGAATACGCGATTTAGTCATTAATTGTTTTTTAATTAAACGTGAATATATAGTTATAATTTATTATTTCGTTACTTATCCAATTATGTGTGATTTGTACTAGTCTATTAATTACTATTTTTTTAATGAAGGGGATTTCAATTGAAGAAAATAACAAGAGCAAGCCCTTGAATGTAAATATTACAAAAATTGAAACTGAACCTAAACCCTAATTTCACACAGTATCTTCTTCTTCCCCAAATCCTTCAAACATCCAAACCCTAATTTCTTAGTCTGTAAGTCTTAAGTAGCCACAGTTCATCTTCTCCAAAAGAACAATAGCTTTTAGCTTTGAAGGAGCATTCACCCTATCAAACTCCATCTCACTTTGATTCTTCAAAACCTCATTTGCCACCCAATCAGCCCCTAAATTTTCTTCACGAAAAACATGTTTCAACACCATTGATGACTTGATAAAAGTTCTACAGCACTTTAACAAAGGCTCAAGGAACCAAGGAGAGTTACCATACTGCATTGAGCTCACCAAAGCCATGGAATCAGTATCAATATCAACCCTACTGATCCCCATTCTGTCACACAAAACCAGACCATCTAAGAGAGCACGACTTTCAGCAATTAACGGCGAGGCTTTACCATATATCTTACCAACACCAGCAACAATGTCGCCATTACAGTCCCTAAGCAAAGCTCCACCACCGGCTTCACCATTAGAGGTAAAACTTCCATCAACATTTAGTTTATATCTACCAGTTTTAGGGCATTTTCATTTCAGAAAAAAAGGTCTATTTCTGAGCTTAAATTGATTCATACAGCCAACAACAGAGCCTTCATTTATAAACTTGCCCCAATGCTTTCTCTGTAAGACATTAGCATGATCTAGGCTAGAAAGAATCAGAAGAATGTGCTTAATGATAGAGCTTGAGTTAACATTATCATTACTAATCTTTTTCTTGTTTCGAGCAGCCCAGATTGACCACAAGATGATAGCAGGAAGAATACTGAAGATGTCGCATTTTTTGTTAGCAGCCCAGTACCATCTCATCACCATGTGAGGAACAGACATGTAAGTATCTATTTGAACTCTAAAAATGTTGCTGAAATAGTGCCAAACTAACCAAGCATTTTGACACTGCACAAGAACATGATTAGTAGACTCACTATTATTACAGAAGACACATTTAGAAGCCAGGTTGAATCCTTTCCTTTGCATAGCACTGTTTGTAGGAAGCCAGTCATGTAGAACCCTCCATAAGAAAAAAGAACACTTCCTGGGGGTTACAGCATTCCAAGTCCTGTCATATAGACTAGAAATACTACCCTTAGATCTGATATGATTAAGAGTATCCTTAACACTGAAATTTCCATTCTTAGAAAGGGACCAAAGCAGAGTATCTTCACTATTAGTAAGCCTGACCTCCCTTATCTTGCATATCTCTGTAGATGTAACCATAGAATTAAGCTTGACAATATCCCAAGAATTCTCAAGCCAAAAGTCCTTCACCATATCACTATTGTTGTCCCATAGATTCCTTCTATCTCTATCATTAGCAATACTTATGAAAGACCTTTTAGAACACCACTTCTCATACCAGAAAGCAATGTTACCTTTCCCGCCAAAACATGAAATCCTCAGTTACTGATCTAACATTAAGGATTCTAGACCAGACTTTAGATTTCCTTTGAGGAGCAATAGGAAGAATATGATGAATATTATTAGTGCAATAAATTGACAACATGTATCTGGCCCAAAGGGAATGCTGACTTCTAAATTCAAACCATAACTTCATTGCATAAACTTGCTGCAAATCTTTAAGTCTCCTAAGATTGAGACCCCCTTCTCTATATAGCTTGCACAATCGGTCCCAACGAGCCCAGCTAATAACCTTCTTGTCTTCTTTTGACCCCCACAGGAATTTATTAAAAAGAATCTCCAACCTCTGAATGATGCCAACAGGGAGAGCAGTATGTTGAAGAGAGTAATTTGGAAAAGCTAGAAGCACAAACTGAATCAACTGCAGACGACCAGCAAAGGATAACTGAAGTTTGTCCCAATCCATTAGCATACTTCTAACCTTATCAATAATGCTTTCATAATTCATAATTCTTGTATTATTAGCAATGATAGTACCCAAATACTTAAATGGCATGTAAGAATGATTAAATTTCCAGATATCTTCAATAATATTGACTTGATGAACAGACATTTTGTGAGAAATAATAAGCTTAGACTTAGATGTGTTAATCTCCTGACCAGAGACACATTGGTAGTGATCCATGATAGCTTTAGTAGTCTCCATAGCATGCTCATTTCCATTGGTAAACACCATAAAATCATCAGCAAAAGCAGAACAAACAACATTAAGCTTACTCCTTGATTTGAATCTAAATCTGTGACCATCACTATTTAACAAGTTAAAGCTTCTAATCAAATACTCCTCAGCAAGGATAAAAAGACTCGGGGACAAAGGATCCCCTTGTCTTAAGCCTTGAGTATTAGAAAAGTAACCAGCCATCTCACCATTAACAAGAACAGAAGATGAAACATTACCAATGCAGCCTTCAACCAGGTGAATAACATCATTACTAAAGCCAAACATCTTGAGAACATCAAACAAAAAGCCATGTCTGAGATTGTCAAAAGCCTTGGTCATATCTGTCTTGACAATAACATTACCATCCTTCTTATTACTGTCGATATCAAAACAAAGCTCTTGAACAAGCAGAATCGAATGCTGAATGGATCTACCCTTGACAAACCCTCCTTGCTCAGCAGAAATGAGTTTAGGAAGAATGTCAGAGAGCCTATTATTAATAACCTTACCAAGATTTCTTGAGAAAACAGTGGTAAGACTAATTGGTCGAAAGTATTTCCAACTATTAGGATTGTCCACTTTAGGAATTAAACAAATTAAGGTAGCTTTCACACCTTTAGGTAAAGCATACCCCTCAAAGAAAGCTTTAACAGCATTACAAAGATCCATTCCCACAATATCCCAGCAATGCTTATAGAACTCACCATTAAATCCATCTGGACCAGCAGCAGAATCAGAATTCAAGCCTTTCACCACCCCATAAATCTCCTCATTATCAGGGACCTTAGCAAGACAACTATTGTCACTCACAGTGACTAAGGAAGGAATTACCTCATTCAATCTAAAGTCAATATCAGCTCTTATATCCTTTGCCAACAAGCCCTTAAAGTAATCCACATCAGAAGCCTTCAAACTATCCTTATATGCTAACCAACTATCCCCAACCTTTATTCTGTCAATCCTATTTCTCTTCAACCTTTTCTTCACAAAACCATGATAAGCAGCCGTATTCCTGTCAGAATCGTTCAACCAAGAGGCATGAGCCTTCTGCTTCCAATAAATTTCTTCCCTATCCAACAAGAGCAGATGATTCCTCTTGGCATCATTTAACATAGACTTGTTAACCTCATTGAAAGCATTCTGAAGAACAGCTTCACAATTATTAATAGTTTCTTCAGATTTCTTAATGGCTTCAAAAACATTGCCAAAAGAATTCCTGTTCCAAGACCTTAACACTGCCTTTAACCTTTGTTGCTTAAGCCAAAAAACCATGATGGGATTTCTCACCTCATCACTAATAACCTCAGACCAACTCTCCTTAACCACATCCAACAAGCCAGCATGAGTAGTCCACATGTTTAAGAATTTAAACGATGCCTTAGACCTTTCCAACTTAGAAGAGATCTTCACCACCATTGGGCAATGATCAGAGCAGCTACGAGCAAGATGAGTGACAGAAGTATAATAAAAAAACTCTAACCAAGCATTGTTATAGAGAACACGATCAAACCTCCTCCACTTCTGACCATTAGACCAAGTGAAAGGACAGCCACTAAAACCAGCATCCAAAAGCCCACAATCAAGAATAAGATCATTAAAGGAATCCATTCCCTTTTGATTGACAGTTACACAAGACAACTGCTCATTAAGACTAGAAATAACATTAAAATCACCAAACAAGATCCATTCATGCTGAACATCAAGGCTTCTAATGGAATCCCAAAGAACAACACGATGCTCATTCTTGCATTTAGCATAAATAACAGAAACTTCAAACACCTTATTCAAGGAAGGATGAGTAACTTTAAGATGAACCATCTGATCAAAAATTCAAAACCATGTCCACACAGTAATCCTGGTGCCAAAAAACCCATATCTTGTTATTCCTATTAGACATAAACCCTCTAAGCTTCAACTTAGCAGCAATAGAACTCATTCTATCAGACTTAACCAATGGCTCTTGAATGGCCACAAAACTGACCTTAGAAGATTTGACCATCGACTTTAACCTTTGAATAGACTCTTTACTTGCAAGTCCTCTTGCATTCCAATTCAACATAGCTATAGTCATAACTCAGGTTTATGAGGCCTTTTCAGCTTCATTATTTTTGAAGATACAGGACCCTTAGCAGTCCATAGCTTTGAAACTTTCTTAACCTTTTTAGACTCGATTCTATCTTTCTCTCCTTTGTTCTTAACAGGAGAAGTAGGTAGACTCCCCTCATGCCTTGGAGAATCATGAACCTCCTCACTAAGAACCTCAAACATATTTCTTTTGTCCAACATTTTCAAGGCATCTATCATCTCCCCTTCAAGGGCTTGAGCAGCGCAGTCTTCATTATTTTCCACAGAATTCTCAACCTGAAAAGAACTACTATCCTCTTCCATCCCTATTTGATCAAACTTCCCCTTCACAATACCTTTATCCACCACAACAGATTGCAACCAACGACTATTACCTCTACTATTAACAGAACCATCCTTGAACACATTCTCAACTAACTTATCTTTATTCACCTGGACCTCATCCTCAACACATTTACCATCTTCACTAAGTCTGTTTTCTTTATTCTTTTCAAGAAGCTGAGAACAAGATAACTGATCAGGCAGACCTGAACTAACAAGATCCTCCATATTCAGTTTAACATTCATTGCAGACTCATCATCAACCTTCAGTTTCTTGCAACTATCCTTCGAGTGACCAATATGAGCACAGTTACAACAATATAACGGTACTTTGTCATACTTCAAATCAATCACATAACAATCCTCTTCACCAAAGTTTAACTTCACTTTATGAATTAACGACTTAGAAATATCCACTTCGACCCAAACTCTACAACAATTCTGCCTTGCCCTGTTTACAGATGGAACCCAAACCTTTAATGGTGTACCCAAAACCTTCGCCACCTCACTGATCGTAGAATAATTAAAAAGAAATTCAGGAATATTAGGCAGAGAAACCCATAACGGAGTGAAAGGGCATTCCAAGTTCGGATCAAAACCAGGCGTCCATTTCAACAGACGCATTGTTTTATTCCCCAAAGCCCAAACGTTCCTAGACCATAATTTCTTCAGATCATCAACCACTGAAAATTCGATAAATACGTGTCTAAAGTCCCAAGCAGACAGATTGAAAGAACCACCAAAGTTAAACTTGGCCAGAAACTTTCTGATAACATCCAACGAAGGCCTACCAGAAGTAAACTTTGCTATCAACGTATGTTTAGAGACCTGTAAAAGCTTTTCTTTATCCCCAACATCGAATTTGATAATCGGAATGTCATCTAACATCGAGACAGAAACGTTTGAATGATGAAACTCTGTTTTATCAGTCTTTAAAAGATTTGCATACGAAACCTTCTGAACCTTATCATCCTTATCCTTGCGCGATTCTTCAAAAACAGGATTTAGAAACATATTACAGTCTTTCTCGTTGCCACCAAAATTATTCAACCCCTCTCCCTCGCCTCTATTATCTCCATTCTTCGACATTTTCTTAAGTATAGGAAACTCAACTGTCGAATCAATCTCCAAAGCATTACTCATAATCGAAGAAGGGAAGAAATCCAAGAAGAATCACAGAAATGTAGTTAAAAATTTGAACTCTGTTCTTTCGCAAGAACAGAGCTTCTTGAGAGAGGTTTCAACCATCATTTCTAGTCTATTAATTACTATATTAAACAGATGATTTATTTTTTATTTTTTTCACGGATGGTTCGCTCTTACAAATGAAGTATATATTAAAAACATTGTTTTTAATTTTACATATTCCGTTGTTCTATTAACAAAGTTTAGTTCTTTTTGTCTTTATTACTTGAATAAATCTAATATATTCTTTGACTATTTTAAATTAGAATGAAAAGATTTAGAAATTAAATATTACATAATTAATATGTAATATTTAATAAAAAATTAAATATGCGATATATCTACTTGAGTTTTTAAACTATAATAAAAATACTTCGAAAACAAATATATATGTTTGACTCTCTTAAACTAGAATTTAAAATTTAAAATATAATATATTTATTTGACTCTCTTAAACTAGAATGAAAAAGATTTAAAAAATAAATATTACATAATAAAAATACAATATATATTTTGACTAGCTTAAACTATAAAAAGATTTAGAAAATAAATATTAAATATTAAATATATAATATATTTCTTTGACTATTTTAAACTAGAATAAAAAAATTCAAAAAATAAATATTGCATAATAACTGTGCAATATATATTTTTAAATATGTAAAAAAATTAAAAAATAACTATTACATAATAAATATAATAATTTGACTAATTTAAACTAAATATGAATAGTGATATATTCATCATCTAATAAAAACAGCAAATATATTTAAATTTAATGAAAATGTTAGATATATATTTAGTCTTTAATGATTTTTCTAATTTTTTGACTCATCGAGTTTGGTTTCTAAAAAGGTACGTAATAATTATATCAAAATATATTTAATTTTAATATACTTAATTATATAAACTAAGTATTAAATGTCAAAATCGCAGTAAGTTCGTGATTTGGACAAAATAGTTCGTGATTTTGTTAAAATCACGAAGTGACTGTTCGCGATTTTGTCCACGAACTCCTTACTCGCGATTTTGACAAAAAAAAAACATGCAATTTTGCGAATTCTGGGTTCGGAGTTCGTCACTTTTATAGCTTAATGAGTAATAAGTTCCAGAATCTCACTGAAAGTAAAAAAATCTCAAAAAGTACTTCATCTTGGGTTTCGAGATGGTCCACGAACCAATTTCATCGATATTACAGCTAAAATCATCATTCAAGCCGCTCAAATCCATAAATTTTAGTTTTTTTTAGAATTTTTAGTATGTTAGAGAGAGAAAGCTTTATGGAAAAGAAGAAGAAAAAGTTAATTTTTTAATTAAAATGAGTTTTATATATAAAGGATATATTGATAATTTTACATGAGTTAAAAAAAATGTTGGATTTGGGGTCTCATTATAGCCAAATAGGGTCCCGATATAGCCTAGCCCAAAAAAAGAATAAAAAATTATTCAGCCTTCTACAGTTTAATATAAAAATAAAATGGAAACAAAAAAAACTGTACCATTCATTATAATTATTTATTGAACATATATGAGCAATAAATAATTGTCAGTTATTTATTTATCGGATAATTAAGCATACGTTTATTATAAATAATTTAATATATATGTAATTATATGCGTTATTAATTTTGCTTGAGTTTTTTTATACTTGAAATAAATGAATTTAATGTTGTATTAAATAAAAATATAAATTATAATGTTAAATATCTTATATATTATTTTGGAATTATATAAAATAAAATATGTACGATAATATTGAATAACTGTATTCTTTTTGTTGTTTTTCTTATGAATTTGACATTTTTAAAATTAAATTGCTATTATTTTTTAATTGTTTTACACTACACTTTTTTTTCGGAAATAGAAAGTTTGTTTAATAATATTTATAAATAAAATTAATAAAAATGTAAGTTAGGAAATAGTTTTGATAGTTAATTTGATGATATAAAGCTAAATACTCATATATAGGTTATGGATCGTAGAGTATTTGGAAGACTGCATATGGAGTCAACAAGTTTTACTCAAACCTATTTTTAGTAATTATTAGTCATTTGCTAATATTCTCATTTATTATAACATATAACTATATAAAGAAGAATCGTTTTAACAAAAAAAAACAGAAGTTTAATTATCAAATGGGTTACTTAAAATCGTGTATGGTGTTGATGATTTTTGGGATGATGATGTTACTATCGATTGAATCCAGTTGTTTTGCTAAGCAGAGTAATATCTTGTACCAACTTCAACAATCGTCATCTCTTCCACCAACCCCGCAACCTAATATACATGGTGATCCACTAGTGATTCAAGGTCGTCAACGACCACCTCCTATACCACCACCACAACATGATATGTTTGCTGATTCACCGCTAATCCAACGTCGTACGTGGCCATCTCCTCCACCACCACCGCAAGCTAATATCCCTGGTGATCCACCGGTGACCCAACGTCGTACATGGCCATCTCCTCCACCACCACCGCAAGCTAATATTCCGGGTGATCCACCACTGATCCAACGTCGTATATGGCCATCTCCTCCTCCACCACCACAAGCTAATATCCCTGGTGATCCACCGGTAATCCAACGTCGTAAAAGGCCATCTCCTCCACCACCACCGCAAGCTAATATCCCTGGTGATCCACCGGTAATCCAACGTCGTATATGGCCATCTCCTCCACCACCACAAGCTAATATTCCGGATGATCCACCGGTAATCCAACGTCGTATATGGCCATCTCCTCCACCACCACCGCAAGCTAATATCCCAGGTGATTCACCAGTGATCCAACGTGGTACATGGCTACCTCCTTCGCCATCACCACAAGCTAATATCCCGGATAATCAACCGAGACATTAGTTTTTCAGTAAAATACATAAACTAATAAATATATATTTGGGCTTTGTGGTTGTTTATTTTTCATATTATCAAATAATTATAATATTATCGGTTTTGATCGAAATTATTACTACACCACCAATATGGAGTGCTTTGGTAGTTTGTGACACACATACGAGATTAAGACGATTCTCAAGTTCTTTTATATACCGACCGGACGGAAGGTATTTTTAACAAAAAAAATTGTTTAATTGTTTGATATTTACATCACTAAAATTTTAATCGGAGTTGTGAACTATTGGGTCGAGATGGTAGAATCGCTGATACATGATCCAGCATTGATAACAGTAGATTATTTAAGCTAACTGATGTTAGCATCGTTGTGTTTATCTAAGGAGGATTTTTCAAGCTCAACATGGCTCTTTGTATTGTTGGGGATATTGATATAACTTTTTTCGAACAAATCCTGTACATGACTAGTTGAGATAGTTTCATGAACTGCATTGGTGAGAGATAATTGAATCTCTAAAATCTCACCATGCCAAGGCTTATTTTTGTGTCATTATCCAAGTTTACTTTCAAATTAGGACACATAATCATTTCTCAAAACTTCAAAGGCAGAGGTACCGAGATGTGAAAATAATGACTAGCCGATCCTACATTATTTTTAACCCAATTTTCAATCCATTTAACTATAATATTTTCATAAAGAAGTACCAAGATACTTTATGGACTAACGAATTCCAAAAACGCTAAAAATTATAAGGTATAACTTTCATACGATTTGAAAACTTATATTGTGAAGATGATGACGCAGATAATTATTACAATTATATCTTATGGAGCTTTAAACAAATCTCTCTCATCCAAATAGACACAATTATTTTTAAACTTAAAAACCCAAAACTAACCTACTCATCTACATCTATCTGTTGGAATTTATCCATTACAATTGATCGTCACATATTTTATCGATGTATAAGACAATAGTCAATATTAGTCCAATTAAAGTAATCATATTTAAAGTAACAAACTAGTAGATAAAATATGTATAATGGAGGTAATTGTATAGATACCATATTTATTCCGATACTATAAAGGATTGTATACGAAAATAAACGGCTTAAGAAGACCATACAATTTTGGAATTATGCTGTAAAAATAAATAAATTCAGGTTATGATATTTAAGAGTGGTAATTTAACAAGTTGTTTTGTGAATTACCTTATAGGTTTAAATTTGAACTAACTATTCAAAATTTAAATACCATAATTAGTTTATTACTATCAATTAATATGGTATCTACTTACACTAATATTAATTCATTAGTATGAATTAGTATGCTAACATGACGTTACTTACAGTTTAAGAGAGCAGAACTATTTTCTCTATAGTTGAAGATCCTGAACAAGAAGTTTGAGATATATAAAAAAATATTTGAGAAATCTATTGATTCTCATCATTTGAGATAAATTAAAGATATTGATTGGTATCTTTTGGAAGAATAAATAATCAAGTGGAAAGCATCAAATACAAGTGAAGATCAACATAAAAGGATTGTTATTAAAAAATAAAATATGAAACTTAAGAATGAATTCTTCATTATGTAATATATTTTTGTCTTTGATTATATGATGACTCTCCTAATGAGTGTCTAAAGTATAATTAGAAAAACATTTTTTTTTCTAACAACTAGTATCAGAAAAATCCATATAGTAGAATTCTTAGTTTTCAGATTTTAAGATGATAAAGAATGATTGATTTAAATTTTGAAAATGATATATACCTTTGAGATTGATTGTTGTTTGGTTGATTAGAAGTATGTAATTAGGAATATTAGTGTAAATTTTAAGAATTATTAGAAAAAAACACGTTTAGGCCTTTTAGTTTAACATTTTAAGATGAACACATGATTTTAAAGATTTTGATGCAGTTTAAGATCTTTAGTCAGTGTTTGTCGTGATCATGAAGTTCTTGATTGGAATATTAACTGATAAAAGTGCTAGAAAACTGATTAAAGACCTCTTTACCACAGCTAAAGAAGTGTTGGTTATGGTGAAGTAAAGTAACATATCATTCACCGCAGCCAACACCCTCGTGATCGTGGTAAAATAGTCAAAATGTTTTTTTTACCACAACCACGACTAGCCTGATCATGGTGAACCCAAGACATAAAGCCTACTATTTTAGTTCGCCGCAACCACGACTAATCTGATTGCAGTAAACCTAAGACATGTTTCAAAATACCTTAGTTTGTCACAGCAAACCTGAGCATAGTCACGACAAATGCTAGCTCATGAGTCGATTGACTACTTGTCTATTCACCTATTTTCGGTTATTCTCCTTCGTTGTTAGTTATTTTTTTTACTATCATTTGGTTTATTGTTGCAAGAACAATTAGCTCATATATGTAAATACTATTCTTACAACATGTTCATTAATATATTCATTTTGCATATGGAAGTACATGGTTATTTTTTTGTGTGTTTTTATATGGTATCTTATGTTTTTGTTTGGTGAAAAACACAATGAAGACATGTCGAGAGAGTTTGAAATAGTTATTGTTTAATTAGATATGATTTTCATATTATATATATTGTATGAATTTCTCTATTAGGATGAACTTTATAATTATATATTATTGATTATTGTTGCTGATTATATAATTAATAAGTATCAGGCTAATATATTGAAATCATTTATAAATGTAATTGTGTAGAAATCATGTCAAATTCAAATTTTGTTAATGACTGAAAAAGAATATTGACAATTACGTCCAAAATATAAATTTGTGGACTAATTTGTAATGAAATAAATAGGTATTAGTAATGACCCCTTATCACAATAATTTAGGAAAATGAGGATTGCAATTAGATTTATATTAGAAATATATTTTTTTATCCTATATAAAAAGATCGTACTGTGTAGCTTTTTCAACAAACGAATAAAAAAAATCAAAAGTTATTGTTGGTCAAATTATCATATTGTGGATATTATATATAGGGATTGTTAATATAAAAGAAGAGCAAGAGAGAAAAATGAAGAAAAGAACAAGAATACCAAATGAATTCTTCTTGTAAGGATCTATATAAAGAAACTGAATGAGGAACACATATAACTAAAATATTTTATATATGTTTAGTTTAGGGTTCATATGAAACGACCAACAAATGGCATCATAACCACCCCTTAAATCTCGAGTAGAATTTTGAAAATGAATTTGAGTGAGAATTATTTTTTCTGTAAAAGGTCTACACCTGAGAATTTATTTTTGTCTAAATTTATGGAATCGTTTTAATCTAGGATTTAGATCGCATGATATTTGATTGAAGTGATGACTCATATACACGAGTATATGGATGTTTATAGATGTAAATATCAAGTGATACATTATAGGGAATTATAATCTAAAACAGTTAGTTATTATCTTAATTTAATTTAGTGTTCTTAATTTAGATAATCATGACAATTTGGGAATCGACATGTCATGATCACAAGTTCAACTGATTTTCATGACATCCATGAGAAGTTAAATTTTAATTAAATTATGATTAGAACCATGATTAATATATAAAATGGTGTGCACCTTAACTACCCATCCCCAGTAGTCCATTATAGATGATTTCCTAAAGAGACATACACAAAATTAGAATGTTCTTTAATATAATATCATTTGTAGAGATTATTTTAATTGACACATTGTTTTATTACAAACGAAGATATAGGTGTGAAATTATAGATAAAATTAGTTGGAATATCTCCTCATATATAAATAGAGAGTATCATACCTACTATAGTTTATCGCTGTAAATATGGGAAGATAAGACATGTCACTCAAGTTACAAGACTTTTCCGCCGCAAGAAAAAGGCTGATCACAACATAAGGTTGATGCGAACATAATCAAAAGTTATAGTGGACGTCACAACGATCAATGCAATGATGATCGTCGCGAAATAACTTCATCATGATCAAGTTTTGCTTGTGTGATCAGGTCAGGAAACTTTGGATTTCCAGAGAGTAGTTATTAGTAGTTCCCCGCGGTGAACTCCGACAAGTAATATCTAAAAACTAATACTTCGCCTCAATCAGGATAATGCTAATCGTAGTGAACTTCAATAAGTATATCTTTTGGAAGAAAATATTCTCTAAAACGTTCTCTCCAAACAATGTAACTTTACTTAAGAATTGTGAAGAGTTTTTAATATTCTCACAACATAGAGTAGCTATTTTCTTCAAATAGTTAATAATTAAGATCATCAAAGTATAAAATTAATATGGTCATGAATAAAAGACCAAATTTGATTTGATCAGTGTTATGGAGCAAACCATACAAGGTGGATAAACAAGCTAACCTTTGTGACATTTGCATTCATATATAGAGCCTGCTAAAGAGAAACATATGTACGCTTAAATATCGTATGACTAAATATGTAATTCATAAGTTTTTATTAAGAAAACTATTATCCCTCAATATTGAATCTATAAACAAAGCTGAAGTAATCGTGTTCGCAAAAGTAGAGGAATATTTTAAGAAAATAAATTCTATGATTATTAACATAACAAATTTCTAGCAGAGTACAATTAAATATTATAGAATTAGACACTTTGTAAGATATTAAAATCTTTGAAATAAAAGTGAAAGTATAAACAATGTGAAAGAGAAAATTGTGGCAATGGTGATAGAAGTCGATATCATAGAAAATAATTCTTCTAGTTGGTAGTACGATACACGCACTTCAATATATGCTATCCATGATAGAACTCTTTTCAAATTATTGGAAATAAGTAACGATTTATGTGAGGTAAAAAAGGTTAACATCAATAGATCAAAAGTGGAAGGACGTGGAAACGTCGAATTAGTGTTTACAAATGAGAAAAAATGATAACTTTTACCGATGTTTTATATGTTTAAAAAATGAATAACAATTTTGGGGTTTGGAGATTTTTGGTTGTATTATGAATTCGTCCTGCGTATGAATCCAATAAACTATATATTTTTGTTAGCAAACGATACTCAAGTAATAAAGTGATGAAACTATACAGTGCCAAAAATTTAATGAATAGTATGGAGAATTCTATTTGTGCTTCATCTCATAATGATTATTTGTTATCGCATGGTAAAATTTATCATTTATGACACACCACTATATATGGAATTGTTAAAGCATGACTTATAAAATATGATGAATGTTCATATAAATAAATTGAATTGTGTGTAGTATCTAAAAAGGTTAATAAACTTTACATGTCCATAGAAAGATATATGAAATTGTTAGATCTAATAGACATTATTATATGTGACTTAAATGGTGCCTTGAGGCACAATTGTAAGAGGTAATTTATAAATTTAATTCATGACTAATCTAGATTTAATTATGTTTATTTTCTTAAACATAAGGACGTAACCTTTAGCATGCTTAAGATCTTCAATGCGAAAGTACAAAAGTAATTAGATAGTAAAATTAAAACCTTGTGTAGTAATAGAGGTGTGAAATACATCTCAAGATATGTTTCTAGTTTTTGTGAAAAGCACGAGATAAATCATTAGTATATGGTGCCTTATACGCCACAACAAAATGAATTAACTTAGCGCAAAAATAATAACTTAATTGAGATGACCAATGCCATGCTAGTTAATTCTAAACTGCATATAAATTTATAAAGTGAAGTTTTTTAGCTACATAACATATATGTAATCATATTCCTCATAAAAATTTGGAATATCTTCATATGAGTTATGGAATGAATAAAACTAAACATTGAATATTTCAAAGTGAGGTAGTGTTTATCATTTTTCAAAAATACGAATCTAAAAAGAATAAAGTTAGGTCTTAAAGCTATCAGATGTCAGTTTATTAGGTATGCAACCAATAACAAGTCTTATATGGTATTAAACTTGGATTCTAATATGGTGTTCGAATAAAGAGAATCATAGTTATTTGAGTCAAGTTTATTTACGATAAAAAGACTCATACCATATTAGAAAACGAGGTAAGTACTTCGAAGCATGCCCTTTTGATTGAAGAGAAACCATGCGAACCTCTTAGACAAAAAGTCAAGGAAGAAATAGTAAATTTCGAATTTACTCTGACCTAGTAAACATAAGCTAATTAATGAATGACGTTTACACTTTCCTAAAGATATCAGGAGTAGACACACCTCTACCTAGTTAATAGGGTACTCAAAAGTCTTAAACTCTCACTGATAGAATTCTTAAGTACTCTTTTAGATATTTTTATATAATTTAATCTTCATTTCACCGGTTCTCATATATTTTTAGAGAGAGAGTTATTACTTAAACAATGAATCAAAGTTTAGATGCTTGTATGTTTATTGCGAGAACAACTCTAATCAAAGGTGGATGGTTGAATCTTTCTAAAATAGAGGAAGAGATAAAGAAAGCCCGAATCGCTGCAGGACTTCCTGCTTCTTCGCATCAAGTAGTGACTACTCAAGTTATCAATTACTGTGGGTCTTACCCTTATAGTCGAAACATTCCCCGAGAGACTACTTAAGTTATCAATTACTGTGGGTCTTACCCTTATAGTCGAAACATTCCCCCAGAGACTTCCACAACCGCTCAATTATCTACTTCACCTCAACACTTCTCAAAACCCTCTCACTCTCGAAAAACCTCAAGTCGTCAAACACTTTCAACATTCAAAGTAATGGGATCAGATTGAGAGAATGTTATTCCAACTAGGGTAACCAGACAGTCGGAAGCCAAAGTCAAAGCTGTTGTAGAGCCGTTAGTACTGATTGACTCTCCTTTCATTTGCCTTAGAAGATGATGCTAGTACTCGATCTGTTAATCGGTTAGAATCAGACCCTGAAGTAATGGAAGATATTGTGGAGGACCCGAGTGAAGACTCTCCACTTGATACGTCCGGTCAAACAGGGGAAACTCTTAAACCATTTATTGATTGAATTCAGACAGGGAAAAAATCTTGGGGCAATGATGACATTGCAGAAGAAGAGTCCGAGGAGCTGCCAATTTCGCTGGCCGAACGGTTAGCCCCAATTTTAAGAAAGTAAGTATAAAATATCTCCTAGCACTAAATATGACATCTTATACTTATTTTCATGATAAGGATTTAGATGTTGTTCGCACAAAATTGGGATTTCCCGATATGATTAGAGTCAGTGTGCCTAAAGTTGGAGAAACTCCGATGAACTATCGTTCGAATGAGTTAGTAGTTTTTACAGAATTGTTGAATTTGGGTCTTTGGTTTCCTTTAGATCACGAAATCATTAGGTATGTTCAATAGGTTGGATTGTGTCTTAGCCAGGCCAGTCCGAACGCCTGGTACACTTTCCTTGCCTGTATTATAGCATCAAGGCATTCCGAGACGCCTATGCCAATGGAGCAGATCACAGCTATTGCAGGATTATGCCGCAACTTTAAGATCGATTTTTATCACTCCAACATGAGGAAACAGTTTAAAGTAGTTAATGACCTACTAGAATCAGATAGAATATAAAAAATGTAATTTTTGTTTATCAGTGGATCGTGAGAAAATGGTCAAAACATATCTTCCTCAAAAGAGGCTCCAAGAACGCTCACTAGATTCTGAGGCTCTATTTTTGGGGTTCTATCTGGATTACGACTGTCATAGCCGAGAAATTTGCCATTATGAACCCTGAAACAATATTTGACTGTGTTTTGCTTTAAATTAAACTTGCGCAGGATGCCAAAACATTTTGTAGAAGTTCCAATTTCTTGTCGACCATATCGATTTTAACTATCCTATAATCAATATATGTTTCCATATTGTATCCTAATTGATCTTTGGAGATGTGGTTTACAAGGATTTGGTAGGTATACCCTGCATTTTTTCAATCCGAAAGGCATCATGGTATAACTCGTAAAGCCCCCACTTGATCTGGAATTTCATACGCTCCTTATCTTTTGGGTGAGAACGAATTTTATTATAGACTCAATATGCATCCATGAACAATAAATACTCACAATCAGAGGCCAAGCATATTAAGTGATCGATGCGAATTAGCGGGAATGCATCCTTACGGCACATCTGATTTAGGTCGGTGAATTCAACGCACATGCACCACAACCCCCTTTATTTTTTACCAGCATAGGGTTCGCCACCCATACCGGATACAAAAGTCAGTGTATATATCCCAGCCAAACAAATTTTCCACTTCATTTCTTATTGCCTCTTATTTCTCAACAAAAAATGAAAAGCGTTTATGTCGTAAAGGTTTAGGAAACATGTCAATCACTAACTCATGGAAAATTACAAACAGGTTACCCCTAACACATCACTAGCAGTCCACACAAATATATCCAAATTTATTTATAAAAAACTTATCAAAGAACTTTTAAAATCAAAATTTAAATTGTTACCTACTCGCAAGATATGACCCTTGGCCACACGCTCATCAACAGTGTCATCAGGAACACTATCGAGTCGTTCGCTCTCTCTGTAGGGTCATCCATCGGATCAGGAGGGGGGGGGGGTACTTATGTTGGCTTGGCCTTGCTCCACCTTACTGGTTAATTGCTATCATAGAGGCTTGGTTGGGTCGATAACTATTGCATAACAGGTCCTGACAGTCCGCTGGCTTCCCCTTATGATACCAACCGATTTTCCAACATGGTACTTGGTGCATTTCTTGAGTTTCCATCCGATGCAGCCATAGTCTAGCAATAATATCATAATAACAAATAGGGGAATCAAATATCATAAATAATGTATTGAGCTCCTTATTAGTAGACCCATGGCCCACCTTAACCATAAGTTCAACCTCGCCGACGCACAAAGATGACTTTCTTTCATATGTTACCAAAGTACTCTGAATGGACTTATATGGCGAGACCTCTAATATTAAATCATAGTATGCTTTGAGAATTATGTTTGCTGAGCTACCTTTATCGAAGAAAACCCTGGTGACCATTACTCCTCCAATATCGAAGTTAATCGTGAAGGCATCCCCACGCGGAGTAACAATCCCACGTAGGTCTTCATCATTAAAGGTAAGTTTATGACCGCGGTAGTTGTGGCAAGACGAGCCTTTGATGGCTTGCACTTCATCCTCGGTCTTAGATCTCTTATTAGATTTTTTGGTCGCTGCCTGATAAAGTTCTTTCCTCTGAAATCGTGAAAAACCACTATTGCTTACCTTTATCCACCTTTTGTCTTCCTAACGTCCCTCATCATATTTCAGACGGGTTTCCTCTTTCGTTTTGTTCTGGTGATGGTGCTCTTGCTACTTAATGAACTGGATGAGCTCACCACTGTCTATCAGCCTTTGAATATTCTTGTTGAGTTGCCAGCAGTCATCGGTCGGATGACCGTGGTTGGTATGATAACAGCATAAGTTCTTGTTCGAATTTTTATGACCAAGAAAGCTTATAGTTTGAGGAGGGGAAATACCTTGGCCTTCTTTTTATCCAATCGTAAATAACCGAGATCGTCTCAGTTGGCGGAGTAAACCAGAGATTTGGGTTCTCGTAGTACTTCAGTCGATGGTTGTTGGTGCTGTGGGAACCCGCACGACAAGGCCTTTCTTTCATTCTTCTTCTGTCATATGATTTCCCCTTAGTATCCGGTGGGATTCTTTCTGGCGAGTCCCCAATCCCACTTTGTTGCATCGTCATCACGAATAAATTGGTCCACTTAGGCTAGGAGATCCCCCATATTCTTCACTGAAAAATGAACTAGATTTGCGTATAACTCCCCCCTTCGATTGAGGCATCTCTTAAGAGATGCGACTGTCATATATTCCTCAAAATTTGGGAAGGCATTCATGGCATGAACAAAGACTATTGGCTTAGGTTTTAAACGTCTCACCTCTCATTTGGAAAGGTCCATAATGAAGTCTCTTTCACGTCGGGTCTCCCTGTTGCCAACAAATCTTTCTCTGAAGACCCCCCATAAGCCTAGGAAATCATAAAGAGATCCTTTAGAAAAACTAATAAATCAGTCTATGACATTAACTTTAAGGGTCATGGAAATGTCTCTGCAAAGCATGACATCATCCAGATTGAAAGTCATCATCATATTCTTGAATTGCTCCAAGTGCCTTTCTAGGTCCCTTGTGCCATCATATGCTTCCATTATGTACGGATCGAAATTTATGGGGAGTTTAACTTCGAGGATATTTTCCATAAATAAAGATTATTTAAGTACATAGGCAGTCATTTTTGGGTGAACATGATCATATTGCAAGTTTTCATTCTTCCTAGCTCTCTTGGGAGCCTCTACTCGCACATCTTTGTGCGGCACCTGCTTATTGGACCATTTTTTCTGCTGCTCTCGCCCTCTTTTTCTCTATGCTCTTCACGTTTAGAAGACCGGTCTCCTCGATGTGCTTGACTGGCTTTGATCCCTGAATACTATTTCCCGTGGTTGTTTTTTCGTACCTTAGGTGTCAAAACATGAGGGTATCAATCAATGTTTCCATCGTTGCTCTTGCTGTTTGTTCTTTAACCTCATGGCCGTGGGCGACCCGTTGTTGTTCCTGCTACATATTCCATATCTATTGCTCAAACTGATGGACTATGTATGCGGCCATGGGGTTATCAGTTGCTTTGTGACGCCTACCACCGCCAATGAGGCGATCATTGGGCCGATAGTAGTACGGGGTTATCGGTCGCCCTCCGTTTGCATTATAACAAAGTTTGTGTTCTGATTCTCCAAATTAACAACACCACTATGAGGTACATGAATCTGCACATTGACCTGATCCACCAAATTCCTCCTATTGTTTACAATATCGTTTCTTCTCAAAATATCACTTTCGATCCTAGATTGCGTTACTATCATTGGTTCAAAAACTTGTTGTTGTGTTTTTTTATGATTTCCCAGAGACGACCAAATTTGTTAGAGAAAAATCTCACCAATTAGTAATTTTATTAATCTGGAAAGAAAAGATAAAGATTTACACATTCGTGATCCTATTTATACACCTCATAGTATAATTTCTCTCTCCCACTAATTACATAATTCCACTAAATGTGATCATGGACCTATATTTATAGTCATTAATTAAGTCGTGGCCAGCTACGTTGATTTTCTAGTCATTAATTGTCTTTAATGACTATTGACTCTCTTTAAAGTCCTTTATTATGCATTGATCATGCTCATGGCTTGTGGGCATCAACAATCGATAACTATTCTTTCGTTGACCTCAGTTTGACCGCGCCGGTCTCTCTAGATGGCCTATGCTCTTTAAAGACATCGTGTAAGAGATATACCCAACTAGCGCCCGGTTCTCTTGGAGGCCTCTGCTCGGCTATTCTCGGTCATTCTTTGTGGGGTGATGTCGGTACCATATAATTGCGTCTCTGCTCGATAATCGAATTTTACATGTAGACGATGTTTTTTGATTTGTTTTAGTATGGTGTGAAAGTCACTTGGTTTAACCTTAGTTTATCCATTGTGCGCAGCTACTATTTGCGAGTTACCTTTCTATAATGCCAAGACCCCTTGGGTTATCCTTATTTAGGCCTCAGTTTTATTGTTATCTCCTTGTGCATTGCCTGATAGTATCAACTCCGATAAAGGCAACCTCATCAACAATATATTTATTTTTATCACATTCCCCTCAAAACATAAATTCTAAGGTGTGGATTCTATTAATGAAACTGGATATGAAGACTTAAAAACAATTAGTAACGTCGATATTACTTCTTCTTGCAATTACCAACCCGATGGTAAACATATTAATTCTTTTTAACCAAGGTACACACAATGTATGAAAAATATATTTGACACCGTTTTACTGTAAAGACATTAAAAACTGTTACTTCTGATGTTATTAGAATATTAGAAGTGTAGCATAACCTCTTATTCCTTTCATATGGACTTGACATTAACTTTAAGGGTCATGGAAATGTCTCTGCAAAGCATGACATCATCCAGATTCAAAGTCATCATCATATTCTTGAATTGCTCCAAGTGCCTTTCTAGGTCCCTTGTGCCATCATATGCTTCCATTATGTACGGATCGAAATTTATGCGGAGTTTAACTTCGAGGATTTTTTCCACAAATGAAGATTATTTAAGTACATAGGCAGTCATTTTTGGGTGAACTTGATCATATTGCAAGTTTTCATTCTTCCTAGCTCTCTTGGGAGCCTCTACTCGCATATCTTTGTGCAGGTCCTGCTTATAGGACCATTTTTTCTGCTGCTCTCGCCCTCTCTTTCTCTATGCTCTTCACGTTTAGAAGATCGGTCTCCTCGATGTGCTTGACTGGCTTTGATCGCTGAATACTACTTCCCATGGTTGTTTTTTCGTACTTTAGGTGTCAAAACATGAGGGTATCAATCAATTTTTCCATCGTTGCTCTTGCTGTTTGTTCTTTAACCTCATGGTCGTGGGCGACTCGTTGTTGTTCCTGCTACATATGCCATATCTATTGCTCAAACTGATGGACTATGTATGCGGCCATGGGGTTATCAGTTGCTTTGTGACGCCTACCACCGCCAATGAGGCGATCATCGGGCCGATAGTAGTACGGGGTTATTGGTCGCCCTCAGTTTGCATTTTAACGACGTCTGTGTTCTGATTCTCCAGATTAACAACACCACTATGAGGTACATGAATCTGCACATTGACCTGATCCACCAAAGTCCTCGTATTGTTTACAATATCGTTTCTTCTCAAAATATCACTTTCGATCCCAGATCGCGTTACTATCATTGGTTCAAAAACTTGTTGTTGTGTTTTTTTATGATTTCCCAGAGACGACCAAATTTGTTAGAGAAAAATCTCACCAATTAGTAATTTTATTAATCTGGAAAGAAAAGATAAAGATTTACACATTCATGATCCTATTTATACACCTCATAGTATAATTTCTCTCTCCCACTAATTACATAATTCCACTAAATGTGATCATGAACCTATATTTATAGTCATTAATTAAGTCGTGGCCAACTACGTTGATTTTCTAGTAATTAATTGTCTTTAATGACTATTGGCTCTCTTTAAATTCCTTTATTATGCATTGATCATGCTCATGGCTTGTGGGCATCAACAATCGATAACTATTCTTTCGTTGACCTCAGTATGCCCGCGCCGGTCTCTCTAGATGGCCTATGCTTGTTTAAGACCTCGTGTAAGAGATGTCACCCAACTAGCGCCCGGTTCTCTTGGAGGCCTCTGCTCGGCGATTATCGATCATTCCTTGTGGGGTGATGTCAGTACCATATAATTGCGTCTCTGCTCGATAATCGAATTTGACATGTAGACGATGTTTTTTGATTTGTTTTAGGATGGTGTGAAAGTCACTTGGTTTAACCTCAGTTTATCCATTGTGCGCATCTACTATTTGCGAGTTACCTTTGTATAATGCCAAGACCCCTTGGGTTATCCTTATTTAGGCCTCAGTTTTATTGTCATCTCCTTGTGGCTTGCCTGATAGTATCAACTCCGATAAAGGCAACCTCATTAACAATATATTTATTTTTATCACATTCCCCTCAAAAAATAAATTCTAAGGTGTGGATTCTATTAATGAAACTAGATATGAAGACTTAAAAACAATTAGTAACGTCGATATTACTTCTTCTTGCAATTACCAACCCGATGGTAAACATATTAATTCTTTTTAACCAAGGTACACACAATGTATGAAAAATATATTTGACACCGTTTTACTGTAAAGACATTAAAAACTGTCACTTCTGATGTTATTAGAATATTAGAAGTGTAGTATAACCTCTTATTCATTTCAGATGGACTTGAGTTATAACCATATTTTCTTTGATATGGGTGTATGGTCTTTTATGCTTTTAACATCTAAGCTCGACTTATAACCATGAGCGCATCTTAATTTCTTTATAGTATGACCTTTTACGCTTTTGAGCTATACTTGTCTTATAGTCATATTCGTGATTGGATGCGTAACCTTTTATACTTTTCAGCTGGGCTTGATTTGCAGCTATGTTCGCGTACTAGTTATAATTTTCTAACTCATATATTTTATTTCCTTCTTTAATAGTTAATTCGTCAATATAAAGAAATTTCATAAAAACTATCGGCTGTAAATTCTTCATATACATCGCGACAATAAAATTTCTTTGATAATCGTTGTTTTACGAATTATTATCCGCATAATCATTGTATAATCCACGTAGTCCCCCTAGTATTTGAATCAAATTCAAAATATTTATTTGAAGACTAAGAACCGATGATGACAACGTAGAACTTAAGAATCAACCAAACTGAATTAATAATCTTAATAAAGTTATACAAGATACCCACTTTGTTGACAAATAAATAGTCATTTTGACGAACATAATTTAACAGATATTTCAGTTGATTGTTGATGTTGCTTAGGTATTTTGACGGGTATACCACCCTCATTTTCCAAATCGGTTAAAACATCATTTTACAAAGTAAAAATTGCATGACCCGTATATTTTATTCATTTTTCTTTTTAATTTGATATTTAACCGACAACTACTTCTTATTTACCATCAACAAACCTAAAATAATTGATTTAAAATATAAAAAGGTAACTAAGGATTTTGGTTCCAATGAAATTCCCCGTGCTTCAATCTGATTTCGGTACAAACATAGGCTTTCTTTTGTCCAATCGTAGATGGCTGAGATTGTCTCGGTTAGCGGAGTAAACCACCGAGTTGGGTTCTCTTAGTTCGTAAGTCGATGATTGTTGGTGTTGTGGGCACCCTCACGGCAAGGACTTTCCTCCATTCTTCTTCTGCTGTATGATTTCCTCTTAGTGTCTGGCGCGATTCTTTTTAGGGATTCCCCAGTCCCCCTTTGTTGCACTGTCAACACGAATGAATTGGTCTGCTCAGGCTAGGAGAACCCTCACGTTTTTCACCGAAAAACAAACTAGATCCGTGTATAGCTCCCTCCTTCGATTGAGGCCTCTATTGAATGTTGCGACTGTCATATATTCCTCCAAATTTGGGAAGACATTCATGGCATGAACAAAGCGCTTGCCATAGGGTTTTAATGTCTCAGTTCTCGTAAAGGTCCATAATGAATTCTCTTTTACGTCGGGTCTCCCTGTTGCCAACAAATCTTTCTCTGAAGATGCCTCAATAGCCTACGAAATCATAAATAGATCCTTTAAGCAAACTACTAAACCAGTCCATGAAATTAACTTTAAGGGTCATAGAAACGGCTCTGCAGAGCATGAAATCATCTGGATTGAGCGCCATCATCATATTCCTGAATTGCTCTAAGTGTCTTTTCGGGTCCCTTGTGCCATCATATGCTTCCATTATGAACAAATCGAACTTTCTAAGTGTTTAACTTTGAGGATTTTTTCCACAAACAGAGATTCTTTAAGTACATGCACAATTTTTTTTGGGCGGACTTGATCATATTACAAGTTTTCACTCTCCTTAGCTCTTTTGGGAGCCTCTAGTCGCAATTCTTTTTGCGGGTCTCGCTTATTGGACCATTTTTTCCGCTACTCTCGACCTATCTTTCTCCATCCTCTTTACGTTTAGAAGACCGATCTCCTCGATGTGATTGGATGGCTTCGATCCCTGAATATTACTTCCTGTGGATGTTCTCTTATATCTTAGTTGTCAAAAAATAAAGGGTATCAATCAAATTTTCCATGGTTGCTCTTGTTGTTTGCTCTTTAACCTCCTGGTCGTGAGTGACCCGTTGTTGTTCTTGCTACATATGCCATATCTATTGCTCAAACTGATGAACTATGTGCGCGGCTACGGGGTTATCGGTTGCTTCCTCAGGCTTGACATGCTCTGTGACGCCTACCACCGCCAATGAGGCGATGACCGGGCCGGTAGTAGTACGGGGTTATCGGTCGCCCTCAGTTTGCATTTTAACGACGTTTGTGTTCTGATTCTCCAGATTAACAACACCACTATGAGGTACATGAATCTGCACATTGACCTGATCCACCAAAGTCCTCCTATTGTTTACAATATCGTTTCTTCTCAAAATATCACTTTAGATCCTAGACCGCGTTACTATCATTGGTTCAAAAACTTGTTGCTGTATTTTTTTATGATTTCCTAAAGACGGCCAAATTTGTTAGAGAAAAATCTCACCAATTAGTAATTTTATTAATCTGGAAAGAAAAGATAAAGATTTACACATTCGCGATCCTATTTATACACCTCATAGTATAATTTCTCTCTCCCACTAATTACATAATTCCACTAAATGTGATCATGAACCTATATTTATAGTCATTACTTAAATCTTGGCCAGTTACGATGATTTTCTAGTCATTAATTGTCTTTAATGACTATTGTCTCCCTTTAAAGTCTTTTATTATGTATTGATCATGTCCGTGACTTGTGGGCATCAACAACCGATTTCGTTGACCACAGTATGACCACGTCGGTCTCTTTAGATGACATATTCTCGTTTAAGACCTCGTGTAAGAGATTTCACCCAACTAGGGCCCGGTTCTCTTGGAGGCCATTGCTTTGCTATGCTCGGTCATTCATTGTGGGGTGACGTCAGTACCATATAATTGTGTCTCTACTCGATAATCGAATGTGACATGTAGACGATGCTTTGCGAGTCGTTTTAGTATGGTGCGAAAGTCAGTTCGTTTAACCTCGGTTCATCCGTTGTGTGCAACGTAGATATAATGTTTGCAAGTTACCTCGGTATAATGCAAGACCCCTTGGATTATCGTTGTTTAAGTCTCAGTTTTTATAGTCATATGCTCGTGCCTTGCCTGATAGTATCAACTCTGATGAAAGCAACCTCATCAACAATATATTTATCTTTATCATACTCCCCTAAAAAATAAATTATAAGGTGTGGATTCTACTAATGAAACTGGATATGAAGACTTAGAAGCAATTAGTAACGTCGATATTACTTCTTCTTGCAATTACCAACCCGATGGTAAACATTTTAGTTCTTTTTAACCAAGGTACATACAATGTATGGAAAATATATTTGACGACGCTTTACTGTAGAGACATTAAGAACCGCCACTTTTAATGTTATTAGGAACATTAAAAGCGTAGTATAACCTCTTATTCCTTTCAGATGGACTTGAGTTATAACCATGTTTTCTTTGATACGAGTGTATGGTCTTTTATGCTTTTAACATCTAAGCTTGACTTATAACCATGAAGGTATCTTAATTTCTTTATAGTATGGTCTTTTACGCTTTTGAGCTATACTTGTCTTATAGTCATATTTGTTTGATTGGATGCGTAACCTTTTATACTTTTCAGCTGGGCTTAATTTGTAGCTATGGTTTTCTAACTCAGATATTTTATTTCCTTCTTTAATAGTTAATTTGTCAATATAGAGAAATTTCATAAAAAACATCGGTTAAGAATACTTCATATACATCATCACAATTAAATTTCTTTGATAATCGTTGTTTTACAAATTATTATCCGCATAAACATCTTATAATCCATGTAGTGCCCCTAGTATTTGAATCAAATTCAAAATAATTATTCGAAAATTAATAACTGATGATGACAACACAAAAATTAAAGAATCAATCGAGCTGAATTAATAATCTTAATAAAATTTTACAAGATACCCAGTTTGTTGACAAATAAATAATCATTTTGACGAAAATAATCATACTATGTTTTTATTTTTTTTTAAAAATATTTTAGTTGGTTGCTGATGTTGCTTAGGTATTTTTACGGGTATATCGTCCTCATTTTCCAAATTGGTTAAAACATCATTTTACAAAGTAAAGGTCCTACGACCCATGTATTTTCATTCATTTTTTTATCCTTCTTTTTAATTTGATATTTAACCGACGATTACTTCTTATTTACCATCAAGAAACCTAAAATAGTTGATTTAAAATATAAAAAAAGTAACTAAGGATGCTGGTTCTACGGGATTTCCCCGTGCTTCAATCTGATTTCGGTATAAACATAGTTCACTTCCACCTAAAACTGGAGCGCTTCAATCTGATTTCGGTACAAATAGAGGTAATTTCCATCTGAAATTGTTATATCAATAACTTTCAAAAGTGAATTGTGTAAGGATTCTTTGTAAGAAATACTTTACGGATTTCTTATATACTTATTGAACCATGAAATTTAAATCATCCTGTAATAATGCGGAATAAATACTTACAGGATATAGACATTCTTTGTTCTTCAGATTCTGAACTTGTGACAGATGATCCGCGATCCAATCTTGTAAGAAATAAGGATGTAGACATTCTTTGTTCTTCAGATTCCGAGCTTGTGGCAGATGATCCACGATCCTTTGATAGGTTATCGATTCTTCTAAGAGATGGCAACCAAAACACACTTTTGTAATTGATTCGAAGGAAGAATCAATTCGTTTTTCTTAAATGATTTTTCTCTCTGTATTTTGATCTCGTGTCTTTTCAGAATGAGAAACTCATTCTTATATAGAACTTAAGTGAGAAAAACGGTTCTTCTCTTTTAACCGTCTGTAACTTCCAGACGGTTACTTAATGAAGACCAGTCCTTATTAAATTGCCACCCTTAGGGACCATATCCCGGTATTATTTTGTTTTACAAAATAACCCCAAAACTTTACGTTTTGCTTAAGTTGTTTATTTCCAAATCCAATCCTTCACATTATTCAGAATTAAACCTGGTATCTATACAATTACCTCAATGATACATATTTTATCTACTAGTCCATTCTTTTCTTTATGATTACTTTTATTGGACTAATATTAACGATAGTTCGATACATCGATAAAACATGTGACGATCCATCTTAATAGAGAAATTCCAACAATCTCCCACTTGGATCATCATATGCTACTATAGGATGCATCCACTTAATGAACGTTCTTAATTTCTATCGTCACATAGATAACCTTAACAATCCCGTAAATGACCATTAACGACATAGGACTAAAGTCATCATCAATGCATTTCAAGCTGCAAATAGATGCATCAGTAATCACGATATCACAACAATCAACTACATGGATCTATCATAGTGCATATCATAAGAATAATATGAAATGTAATCTTACATATCTATTCTTAACTAGTCCCACTTAATTGGAGGTCTACTTACAGCAGAGTACGAATAATCAAAGACAAGAGAACACTGAAAACTTATATATAAATATGTTTGCATTAATGACCTTAAGTTCACGAATATCAAAATACAAACAAATTTAATAGCTTAATACAAACTCCCACTGAAACTAACAATCCTCTAAGTACACAAAACCCATGTTAATGGTGTGTTCAATAAAAACTTTAGGTACTAATGCCTTCGTAAGAGGATCTGCTAACATCGAGTTTGTCCCTATATGCTCTACACTGATTTGACTACTTTGTACTCTCTCTTTAACAGACAAGAACTTGATATCTACATGTTTGGACTTAACCGAACTCCTGTTATTATTTGAATACTGAACTGCCGAGTTATTGTCACAATATAATCTAAGGGGTCTTTCTATCCCCTCAACGATTCGCAGTCCCGTGACAAAATTTCGCAGCCAAAGCGCCTGATTGGATGCCTCGAAACAAGCAACAAATTCTGCAGCCATAGTGGAAGATGCAATGAGTGTTTTTTTAACACTTTTCCATGATATTGCACCTCCCGCTAAAAGGAATATAATTCCTGAGGTTGAACGACGAGAATCCTCACATCCAGCGAAATCCGAGTCGGAATACCCTATGACCTCTAGTTTATCCGACTTCTTATATGTTAACCTGTGATGTTTTGTTTGTTGCAAATACCTGAGAACTCTTTTGACTGCTTTGCAGTGTTCCATCCCCGGATTACTTACGTATCACCCTAACACACCCACCACAAAAGCAATATCTGGCCGTGTACAAACTTGAGCATACATCAGACTTCCAACAGCCGAAGCATATGGAACCTTTTGCATTTCCTCAATCTCAAGTTTTGTCTTTGGGCATTGCTTAAGGCTAAAATTTTCACCTTTTGATACAGGGGTTTCCTTTCCTTTGCTATTAGCCATCCCGTAACGTTGTAACATACCCTCAATATACACCTTTTGTGATAAACTCAAAATTCTATGGGATGGATTCTTATGAATTTGAATTCCTAACACAAATGATACATCACCAAGATCTTTCATATCTAATTTTTCCGAAAGAAATTTCTTGGTCGTATGTAACAATTCCTTATCGTTCGTGGCTAATAATATGCCATCAACATACATCACTAGAAATATGAATTTACTCCCACTGAACTTTTGATACACACAATCCTCCACTGAATTTATCTCGAAACCAAATGAGACAATAACTTCAAGGAATTTGTGATACCACTGTCAAGACGCTTGCTTGAGACCATAAATAGATTTCTTCAGTTTGCATACCATCGACTTTGGATCACCACAGATAAAGTTTTCAGGTTGTAACATATAGATCGTTTCCCCAATGTCTCCATTAAGAAAAACGGTCTTTACATCCATTTGATTGAGCTCAAGGTCGAAGTGTGCAACTAATGCCATGATTTTCCGAAAAGAATCCTTCGAAGAAACTGGAGAGAAGGTTTTTTTAATTTAAATTTCTTCACGTTGAGTAAAACCCTTAGCTACAAGTCGCGCTTTATGCCTCTCCACATTACCCTTAGAATCCCGTTTGGTTTTAAAAATCCATTTACAACCAATCGGCTTCTTTCCTTCAGGTAATGGAACAAGCTCCTATACCGCGTTATCTTGCATTGATTTAAACTCTTCGTTCATTTCTTTAATCCATAAGTGAGAATCAGAACTTTGCATGGCTTCACGAACACTTAAAGGATCGTTTTCTGTTGAACCATAAAATTCTTCATGTTCTTGAAGATACACTATATAGTCTGAAGATATAACGCTCTTTCTTTCTCTAGTAGATCTACGCAAACGCATAATTTCTTCATTTTGCACTTGAACTTCTTGAGGAGGTAGAGTTTGTTCTTCTTGAACAACTTCATTTTGCTCCATTGGAACAACATCCATAGGAGGAAGATTAACATCATCTTGAGTATCTATATGTTCTAACGAATTTGAAATGATGATTGGCCTTCTAATTACCATATCATCATCTAACACTATAGTATCATTGTTAGAACCTTCATGAATCTCTATTGATTCTTCCTCAAAATGAATGTTTGTTACTAAATTCTTCCCCCAAACTCTATATCCTCAAAGAATTTCGCTATACCCGTCTCAAATATATTCTTTGTGGAAGGATCATAAAACTTAAAACCCATACTGTGCTCGGGATATCCAATGAAATAACTACTAACCGTTTTGGAGTCCAATTTCTTTTTATTCGGCTTATAAGGCTTCGCTTCAGCTGGACATCCCCAAATATGTAAATGTTTTAAACTAGGTTTACGCCCAGTCTAAAGTTCATACGGTGTCTTAGTAGTTGCTTTCGTCGGAACTCTATTAAGTAGGTGGGTTGCACATTTTATTGCTTCTCCCCAGAGTGATATAGGTAATGTTGAATGCCTAATCATACTTCTTACCATATCTTTCAATGTACGGTTTCGTCTCTCAGATACTTCATTCATGTTGGGCGAACCCGACATCGTATACTGAGGGACTATCCCACACTCTTCTAGGAACTTTGCAAACGGTCTATGATGTTGTTCACCTGAACCATCATATCTCCCGTAGTATTCACCACCACGGTCCGATCTGACGCACTTAATGTCTTTACCAAGTTGTTTTTCAACTTCAGGTCTTAAAGACTTTGAACTTGTCAATGGCCTCTGATTTTTCGTGAATGAGATATAGATACCCATATCGTGAAAAGTCATTAATGAAAGATACAAAATATCGTTGGCCGTTCCATGATGCTGTAGGGAACGGACCGCAGATGTCTGTATGTATCAAATCCAAGACCCCTTTCGCTCTGTATGCACTTAATCGTTTCACTTTGGTCTGTTTTCCTTTTATACATTCAACGCAAACGTTGAAGTCCTAAAAATCCAGTTCACTTAATAAACCTTCTGAAACAAGCTTTTCAATTCTATTTCTAGAAATGTGACCTAATCGCTTGTGCCAAAGTTTTGCTGATTTTTCCATTTTACAATTTAGTTTTCCAGGTACATCTACATTCATTATCTCTTTGTGATCCTTTATAGTATCCAATAAATACAAGTTATCATTTGCTATTAAATTTCCAGAACCAACAACATTACCATGTAAATAAAGACATAAACTTTCATTTCCAAATAGACAAGAATAACTTAATTTGTTCAACAACGGAAATGAAATTAGGTTCCTTCGAAAAGAAGGTACATACAATACGTCTTTTAAATACAAAAAATGTCCACTGGTAAGCAACAAACGAAAATCACAAATAGAATGAACTAAACACGAACTGCCATCAGCTGTTAGATGGATGTTTCACCACCACTCAGGCTTAGGTTTCTTATCATACCCTGCAAAGAAATACAAACATGAGTTGTTGCTGCTGTATCAACCCACGAAGTATTTCTCGGCACTGAAACTAAATTGATATGAGAACAGACCATAGAAGTGAAAATACCTTTCGCTTTCATCATAGCCCTCCATTTGTTACATTCTTTCTTAAAGTGCCCGGTTTCTCACAATGGAAGCAACGCCCTTTACAAGACGTACCCTTATGCTTCTTTTGTCCCGAACCGGATGCATGTGCATCTGAACCTTCATACTTTCTCTTGATTCCCTTATCCACCTGAGCTTTCGTCATTTGCACTTCTGGATGTTCTTGCTTCATCTTTTCCTCCTCTTGCCCGCCTGAGAGATGAGCTAATTAAGAGTCCATTTCTTGCGCTGACAATTATAAGAAGTTTCAAAGTTCTTATACTGAGGAGGGAAAGATTGAAAAGCAAAGCTTACCACAACATCTTCCGGAAGGTCAATCTTAAGTGCTTTCAATTTGGAAGCGATGTTTGACATTTCCAAGATGTGCTCACGGACAGTCCCTTTGCCACGATATTTCATAGAGGCTAGCTGAATAAGCAGCGTCTTAATATCTACTTTATAGTTCTTGGCAAAACATTTCTCTACCTCTTCGAGAAACATTTTTGCATTAGTGATCTCAGGTGGAACTGCACCACGGAATGCTAATGGAATTGCTTGCTTCATGATCCCTAGACTTATCCTGTTCGACTTTTCCCATGCCTCTGACTCTTTCTTCTCCGTAGGAGAACTGTCATCAGTGAGAGGTTTAGGTTCATCGACCCTTAATGCTAAGTCGTAATCATGGCACATCAAGTGCAGTAGCATATCTTCTTTCCACAGCTCAAAGTTGCTCCCATTAAGTATGGGTGCCTTTTTGCCTTCCGGGTTATAGAGATACGAATTTGCTAACATAACAAACAACAAACAATAAATAGTCAAAAACATCACTTAACATATAATCTCCATAGTATTTAACAAATAAACATAGTATAATAAAACATACTCTTACAACATCAATAAGATACCTTTGGGCAAGCATATTAATTTGTATATGTATGAGTTTGAGCATAATTAATGTTGATCCTACTAAGTGACTTAAGTAAGAAAATATTCCTTTGGGCCGATTTTCCTAGTTCAGTTTTCTTAATGATCAATTCACAAATAACTATCTCGTGTCTAAGATTAACTATGTCAAACATTAACCTTCCTTTAGTCCGATTAAAGTTTACATACTTGTCAATCATAGACTTGTCAAAACTATAAAATAATTAATTCAGCAATAGGGATCACTTTGGCGATATATTAAGTCATTAATTATTTATCCAAGTTCGGACAACTTAAAACATGCTGATTATTTCGAAAAATACTATACGACTACCTATTCACTTAATGTCCAAACTGTTTTATAGTCTATGTATAAATTTAATCAAATTAAATTTACACCTTAAATTTATTATATTATAATATATCTTTAATTATATTATAATATAATTCTTAATATATATTATAATATAATACTTATTATATATATATATAAAATAATGATATATATATATATATAATGTTACTAATATATATAATTATATTAAAGTTAGTGGTTGTCCTACCCTAAGCACTAATAACACACGTCCATAAAATCATTTTTACGATTTTACGTCGCCGTCGTTAAAATCATCTTTTAGTTAATGTATAGTGGAACCGCCTCTTCTAACTGAAGATGTAGACATTAACTGACCGCACGCTTAAATTATTATTTTGTTATACATTAACTTAGTAATTGACGCACGGGAGTAGCCTAGTCTTTAGGGGAACGTGATAACTTTTTCATTTTATAATTATATTAATTCTAGCCTATTTTTTAGGGAACGTGATAACTTTTTCATTTTATAATTATATTAATTCTAACTTGGAGCACGTACACTCACCGATAACCGAAGAATGTAATAAAAATAAGCGATGATAGTACTGCACTATCATTTCTAATATGTTTATATATATATATATATATAGATATAAGAGCATGTACAGTCGAAGTGTTAAATCATGCGCTAATTTGATTTTTAGTTAAAAAATAAAAAAATCTATTGACGTGGATGTAATTTTTGTTAGTGTACATGTTAAATTCCCAGAGCGAGTTAACAAATAGATTGTTTGTATTTTTACGGTTATTTTTCCTTCTTTTCCTCCTCCATTTTCTCTATCCTTTATTTTATTCACTAATTAATATCTTTTACCCTATATGAGTAAAGCAGATTCAAATTAGTTAGCTAAAAAATAGGTAAATCATATCTTTTTTTCCTACGTGTCACTAGTTAACGTATAATTTTAACAAATACCACCGTACATGCTCTAATATAATTAACAATCGACAACCATTACCATATTTACATTTGAGTTTTAAGCTTTTTCAGCATAATAATCAAGATGCAGTCATGGAAATTTCTACTTAATATGCAAATTATTAACAAAACTTTTTCTATTATTATTTAACATATCCATATATAAACTGTTGACTTACTTAAACATGCTTTTAATTGACTACCAAATCGATTCAAATATTTATGAATACACACTTTTAATAGA
This sequence comes from Limnanthes douglasii subsp. nivea, assembly GCA_036936605.1. Taxonomy (NCBI): domain Eukaryota; kingdom Viridiplantae; phylum Streptophyta; class Magnoliopsida; order Brassicales; family Limnanthaceae; genus Limnanthes; species Limnanthes douglasii. The sequence continues at coordinate 343,503,717 of JAUPFV010000002.1, forward strand.
AATCAAGTATCAAAGATTATAAATTTATTATCTGAAAAACTAAGAATTTAACTTCATGGTGGCTCTGATACCACTTGTAAGAAATATTTTACGGATTTCTTATATACTTATTGAACCATGAAATTAAATCATCCTGTACTAATGTGGAATAAATACTTACAGGATGTAGACATTCTTTGTTCTTCAGATTCCGAACTTGTGGCAGATGATCCGCGATCCAATCTTGTAAGAAATAAGGATGCAGACAATCTTTGTTCTTCAGATTCCGAACTTGTGGCAGATGATCCGCGATCCTTTGCTAGGTTATCGATTCTTCTAAGAGATGGCAACCAAAACACACTTTTGTAATTGATTCGAAGGAAGAATCAATTCGTTTTTCTTAAAGGATTTTTCTCTCTGTATTTTGATCTCGTGTCTTTTCAGAATGAGAAACTCATTCTTATATAGAACTTAAGTGAGAAAAACGGTTCTTCTCTTTTAACCGTCTGTAACTTCCAGACGGTTACTTAATGAAGACCAGTCCTTATTAAATTGCCACCCTTAGGGACCATAACCCGACATTATTTTGTTTTACAAAATAACCCCAAAACTTTACGTTTTGCTTAAGTTGTTTATTTCCGAATCCAATCCTTCACAGTATTCGGAATTAAACCTGGTATCTATACGATTACCTCCATGATACATATTTTATCTACTAGTCCATTATTTTCTTTATGATTACTTTTATTAATATTAACGATAGTTCAATACATCGATAAAACATGTGACGGTCCATCTTAATAGAGAAATTCCAACATTCTCTTGTATCATTATGAAGTGTCGCACAAGCAACAGCTGAAATATACTGAACTGCATGTTCTACAAAGAGGTTCCTTAACTCACTTGAAATGACACACCGTAGTGTCAACTGTTTCAGAGACATTTTATACATGCTTTCTCTCAAAAGATGAGGTCCATCCCCAAATCCACCTATCAAGACTTACTTCTTCACAAAGTGGCTTTACAATTGCATAAAATCTAGCATTTGTGCTTAATACAATCCATGCATTAGGCCTCTCAAGTATAATATAACCTCCAGTTCGTAACAACTTCCGAGGTGCAGAAAAAACTCATTTGTGTTTTGGAATGACTTCCACCCAATTTTTAACAGCAGTCTACTTTGAATTGTTATTACCAAAAAAACATTGAAACAAACAAAAACAACAATGACTTTGAAAGCTTTGTAGTTTTCAATCACCTAACAGCATCAAAGTGGATGAATCGATAATGACCTATAAAATCGATCAAAATGGCTCTTACGGACAAGAAAATTAGTCTAGAAAACAAACGAAAAAACTCAACATTAAGTTCGGTTAAAACCGCGATTTTCATTAGTATTTTTAGAAACTTATATTGTAATTCACTTTTTTTTTCGAATTTGATTAATTTATGTCTATGTCGTTCATCATAACTCAATAATATAATTATCATTTTTTTAGGATTAATATTCCATAGCCTTCTAAATTCAATATAAAAATATTTTATAATCTCTCGAAATTTGTTCTTTGTAGACAAATTTAGATGCGATCTCTGTCATTATCGAGGTAACTTGAGTTTTAATTATATATAAAAGAGTTAATGTGGATCTTCCGATGAGTAAGATATTTTCCGCATTGGATGTCAAATCAGCATTAGATTTTCAAGGAGCTAAAATCAACTATTAGGCCTAAATCAAAAGTTTTGTGTGACTTAAGTTTCAAGTTTTGTGTCGCTTTGGGTCCTCCAAAAGAGGTCTGATTGTGCCAATTTCTCAAACGAAAAGAATGAATGGAAGACAAAAATGAAAATGAGAAACTAGTTTGATACAATCAATAAACATGGAGGACTAACAATGATTTTAACACTTTCAAGTATGTACTAACTTCGATTTAACAACACGTTTTCAATAAGATAAAAACTCTTCCCTATCTCCGTGATTCCCATCAAATTCCTTACAGACTTACAGTAGTCTACTTTCAATTTGTTCCAACCAAAATCGTTGAAACAAACAATACAAATTTAGAAAATGACTTTGAAAGCTCCTTGTCATTGGATAAAACTACAAAAGAAAAAAAAATTAAAAACTAAACTTTCGGCAATGAATTTGTGGAAAATTCTCTATCTTAGGCTTCTCACGGTGACGACCGGTAATGAAACTCTATATTATTCTTGTACGATATGTGGCTTATTCTTTAGCATTCATTGTAGGGAAAGTTTTATTCATGATTCTAGATTCGATAGCAATTTTAAAATTTTCAACATTATTTTTTAGAATAGTGTGTGTTGATTTTTCAAAATCGGTTAACACAAAAACCGCCATAATTGTTTGAATATTTAAAACCTAATTTTTCTATCTATGCTTGGGGTTTAAAAAAAAGTTATAATTTCTCATTTAAATTTTCTAAAACTAAAATTGAAAGAGATGTATACATTTTTATTTCCTTTTTCAGTTTTCCGCTCTATTGTCTAGACCTCTGCGGTCGAATGGATTATTTAGTGTATACAGTTCACTAAACTTACGGTCAATTGTACATCTTTTATAAAGTCATAATATCTCTAAATACTTTATTTGCCGTGATTCCACCCTAATTTATTTAGGGTGAATTAGTTATTTTGTCTTAAATAATTAAATATTTTTTACCAAACTACCCATGTATATACAAACTATTTTTCAACTATATTAATATACTTAGTTATTAACGAAATTACACTTTTGGAGTAATAGTTTAAAAAAAATGGTGCACGCACATACAGTTATTGTCGCTTGGAATAATTTCGTGCGTCCGGCGGATTGCAGACAGATCGAAACCAAAGTTAATAAAGTAATTTGACAGCAACAGGAAAACAAAAAAGATTTTTAATTATTAATATATATACCCTTTATAATTTATTAATATCACATAAATAAAAAAAGGAAAACTATTATTATCATTCTCGTAAAACATTTGAATGGATTCACACAAAAGTATTAAAAGTTAAAAATTGTTTATATATATATATATTATTTGGAAACTGAAAAATATTCGTTTAACTATTTAATTAGGTTTATAAAATAATAATAATAATATTTAAATATTATTATCGTAGTAGTCGATAACGTAAACTATATTTATAATAATAATGTTTTTACCCATATATTTTTTGTCGTAATAATTTTTTTAGATATCATTAACAAAGGTGGTAATGGATCGCGGTCTAATTCGTTTGGGTCCACTTTTTTTTTATATTTAAACTTTAATTTGGTCTCACTTGTTGCGGATTTAGTATTTGAAACGTCTTGTTTTATTGTGATGATGTTAGGTTCAACTATAAAAATTAATGATGAATTTATGTTAAAATAAATCAAGAACTATAAGAACTTAAATATTGGTGAAAGAGTTTAATTAGTAAATATGTCATTGGAAATAATGTTTGGTGTGGATAATTATCGCCTGAGGGTAGGCTTGTAATTTGGTTGGTCTTTTATAGTAGTATGTGGGTGTTATGTGTTTAGAGTAGAGAGTAGAGAGATAATTAAGATGGCTGGTAGCAGTTAATTCTCCTTACCCACACTTAATGGAGGTGGTTGGGTATTTATACCCTAATGTTTGGGCCCTTATGGGCTTTCGGGTCATGTTTAATGGACCCGAGTCATGTTCAAAGACCCATGAGCTCTAAGGAGGAGAGCAAGTAGCTTAGTCAAGAAGTGTTTAGGTTTTTTAGTACTTTTGTCATAGTTCGAACAGTCCCATGGTCTGAGTGTTCGAAGTGATCTGTCCGGTCCGGAGGCCTTGGACCGATATGTCCTTGTCCGGGGAGCATGCAGAATTCGGACTCATCAAGAGCCCCTTTTTTAGGTGTTTGAGCAAATACTCTTGTCAAAGACCTGAAAAACAGTCCGACATCAGGGGTAGTTTTAATCCGGACAGGTCTGTCAGTTTGGGCTATGTGTTTATCCGGACAGATAAAGCTTCACGAATTTAAAACGGTTTTTGCCAGAGTTCGTGGGTCACGTGTCACTCTCTGATTGGTTGCTTCAGCCGTTTTTTCACATTGAATTTCGAACCCACCTTCTTCGAAAAGCAACCTCTTAATTAAAGGTGGTGACATCAGCGCCGTCTTTTAATCATTACCAATCTTTTCGAATTCTACTAGGAATCAACTTCCTTTTCCAGATTTACTATAAATACAAACTCACTTTCTACTGTTTTACCATCTCCTTCAAATTTACTCTGCAAAATCTCTCAAAGCTTTCTCTCTCTAAAGCAAAAACTTAGTTCGATAGTTTATGTTTACGGCGAGGAACGCTCTTGTCAAAGGCGGGTGGCTCAACCTTTCTGAGTTAGAGAAGGCTCAAAAAGTCGAAAGAGAAAGACGGATTGCATCAGGGTTACCCATCTCGCCTATTGATAGACCAATCACCTCTGCTACCGAGTCAGATCAAGGCTCTTCTTCTTCCAAAGGCACCAGGCCTAGAAAACTATTTCAAACCAACCTTTCCCCCATAATCTCAGGTTCCTCAGTTCAGGAATCAGAGCCTACTGTCGAGCCAGGAGTTACAACCACTAGCCTAAAAAAACCGTCTCCCTTCATAGCAATGGGATCGGATACGGAGCACTCTCCTGAGAAGCTAGTCGATAGGAGAAAAGGCTGGTTGGTTAAAGGCCAAGGGTCTAAAAACACTCCCTCTAAGTCGGGGGCAAAAGACAGCAGCACTGGGTCAGAGGTGCCTATTAGAGCCCCCAAGGACAAGTTGTCCGGACCGGAGGGCTCCAATCCAAGCCTTCAACAAGAAACTTCTGTTCTAGACACTCTACCGGAGAGCAGAAATCAAAGGGGCACTGAGGCCCATCAGTCCGGAGACAAGGCTGAGTCAAATTTGAACCCTCACCCCACTACAGCTGCTGAAATCCCTTCAACAATTATGGAGAAAGTAATGGGGGACTCTGTTGAAGAGGCCCCATTTGAGTCTGAGCCCTCTGGTAAAGAGATAGTTGCCCAGAAGGACAAGGGCAAAGAGAAATTATATTTGAGGCATCCAGATCTACCGGAGAGCCTATAAGGAAAAGTGGGGCCTTGTTTTCACAAGGTTAGCGTCAATTATTCCTCGCCCTGCAGAAAATCAACTACGCGTTCATCCACACAGCTGAGCTGGGCCGGATGCGTACACAATGGGGAATACCGGAGAATGTGAAGATCAGGATCTCCATACACCCGGAGACTCCTATGGACTGCAAACTGAGCGAAGTGGTCATGTTCACCGAGCTATTCAACTGGGGACTCAGATTCCCTTTAGACCCAGAGATTGTCAGATACTTCCATCTGATAAAACTCTATCCAAGCCAGCTGAGCCCCAACGCCTGGTATACCCTCATGGCCTGCATCATGGCCTCGAGGCTCTCCGGGATTCCTCTGCCAATGGAGGAGTTTGCTGCTGTGGCCAGCCTGTGCAGAAATCCCAACATCCCCTTCAACCATTTCAATATGGGGGATGACTTCAAGGCTGTTGATGATTTGCTGGAGGCAGAGAGGAATTGGAGGACCCAGTTCCTATTTGTTAGTGATGCCTGGGAGAACGGCAAGAAGATCAAATCCGGAGTGAACCCAAGCCTCCTCAAAAGCAGGTGAAGGAGTGACCGTAAGTCCTTCACTTTATACTTTTGTTTCTTTCTTTCTTTTCTAACGCAGTTCGAACTAATGGTCTCACTTTTGCCTCGGCAGTACTGCCCAAGGAGTTCAGTGACTATCAGAAAGCCGGGCTGGCTACTTGCTCCAAGATCAACGCTTGGGCTGCTGAGAAATGGGGGAACCGATTCCACGCTGCTTTTACCAGTGGCTACTTGACAAGTTCTCACTTGTGGAACACGACAGGTCAGAGAGACTTGACTTGGAAGGAGCTCACCACTCAGCCTCCTCCGGACGTTGTGCTTAAGAGGACCCATGAACCAGATGGAACACTCTTCCTGCCAGGCCGGGCCAAAGCCCCGAGCAAGATGAAAGGCAAGAAGAAAAAGGGCAAAAAGGTGGTGGGTGGTGCTAATCCTGCTGATGCAGTGAAGGATGCTCCAACAGATCCGGAGGGGCCAGCCCAGAGCCAAATTGATGCTGCTCTCCTCGAAGTGGTGGAGCAAGAGACTGAGAAACAAGAAGCGAACCTCCCAAAACCTCCAAGGGCTTCCAAGAAACATCGTAAACAGGGAAGCGAAGGCACAGACCGGGATGCCAAGAAAAAGAAAACTTCTAAGGGAGACGAGCTTTCTCTCCGGGCTCCGGAGCCTTCCTTCCAAGCTGATCCTACTGACCCAACGCATGCCGAGGAGATTCCGGGTGACTTTCATACCGATGAGGTTGAGGGGGGAGATATCAACATCGATGGAGTAGACATCACCGGTCTTGGTGAGCTTGGTGAATACTTCCTCAATCTTCCCAGAGATGACTTTGCCGGGCCTTACCTTCCTCCAAGCACCTCCAACACGGTCACTTTTAATGGTAATACTTTTAGCGTTTCTAGTGAAAGGGATCCCATAGCCCACTCTTTTTTGAGCAACGTTCAGCCTGTACTTGTATTGGAGAAACAAGTCTGAAACCAGGCTGATATCATCAAAGATCTCAAGTCTGACAAAGAGAAGCTGTCCGATGACCTTCGCACCGCCACTTCCAATGCTGACATTTTAAAGGAGGAAATCGAGGAGTTGAAGAGAAAGCAAGAGGCAAGTACCACAAAAGTCTCCTCTTTAGAGGACACCATTAGAGATCTCTGGGAGAAGCTGTCCGGTATGGAGAAAGACCTTAACACCTCAAAGGGAGAATCCAAAGCCAAGGATCAAATCATCACCAACCTGACTAATGACAAAATCGCTCTTGAGAATACAGTGTCTAAGGTTGCCGAGGAGAAAGAGACTTTGCTAAAGGATCAGGAGGCCAAGATTCAAGCCAAGATTGATGCTTATGCCAATAATGTGATCCACACTCAGGAGGAGATGTATGTCAAGGTGAAGTCTGATATGGTCCTACTCTTCCATGAGGCTTGGTGCGCGCTTGCCAGCTCCTCACTTTCCGAAGAAGAACTTGGGGGATTTATGGCTTCATGTTGAGCCTGAAGACCTCCCGTATCATACGATGGCCAAAGGCGACAGGTATGGCTACTCTAGTGATTCCTCAGATGACGAAGAACACACCGGGGAGAAAATTGGCGAAGAGAAAGACGATCCTAAGGGAAAGAAGGTAGATGAAGGTGAGCCATCTTCAAAGGCTCAACCTTAACTTATGTTTTACTTTGTTTACTGTTTATTCAGACTAAAGTCCTTGGAAGGCCAAGGCATTCTTTTTTGTAATTGTGTCCGGTATCTGACCGGATAGGTTTTTTGTTCTACTCTGACCATTCAAAAGTCCTTGGAAGGCCAAGGCACTTTAAGTTATTTCAATGAATGTTTCTGTTTTGCACAAATCTCATATTCTTTCATTGTTTGCTCCAATTTTGATGGCTAAAGTTTAAATAGCCTTTAATTATTTCATAGTGAGAGTGTTTAAGTTCTCCTGCTAGAGTTTAAATAGGCCTTAGTTATTTCAATCTGGATAGTATGACAAAGATCAAAATTTAAAATACTTGGAATTTTTTTAAGAAGGCATCAAATTTCATTCAAAAGCCCGGACACCTCATTAAAACCTCCCCGTGCCACCAGGGAGGAAAGAGTATGCCCCCAAATATTTACATGGATGTTTAAACAAGTAAATATTTACACAAACACTATTCCACGTACATCCGGAGATGCTCGATATTCCAAGGATGAGTTAAAACTCTTCCATCTTTGTCTTCCAACCAATATGTTCTAGGTTTAATTCTCTCAACAACCATATACAGACCCTCCCAAGTTGGGGCCAACTTTCCGAACATCTTTTCTTTAGTGTGTAAGAAGACTTTCCTTAATACCTTGTCCCCCGGTTGGAAATCTCTTCTTTTAACTTTGGAAGCAAACCTGCTTCTCATCAAACCCTGATAGTGTGCAATTCTAAGGTGAGCTTTAACTCGTCTTTCTTCTATCAAATCAAGTTGACCTCTGATTGCCACCTCGTTAGCATGTTCGGAGAAGTTGTGAACACGAAATGATGGGAGAGTTGCTTCTATGGGAGCTACTGCATCCATCCCATAGACTAAAGCAAAGGGTGACTCTTGTGTTGTAGCCCCAGGTGTTGTCCGGTAAGCCCACAAGACCTCTTGTAGATAACTAGGCCACTTCCCAGCAGCGCCTTCCAAATTCTTCTTTAAACCGGACAGTATAGTCCTATTAGCCACTTTAACTTGCCCATTTGCTTGTGGGTGGAAAGGTGAAGAAAAACAATGTTGTATACCCCTTGAGGCACAGAAAATTTCCATTTCCCTATTGTCGAACTGTGGCCCATTGTCTGTTGTTATCTTTTGTGGGACACCAAATCTGCAACAAATGTTGGATATAATGAATTTTATAACAACTTTTGATGTTGTCCCTGCTAGAGGGGCTGCTTCAATCCACTTCGAGAAGTAGTCTATGGCCACAATTATAGTTTTGCGTCCTCCGGACGCCACAGGGAGAGGCCCTACTAAATCCAACCCCCATCGAGCAAAAGGAATAGGCTCAGAAATTGATTCTAAAGGAATGGCTGGGACATGAATTTCATTGCTGTACCTCTGGCATGGGTCACACCTTCTTACCAATTCCTTAGCATCTTTCATGATTGATGGCCAATAGTAACCGGAGAGTAAAACTCTTCTTGTTAAAGCTCTAAATCCACAATGGGCTGATCCCTCACCATCATGCAATTCAGAGAGGACTACTTGAGACTCTTCATCCCCCAAACAGCGCAGGAGAGGTTTACTATAAGATTTTTTATACAACACTTCTCTCAATATGATGAAACCACGAGCCTTGTGTTTCAATGTTCTGGCTAGTGACTTATCCGGAGGCACGACACCATCGGAGAGATATTGCAGGAGAGGAAACCTCCAGTCTTGAGGTTGTTTCACTTGTACTTCAAAAATGTCCTCTTCTTTACCCTTACTGAGTTGAATGGAGGGGCTTTCCAGCACATGGATCCATGGATATGACTCCGTATATGCTATGGTTGCTAATGAGTCTGCTAGCTCATTTTCTGTCCGGGGAATGTGCTCATAAACAACACTTTTAAACTTGAGTGCTTCATTCTTAAGGAGGAGTAAATACTTCACAAGCTGCTCCTTCTTAGCCTCAGAGTGGCCTTGGGCATGGTGGATAAGAAGTTGGGAGTCACTTAGTAGCTTGACCGTCTTAGCCCCACAAATTTAGGCTAACTTTAAACCAACTATAGCTGCTTCATATTCAGACTCATTATTAGATGCCCTGAAAGCAAAACAAATAGCCTGGTACATTTTGTCTCCATATGGGGAAGTTAAACACACTCCTGCACCGCATCCCATAGTACTAGATCCACCATCTGTTCGGACGACCCATACCTTTTTATCTTTTATGTCAGTAGTTTGCTCCGAATCCTTGTTGGAGTGAAATTCAACCAAAAAATCAGCCACAACTTGGGCCTTAACTGTTGTTCGAGGAGAAAAATCTATGTCGAAGTCCCCCAACTCTACTGACCACTTAGGCATCCTGCTCGAAATGTCTGCCTTTTCGAGGACATTCTTCAGGGGAAAAGAAATCCGGACGATGATGGGATGAGCCTGGAAATAAGGCCTCATCTTCCTGGCAGCTATCACCAGGGCTAATGCTAATTTTTCAAGTTTCAAGTAACGCCTTTCTGCATCTATCAAGCTTTTGCTGATGTAGTACACATGATGGGGATAACCATCAACCTCCCTTACCAACACAGCACTGATGGCACAACTTGAAACTTCCAAATATACGAAGAGTGTCTCCCCATCAACTGGCTTAAACAAAGTTTTGGGGGAGGACATGTGCTTCTTGATCTCATTGAAAGCTTCATCACAATGTGGGGTCCAATCGAATCCCTTTACACCCTTCAAGGTTTGAAAGAAAGGGGCACACATGTCTGAAGACCTTTGAGATAAATCTGTTTAAGGCAGCTAATCTCCCTGTTAACCGTTGTACTTCTTTAATGTTTCGAGGAGGTTCCATCTGAAATAGGGCATTAAGCTGGTCCGAGTCGGGTTGTATTCCATGCTCACTTATAATATATCCCAGAAACTTTCCGGACTGCACCCCAGACACACACTTTTCTGGGTTTAATTTCAAATTCACTTTTACCAAGTTGGAAAAAGTCTCTTGGAGATCGGACAAGTGCAACTGCTCATCCACACTCTTCACCATCATATCATCAATGTATACTTCCATATTTCTTCCAATCTGATCAGCAAATGCCTTGTTGACTAATCTCTGATAAGTAGCCCCAGCATTTTTCAAACCAAATGGCATTACCTTGTAGCAATGAAGACCTCTGTCAGTGACAAATGTGGTATGCTCTTGATCCTTCGGATCTACTTGAATCGGAATGTATCCGGAGAAGGCATCCATAAAGGAAAGTAGCTTGTTCCCAGAGGTGGAGTCTACTAACTGATCAATCCGGGGGACCGGATACAAATCTTTTAGGCAAGCTCTATTGAGATCTGTGAAGTCAATGCACATGCGCCACTTGCCATTTTTCTTTTTTACCAGAACCGGATTGGCAGTCCACAAAGGATATTGAGATTCCTTGATGTGCCCCATCTTTGTGAGCCTGTCAACCTCTTGCACAATGACATCAACCTTCTCCTTAGAAAAATCTCTTCTCTTTTGAACCACTGGTGCTATGTCTTTCCGGACGGATAGGTGATGTGATATCACTTCTGATGGAACCCCCGTAACATCAGCATTGCACCAAGCAAAAACGTGCTGATGGTTCTTCAAAAATTTTAACATTTCATCTTTCAAAACGGGTGGCATCTTAGACCCTATCTTGACACTTTTTCCTTCTTCCAGACAGTGAGTCTCTACCTCTTCGACCGGTATCAATACTCCAGGGGTCTCTCTGGGGTCATCAATTTCACCCTCACCCCCAGAAAGGCCCTCAAATTGCTATTGTTCGTTAATACGGACTGCCCCCAGTGTTCGAGGAGCCAAGGCGGTAGCATAACATTCTCTTGCAATCTTTTGGCTACTCCGGACGACTCCAACCTGTCCCTGAACAGCATATTTCAAGCACTGATGGACTGTCGAAGCCACTGCATGCATCCTAGAGAGCCAAGACCTCCCTAGAATGGCATTATAGCAAGTGGGACAATCCACCACAATAAAGAGTATTCTAACCATTTTCTTGAAAGGGCCCTTGCCCAATAGAACTTCCTCTTCGAACTCTCCGATCACATCTGCTGAGCTGCCTGTAAAGCCCACAATTGATCTGTCCGAACTTTGAATTACAGCTGGATTTTTCATTCTCTTGTATGTGGTTAAGAAAAGGATATTGGCTGAGCTTCCAGTATCCACCAGAATTCGTCTTATGTCGTTGCCCCCTATAGATGCTCCTATGACAACAGCATCCTCATGAGGGCCAGCAATGTCTCTTAAATCATCTTCATCAAAAACAATGAAGGGGAATGAGTTTTGTGACTGATAGGAAGGCATGCCTCCTTCTAGCTGGGAGGCTAAAGTATGCACGTGCCTCTTCCTCGAAGAAGCAGTAGGAGCTGTCATATTGTCCCCTCCGAAAATTATAAGTGACTCAAAAAATTTAATGAGTCCGGAGACCGACCTAGAACATTCCTTAATTGTACCCACTCTGTTTCGAGTTGGATCAGGATCCAAGTACTCAGATTCCACGTCAAACCTTTCAATTATAACCATGGCTCCCTCCGGAGCAGCATTACTTGGACCAACCCGGTGAGTGTTGTCAGGCGTGTTACCTCCTCTTCTTTTCACGTAAGCCCCCAGCTTTCCCCTCTCAATCAAGTTCTGAACTTATTGTTTCAATACTATGCAGTCATCAGTGGTATGACCAATATCGTTGTGATACTGGCAAAAAGAGTTATTACGATGCTATCTGGGAGACTGCAATGTGGCTGGTCTCCGATAATGCACCTCTTCCTTTGTTTTATCAAAAATGGTGGCCACACTTTCTTTCAATTCTGCGAACCACTCCGGTTGGACCCATGGCCCTCTCTTGTTTCTGGATTGCTGACTTTGAGCAGGAGCAGCCGGCTGAGACTGAGCTTTTGCCCTACCATGCCCCTGTCCGGTCTCTCTTGCTTTGTTCCCGGACTGATTTTGATTGGGATTTGGTGCCACCGGGGTAGACCTCACCTGCCTGTGCACTCTGGTTTTCTTTGTTTCATCAACGTTTATTTTTTTTCCAACCTGATTCAGCAACCCTCCCCATGTCATGGCCTTCTTTCTTGTCACTGAATCAGCTAGATTTCCTGTGTTCAAACCCTGTTTTAGGGATGTTATTGCTACCTGTTCGAAGCAATCAGCCAACCCATTCTTGGTGTTCACAAAATGGCTTATATATTCTTTCAAGGACTCATTTGGTTCCTGGGCACAATGGATTATTGTGTCTCCATTGCCCTTTAGCTCTTTACTCCCTACAAACTGCCTTCGAAAGGCTACCCAAAAAGTATCGAAGTCTTTAATACAACCCTGAGGCAGGCTGTTGTACCATTTTAGAGCACTCCCCGTAAATGATTGGGAGAATGCCCTACAAAGTAGTTTATCATCGTCGTCAAAATTCATCATGAAGTTTTTAAATTGTTCCAGATGGTTGTCCGGATCAGTACTGCCATCGTACTTCTCTATTTTGGTGTTGTCAAACCTCTTTGGGAGGTTTCCGGACAGAATTTTAGAAGACAATGGAGATTGCCTCCAATTCCTTCCACGAATGAACACAGTATCCTCATTGGGAGTTGCAAAGATACCTGGTTCATCGTGAAAAGCGAAGGGATCCATCAGCATCTGGTCCACATGCCTCCGGCTGTGAGATGACCCTTTACTAATATTCTTCTTCATCCTTCCATGTCTATCCCTTTTCCTTGAATATTTTTTGATCTGCTTTTGTTTCTTTCTAGTTCGACCCTCATCGCTGCTTGAGGATACAGATTTTTCAACTCCTTCATCGTCCGAAGAGCTATCAGAAGATTCTGAGCTTGAGTCAGAACTCTCCACTGGCTTGGACCGGTGAGACTTTTTGGAGCTGGCATGAGTCTTTTTGGTGCTCACATGAGTCTTTGAAGACTCATGCTCTCTGGGGTTGTCGGTGTGATGAGCAACTGATGCTTTGGACTTTTCTTTCAGGCCCATCTTAGCCTTTTCTGCCCTTAGAGCTTCTATTTCACCCTTTAGCCTATCACGCTCTTCGATAGTGTACTCATCATTCTCTCCCACCACTTCGAGCAGAGCTGGTGGTACTTCTGGATTGTCCGGATTCATTTGGACAGACTTCCTTAGCTGGTTTTGAATGCTTGATTCAGGCACCTTCTCCTCCCACTGTGATCGCCAATTTGGTGTGGATAATTATCGCCTGAGGGTAGGCTTGTAATTTTATTGGTGTTTTATAGTAGTATGTAGGTGTTATGTATTTAGAGTAGAGAGTAGAGAGATAATTAAACTGGCTGGTAGCAGTTAATTCTCCTTACCCACACTTAATGCAGGTGGTTGGGTATTTATACCCTAATGTTTGGGCCCTTATGGGCTTTCGGGTCATGTTTAATGGACCCGGGTCATGTTCAAAGACCCATGAGCTCTAAGGAGGAGAGCAAGTAGCTTAGTCAAGAAGTGTTTAGGTTTTTAGTACTTTTGTCATAGTTCGAACAGTCCCATGGTCTGAGTGTTCGAAGTGATCTGTCCGGTCCAGAGGCCTTGGACCGATCTGTCCTTGTCCGGGGAGCATGCAGAATTCGGACTCATCAATGTTTAATGGATGAATTTAATTAGTAATTTTTGAATGAACAAAATTTATATATTATTTAAAGAAGTAATTTTAGTAATTAGTAATTAGTAATTTTTTATATATTATATATTATTATTATTTATATATAATTTATATTTTTGGACAGAGTCAGGTTGGACAAACTAAAAACCCACACCCAGTATACGGTCATAATTTCTATTTTCGTATACGGTCATAATTTTCATTTTTTTACCCGGTCCATTATAAGTTCGGATCAGGCTGGATCAGACCAGTTCTGACGGGCTCAGACCAATATTGTTATCCTTAGTCATTAAACCTACTGCAATGAACCATATCATTTGGAAGATTCAAACCAATATCATTCATTGTATATGTTTTTTAACACAATATTTAAACATCAAACTATGCATACTTCACATGATACATCAAAATTGGATGTTGTTAGGGGCGTCTGTTGGAATCGTGGTCACAAACATGGTGTATTTGGTTACACAAGTTGAAATGACTCGAGCAACATGGAAGATCCTAGGAATAAACATATGTTAAGTCGTTCATGAGACATATCAATAAACTTAAATACAAGCTCAAAAAATTAACAAAATGAACTCTAACAAAGTTCATGCAACATATCAAGACCATCATTGATTTTTTTTACTATTGGAATGTCACAAAATCCATAAAATATTATCACATATGTTCTTAATCGTCTTAACTCGTTTTAGTTGGGATTAATGGTGTTCACGTTATAGATGACCATTAAATTTTAATAAATTCATGAAAAACCCATCAACAAAGAACTTGAAATCAAACTAAAATTGACAATGCATTATGTCATGATAATGTAAGGTAAATCTAGGTTACGATACCCCAATTCACGATCATCTACCTAGAATAAACTGTTTAAGCATTATCACTACTAGAACCAACAATCATATATTGATACCAATTGTATTCTACTTACATAACACCAATCAACATTCTCTTTGACCGATCAATGTTAATGGTGCAGTGAAATTGGTCATATTGTTTCTTTGAGCGTATTATTTCGAAAAAGAGTCCCCAACCTTAGCCACTACAACTAGAACTCAAAAATATTGATATCAACCACAAGTTTACACCATTACTACATCATATAGTCAATTAGTTTTTGATAGTGAAGTCACTTATCATGTTACCAATGATTTTAAAAACCTACACCTATATTACTCGTTTGAAGACACATATGAAATAATTGTTGGAAATCAATGTAATAATATTACTCATAAAAATTAGAATGTCTCCATATGAGATATGGAAGGAGGAAAACTAAACACTGAATATTTCAAAGTGTGGTGGTGTTTACCATTTTTAAAAAATACGAATCTAAGAAAAATCAAGTTAGGTCTTAAAGTTATCAGATGTGTGTTTACTAGGTATGAATCTAATATCAAGTCTAATATGGTATTAGACTTGGAGTCTAAAATATTTTTCAAATCAAGAATCATAGTTATTTGATTCATATTTATTTACGATAAAAGGACTCATACCAAATTAAAAAATGAGGTAAATACTTCAAAACATACACTTTTGATTGAAGAGAAACCACGTGAACCTCGTAGAAAAATATGTTAAGGTCTAAAAATTCAAGAGAAAATACGTAAAGGTCTACGATTTCGTGTGATAGATATTCAATTTATTTATTTTTATTTAGTATAAGAACTTTATGAAGAAATCACTCGGAAAGTTTTGGTAGTTCTTTTGAACACGACCATAAATCTTATAAGGAATCAATATTGTCTATAGATTCTGCAGTTTGGCAAGAGGCCATGAATGATGAAATTGAGTCACATTTGTAATTGCTTTATTTACCTTTGGTTTTAAGACTTATTGGTTGTAAATGGGTATTTAGGAAGAAATGCCACATTGATGCAACCATTAAATCTTTTAAGGGAAGAATTGCAGCTAAAGTTTTTTGATAAAAAAAGAATATATTAGTTTGACATTTATGCTCTGACTGTGAGAACTACATGATGCTCTTTGCAATTGCATCAATGTACATGTATACACCTTCAAATTTCCCCAAATGGATGTAAATTAGGCTTTCCAAAATGAAGATCTTGATGAGGAGTTCTATATGGAATAACCAAGGTTTTGTGCTGCATGGCAATGAGTCTCAGGTGTGTAGGCTTGTCAAGTCATTATATGGTATTAAGTAAGCACCTAACAAGTGTAATGAAAGTTTTGATCATGCAATTTTAACCAATGGATTTAGACACAAAATGGAGGATACATATTTATACATCAAATGTTTTTTATGACATAGTGGTCATATGTGTCTATAAATATATGATTTCCTCATTCAAAATAATAATATAAATGAGATTATGGAAACTATGAAGCTTTTATCCTCAACTTTCAAGATGAAATATCGTAAGTAAATATAAAATATCTTTGGAATAAAGGTATTAAAAAATAGTGGGGGTTATTCCGTAAGTCATTCTTATTATACTAAGAAAATACTTGATAAGTTCAAACACATGAAATACACAAAAGAATATATATTATTTTGATCTTAGTTTAAAAATAGAAAATTATAAATGAATAGTAGTGACTCATTAGAATACAGTAATAAATACCTTTTACGACAATTAAATTTAAGAAAATTTAAGATTAATTATAATAGTGGATATTGGAATGTGATTGGAAGGGTTTTATGGTATTTATAGAAGACCAAAACCGTGTGTCTCCAATATTTAGATTTTTATATGACACTTGAGGATACAAGTTTGATCAACAGTCTAGCCGATAATAGACCAACTACGAGGTGAATTTCAACCTTTGCGAATGGTGCTATAATTTTTGTGATAAAAAAACAAACAAACATGTATATTGCATTCGACTATGGAGTATGAATTCATAGTGTTGGTTGCAATGAGTTAATAGGCTGAATGGCTGAGAGATCTCTTGTTGGAGATGTTATTCACTTCTAAACAGAATATGAAAATACAAGTACATTGTGATAGTAAAAAAACATTAGGTACAACCTATAATGAAATCTAAAATGCGAAGTCTAGATGTATAAGCCTAATAAATGAGTATGTTAGACAATTAATTCAATGAGGAATTATATTAGTCTCGTACATATATTCTAGTGAGAACTTAGAAGATCCGTTTACCAAACCATTAGGTTAATAACTAATCAATCTAAATATAGTGGAAGAAAATAGAGAATCATTATTTAGCAAACACTAGAAACCCAATTCGACTATATAGAACCCATACATCGAATTTGCAATTGGTAACAACAAGTTGTTTGTGAAAGTTTCAAGGTATATATAAAATAGATTCTATATGTGATGTGTGTGTGATAAGGTGGTCGTTATCGTTATTGTTGGAGGATAAGTTCAAAATAATTTTTTTAATATAATTCAATTTACATGTGACATGTGTTTTTCAAGATAACAAAAACACTATAAGAATAAAACCTATATGAATCTAGCAATAGTATCGCCTCTCATAAAAAAATGAATTTGTCTCAAGTTTGTAGTTGTAGTTGCTGAAATGATTTAAGCATAATTAAAAATAGTGATAACAAAATCGTGGATAATAAATTGATAAAATAATTACATGTGTAAGATCATGGGCTAGTCACATTGGGGGTTCGTTAAAGGTTAAAAGTATTCAGTTTCCCCATCTAGATTTGTTATCTTTATATTAAGTTAAAATTCAAATCACATATACTTTTATTGATGCATACAAATTATCTCAATAATGAGATAAGATATGTTATTTAGTAAGAGGGCGGGGGAGGGGTTGTTGGAAATTTTGATTAAATAAATTTATAAAAACTGATAGGAAGAAAAGTTTAGCTCATCGGAGTTGAAGTGAACCAATAATAAGATTGGATGAATCTGCTAAACAAGATGACTTCAATAAGGGAGTTCATTGCAATCATTAATTACACAAAGTGTAACAAAACTTATAATGGCGAGCAAAGGGTTGTTCGCGAAGAAATATTGATGCCAACCTACTAGAAAATTCTAGCATGAAATTTGTCGCGATCAAGTTTGGTTCGCTGAGATCAAGTCGGTTAATGTAGAATATCGAGAGAGTAGTTATTAGTAGTTCTTCCTGTTCACCAAAAGTGTGATCTCGGGGAACTCTTGAATTTTTGAAATAATACTGAAAACTAACACGTCGCCACAATAAGAAAAATGGTGATCACGGTGAATTCAACAAGTATATTTATTTTGGAAAGGTTGGGTCTGCCAAAAATTTATCTCTCTAACCAATGCAACTCGACCTAAGGTTTTGTGAAGATATATAATTGACTTTCATCCACCCACTCTAATTAGTTTGGGCACCACCTAAGCCATAAATGTACTACATATTTATATGTTCACTCTTTCAGACTACACTACGTGTTCTTTAGCACCACTCCAATCAAACCACTTCAATCAAATTATATCCTCTTGATACATAAAGTTACATGCACTTAATACTAGGTCATACTAGTGATCTATAAAGCAGATAATTCATCTTGAGCATGGATTTCACCCATATCTTGTTTTGTCTGGGTCTAGATCTCTGATACTATTTGTTGGGAATATGAGTATAACATATTCTACCTTCATGACTAGCTATGAGATTATCCTCTTTGGACCCAAAAGCCCGCACGACTTTGTTTTTGGTCTACTTCAAAAAAAACATAGTAATTGAAATATGTTCCTTTTATATATCATTACAATAACCACCCAACATAAAAAGTATTTACTAATAGCCACCAAAATATTGATAAAGAAAGGATAACATCATATTGTTTTTGAATTAAAAGTATTGATAACCACCTGGATTTTCGGTTGATACTAATATACCATGTAACCGTTTTTTATCTAATGTTCTTTTGTTAAATGTCATATCTCTCAAGACATAGCTGCAATTTTTGTGAAAATACTATTGGTTTTATTTTATTAAGATGAATATTTTTAGATCAGTGATATATATTTTTTGAACTTATTTTAGTTGCGTAATTACATGAAATTTGGTTGTCAAATTAGTCTTGAATATTAGTTGGGTCTTTAATATTAATTAGAGTTCCTATTGCTTCGATCTTCTATATTAGTTAGATTTCATATTAGTTTTGTCTTTAATATTAATTAGATATCCTATTAATTTGGTCTTATTAATTTTCATTAGATATATTATTTTTAGTCTTCTTATACTAATTAAATTTACTATCAATTTGGTCTTCTATATTAATTAAAAAAGTAAAGTTGTGAATGACATGCAATTATGATGCAGAAATAATAATAAAAATGGTTGAAAAATTTAGACTTTGATTGCTAAATATGACTAATTACGTGATTAACAAACTATAAACTGGTTTTGTGAAAATAAATGTTAGCTGTGTGTGAAACATATAATTTTTTTGTAGGTGTAAAAATATATGCATTTTTGTATTGAACATAATGTTTTAAGAAAAAAATATGTGTCTACTTCCGTAAATACGTATAATTTGGTTGCGAAAAAACAAATGTGTTCAGTTGCGAAATTATATGAAAATTTATTGTGTAAATATGAAGGAAATAGTTACGTAAATAGGACTTTTAGGTGCGAAATAAGCTTCGAAAAAGCAACTATGTTCTAGTTATGAAATTACGTGTAATTTTGTTGTCAAAGAACACATGTGTTACAATGGCGTAATTATGTGTAATTTGGTTTTGAATTTTTATTGTAAAAAATATCATTAATGAAAAATTCGTTTAGTTCGTTTTTGAAAAACAAAAATATATATGTTCAAAAAAAGAATGATGATTTGAAAAATATAAAATTTTGAATATTAAAAAAAACTAACCATCAAATTTATACATGTTTTGTGTATTCACGAGTATGATTGCAAAATGCAAATAATTTTTGGTATTTTTAATTTTTATCGGGTTATTTATTAGTATCATATCTTATATTTTTAAGAGATGAATTTTGGAATCGTCTTAGGTCTAATTCCTATTACTTTGGCTGGATTATTCGTAACTGCATATTTACAATACAGACGTGGTGATAAGTTGGACCTTTGATTAATTAACATCGTTTTTTTTGGCTGACCTCCTTCTTTCTTTAATTCGTGGGAGGTCAAATTCAAGATTGTTGTTCAATTATTTAAGTTCAATGTAATTTTGACACGAGGCAATATGGGAGGTTAAATTCAAGATTGTTGTTCAATTATATAAGTTCAATGTAATTTTGACAAGAGGCAATACAGAACCACGCTCTGTAGGAGTTGAACCTACGACATTGGATTTTGGAGACCCACATTCTACCAAACTGAACTACGAGCGCTTTCTCTTTCTTATCACAACGGATTCTTATCGCAATAAATAAGACTGTAAAGACGAGGATTTTTTTTTACCCCAATACGTTTTATTTTGCACGCTTAAACTATCATATATAATAAAAAATTATGTATGTCCAATTTAATTTATTGATCTAAAATGGATCCCTCATTACTGAGAAATAACGGGTAGGGATGACATGATTTGAACCTGTGACATTTTGTACCCAAAACAAACGCGCTACCAAGCTGCGCTACATCCCTTTTCAATTGGTTTATAGTTTCATTGTAGAGAATTCCTGTCTTGTTTTCCACATTCTTATCTTATTTTTTCTTTTTTTCTATTGATATAGAAAATCAAATACATATTGCCAGCCTATTTTTTTTTCGTATCATATAACAAAGATATAATAAAATAACAAAGATATAATAAAAACTGAATCTTTATCTTTTTAGATTATAAAAATATTTATGGATAAATAAATATATAAAATTGTAAATATAAAATATATAAAATATAATAAAGTAAGTCTCCTATAAAAATATATAAAAGACTTATAAATAGTTAAATCTAATCCTTAATTTAAAAAATTGTATTCAAGTCAATTAAAGTTAAAACATATTTGAAATCTTTTTTCATCCAGTAATCAAACTAAATTTGAAAAATCTATGGATAATATAGATTTTTTAATACGAAAAAGATTAAAAGAAGTTGTTTATGCAAAATGTAATCGTATCCAAAGGTTAGAGCTTTGGAATTGTCTTAAAACTATTTGTGACAGTGAGAGGGCTTGTATGTGTGTTGGAGATTTTAATGTTATTGATGTTCATGATGAGCAACTTGGCTGTACATCCTCTTGTCAAGCTAGCATGGATGACTTTAATGACACTATAAGATGCTGCAATCTTACTGATGCTGGATACAGTGGTTCAAAGTTTACCTGGTCTAGAAGTAACAAGTGGAGAAGACTGGATCGTGCTCTAATTAATGATAAGTGAATGTCTACATTTTCTGATACTCAGGTTTTTCACATGGTCATAACATGTTTTGACCATGCTCCTCTCCTTATCATAGCTAACACTCACAATCTAATGATGCTATTAACAAGAAAAATACTTTTAGGTTTCTAAACGTTTGGTGCAATGATGATTCCTTTTTAAGTGTTGTTGAGCAGGATTGGAATCAACCTCTTGATAGCCATCCAAGCAACACTTTCTGGTATAAGCTTAGAAGGCTCAAAGGCTGCCTTAAGCTTTGGAACAAAGACAAGTTTGGTAATGTTTTTGACAGTGTCAAGGAAGCTGAGTGCAAGGTCAATACTATGAAGGTCCTTCATTACACTAATAATAACCATCAGTCTGCTGCTAACTTAGCTATGGCTAATGGTATGTATTTAAAAGCCCTCAGAAATAAAGATTCTTTCCTGAGACAGAAATGTTTCAATAGTTGGCTTTATGAAGGTGATGGTAATTCTAAGATGTTCTATAATTACATTGCTAAGAAAAAAAGGAAAAATGAAATAAAGAGTATTAGGGATGGTGATACCTGGAGTACTGATAAGAAGGGGATAGGTATTTCTGCTGCAACTTACTTCAAAAGCATCCTCACATCTGATCCTTACAAAAGCAAAGAAGAGGAGATCAGGTTGTTAGATAGCAAGAACTTTGATTGCATCCCTTCTATTGTGTCTATTGAGGACAACAATATGCTGCTCAGTAGTGTCACTGAAGATGAAATTTGGACTATCATAAGCAATATGAAAAAGCACAACTCTCCTGGTATAGATGGTTTTAATCTTTTTTTCTTTAAGCATTGTTGGCATATTATTAGAAGGGATTTGTGCAATGCATTTAACTCTTATATTCAAGATAGAACTATTCCTACTAGCCTCTTTGCAACTGGCATTTGCCTGATCCCAAATATTTCTAACCCTACTTGGTGGAATAGTTACAGACCTATTGGTCTGTGTACCTTTGTTAATAGGATTTTTTCTGCTCTTATAAACTATAGATTGTCTAATATCCTTCCCAAAATTGTATCCACTTCTCAGTCTGCCTTTGTAAAGAACAGACTTATTCATGATAATGTATTACTGGCTAAAGAGCTTCTTTTTTATATTAACAAGAAGCCCAAAAAAGGAAATACTGTTGTCCAGTTAGATATGTCGAAAGCTTTCGACATAATCTCCCATTCATTTATTCTTAAGGTGTTGTATTCTTTTGGTTTTAACTTTAAGATTGTTGAGCTTATATAGAGAATGATTTCTGATGTTCATGTCTCCATGTTTATTAATGAAGAAACTTTTGATTATTTTAAAATGAAAAGGGGTTTAAGGCAGGGAGATCCTCTTTCTCCTTGCCTGTTTATTCTTGGTGAAGAGTTTCTTAGCAGGGGCTTAAACATCTTGTTTCATTCTAACCCTACAATGTGTTATGCCTTTAGAAGTTCTTTTATCATTCCTTGTATTATGTTTGCAGATGACATTTTGATTTTTACTAATAGTATACTTAACTCCATTGATATTCTTAGTGGCTATCTTGATCTTTATCAGCTTACTTCTGGTCAGGCCATTAACAAAAGCAAAACAAAGCTTATTGTTTCTCTTAAGTCTAACTCTTCTAAAGTGCATTATCTCAAGCTGCAAACTGGATTTGAGGTGGATTTTCTTCCTCTCTCTCTCTCACCTGGGTCTTACTATCTCAAATAACAACAAAGCTAAAATCTTCAATCTCATTTTGAACAAAATCAATGATAGAATCACTGATTGGGACAGTAAGTTTCTCTCCTATGGTGGCAGGTTATCTTTAATTACCAATGTTCTTCTCCATATTGCTTATTATTGGATTCAATGCTGTGAAATGCCTAGAACTATCATTAGTAAGATTGAACAAACTTTAAACAGATTCTTATGGAGAACTAAGAAAAATCATAAGACTATACACTGGTCCTCTTGGCATTTCATCTGTAAGCCTTTTGGGAAGGAGGATTAAATGTTAGAAAACTTCTTGACATTCAAAACTCTTTCTCCCAGAAGCTCTGGTACAAGTTTAGGATGAATGGTTGTCTTTGGTCTAATGTTATGAATGAAATTTATTGTAAAAATGCCCATCCTTTATACACTAACATAAAGGGTTCTTTAGTTTGGAATAGATTATGCAACATTAGACAGCAAGCTGAAAAGAACATTACCTGGATTCTTGGCAGAGGTAACGTTGACTTCTGGATGGATTCTTGGCACAGCCTGCCTGCCATTGCTACTGAACAAAATATTAATTGGTATATCGATGTTAAAGTTAAATATTTTTTGCATAATAACTCCTGGTGTTTAAATGAAGTTCAGGATAGCATTGATACTGCTAGAATGTTAAAGATCAACACAACACAGATTACAGATAAGGAGGATGCTATCTACTGGAGGCCTTCTGAAAATGGAAATTCAACTTAAAGCAAACCTGAGAGAATATAAGAGCTAAACATAACTACTCAAGCCTTTACAAGAGGATCTGGAACTCAAAAATCCTGAGGAAGTTCTCTTTTATGACATGGAAATTGATGCATAACTTTATTGCATTAGAGACTATCATGATGAAGAAACATATTAGTATGGCATCTAAGTGTATATTTTGTGACAACTGTGAGGACAAGAATCATTTGTTTGTTAATTTCTCTTTTGCTTGGCAACTTTGGAATTGGTTTGGCTGTATCTTTAAAATTAAAATCAAAAGATCAATGGTTCTAACTCATCTTTTAAGATGCTGGTTCTGGTTTTCAAAATCAAAATTTCACATTTCGCATCTTATTCCCCAAGTTATATGTTGGGTAGTTTGGAAGGCTAGAAATTCCATAAAGCATAAGGGTGTTCACATAAGTGTTAATAGGGCTATTGAAATCATTATTAACATTGTTAAAGGTGTTGAAGCCAATGGTAATCTCAGTTACAAGAACTGGTCGAAAGCAATTATGATGCAGAAATAATAATAAAAATGGTTGAAAAATTTAGACTTTGATTGCTAAATATGACTAATTACGTGATTAACAAACTATAAACTGGTTTTGTGAAAATAAATGTTAGCTGTGTGTGAAACATATAATTTTTTTTGTAGGTGTAAAAATATATGCATTTTTGTGTTGAACATAATTTTTTAAGAAAAAAATATGTGTCTACTTCCGTATATACGTGTAATTTGGTTGCGAAAAAACAAATGTGTTCAGTTGCGAAATTATATGAAAATTTATTGTGTAAATATGAAAGAAATAGTTACGTAAATAGGACTTTTAGGTGCGAAATAAGCTTCGAAAAAGCAACTATGTTCTATTTATGAAATTACGTGTGATTTTGTTGTCAAACAACAAATGTGTTACAATGGCGTAATTATGTGTAATTTGGTTTTGAATTTTTATTTTCAAAAATATCATTAATGAAAAATTCGTTTAGTTCGTTTTTGAAAAACAAAAATATATATGTTCAAAAAAAGAATGATGATTTGAAAAATATAAAATTTTGAATATTAAAAAAAACTAACCATCAAATTTATACATGTTTTGTGTATTCACGAGTACGATTGCAAAATGCAAATAGTTTTTGGCATTTTTAATTTTTATCGGGTTATTTATTAGTATTATATCTTATATTTTTAAGAGATGAATTTTGGTTATACCTAAGTGAGCCATTGATAGACTTAAGTTTAAAGAAGCTGTACGAGGGGAATCGATTAGGATTATTTATCATATACTGTACTTTTTAATGCTCAACCATATTGAATTTTAGTACTGCACTTCTCTTATGGTCAACATATAGGCAATGATTACAACTCGTCGCTTAGAATATCATATACTCCACTTTTTATCGGGAACCAAAACATTGTAGATTTTTACGTTACCAAGTTTAGATTCCGACCAATTTACTTTCTAAAATGAACTTAATGTATAAATATTTTCAATATATAGTAAATATAATGTATCAGAGTCCAAAACTCTGGTTTTATTACATAAGCGCATTCGGACTAGACGCGATTTCATAGACATTTATAAGATTAAGAAACTTAAAATAAACCCATATAAAATATATTCATAATCAATCATATTAGACGAGCGGCGGAGGAGCTGGAGGCGTACACCTAGATAAAGCTGGAGGCGGTGGAGGTGGAGATGCTAGTACATAATTCCCTCCTCCCGCCCCACGTGGAGAAGGTGGAGGGCTCACTGCTCGGCTCCTGAGTTGTATTTCAACATTCCGGTCATTTATCGGATCCATCTCGGCCTGTACAAAGGAGATTTCGTTCGAGAGAGAAGTCGGAAAGGTGCTGCTATGGATTAAAAATAACAAAAGCAAAACTATATGAGTTACACTCATTGTAATACTAGTCGGTTAGTTTCGATCCTAAAACATCACATCCTAAGGCGTGCATTATATATATCACAGAATACCTAACTTTAGTCTTTAACGTTGTGATAAATATACATTGCATGAGACCATTTATAAACTTGACTAGCTAAATATAGTTATCCATTTTGAGCTATTGAAAAAATAAAACTAGTTTTATCACTTACGGATACATTGCATGATACCATTTATAAACTTTGACTAGCTAAATATAGTTATCCATTTCGAGCTATTGAAAAAATAAAACTTATTTTATCACTTGCGAATACGTATATATTTATATTTTGAGAATCACGATACCAAGTGATTTTCCAGCGGCGGAGACACAAGTTTAAAGTGAGTGCGTTAATTTTTAATTTTAGGTGATCAAATTTTTGTCAAATTTTAGGTCATATACTTTCTACAAAGATATGAAAAATATACCATAAACAATAAAGTTATAAAAAAGCAACAAAAAACCAAAACACAAATTGTTTTTTTGACGTAGACCGGAATGTGAAAACATTTGCAACAACGGGTTACAAAACACATATTTTATATTAAATACTAATATAAACAATTCTTCTAAAACACATCTAACACGACCATCTTTTTCTATTACCGACAAGATTCAACTTACATAAGAAAACATGAATCTTAGTGTTTCTGTTAGTTTGAAAATAAAATTGAGAGAAGGATAAAATTGAGAAAGAGAAAATTGTTTGTGTTAATGAATTGATGAAAGAGACACCTTTAAATAGGTTTTACGGCGGAATTCCTAAAGTTTTGATCAAAATTGAAAAAGAGCTTTAAATGAGAGTTAATACTCATAAAGACTTGGTCAAACATATTAAATAATTTTGAATGAATATAAATATAAAATAAAATCTTTAAACTACAACACCCTCCCTTAAACTGAAATCTGCAGAAATCGGTTTAAAAGAAAGAATTAACCCTCTACAAAAAAACTATTTTAGGACAATACGTGAACATACACCAAGTAAACCACAAAACTTCACAAATGTAGCCAACTTGAGAGGCTTGATCTGTATATCTGCAACTTGGTCTTCACTTCGAGAATATACCAGTTTGATTGTTCCATCATTACTAAGATCTATCAAAAAATAATATTTCACATCAATATGTTTACTTCTTCCGTGTAGCACAGGATTATTGGAGAGTTTGATTGCTGAGTTGCTATAAAAAAAACTGTGGTAGCTTCCACTTGCTTAAACTTGAGTTCTTCCAGAATTCTTCTCAACGAGACAGCTTGACAAACACAAGTTGTAGCAGCAATAAATTCAGCTTCTGTAGTTGATAATGTGACAATTTGTTTCTTCTTAGAAGACCATGAAATAGCCCCGATGCCCAACCTAAAAACATAGGCTGAAGTGCTTATTCTATCATCTTGATCTCCTTCATAATCATTGTCAGTAAACCCAAACAGGTCTAATTTTTCACCCTTTTTGTACAACAACCCAAAATCTCTAGTTCATTGCAAATAATGAAGCATTCTCTTGGCAGTTAACAAATGAAGTTCTAGTGGATTCTCCATATATCTACTTATTAAACATACAGAATACATTACATATGGTATTGTTGTAGTTAAATACATCAAACTGCCAACAATTTGCTTGTAAAGTTTGTTATCCACCTTCTTTCCTTCATGATCTTTGTTTAGCTTCAAGCCAAACTTAGTTGGAGTGCTTACATGATTGTAATCCTTCATTTGAAACCTATCCAAAACATCTAGCACATACTTCTTTTGAGATATTAAAAACCCATTAGCTGATTGTACTATTTCTATGCAAAGGAAATAATGCATCATACCAAGATCACACATTTCAAATTCAATCATTATTGAATTCTTTAAACAATATGCTATCATTTCTAGTAGATATGAGATCATATACATATAAGCAAACAATGAGTAGTTTCCCTTATCTTCAATCTTAACAAAAAGTGTGTGCTCATATGGACATTTTTCAAAGCCTTCTTTCAAAAAATAAACCTCAATACGACTATACCAAGCTCGTGGAGCTTTTTTTAAGCCATAAAAAGCTTTATTTAATCTATAAACTTTATGCTCATTTCCAATCTTAATATGGCCAAGAGGTTGTTCTACAAATACTCGTTCCTTCAAGTTTCCATGCAAAAATACCGATTTGACATCTAGCTAAAAAATAGGCCAAGAATTATGCGCCGCCAATCTGATTGTATCATGTCTTGCAACATGAGAAAAAACTTATGTATAATCAATCCTATATTCTTGCTTATATCCCTTAGCCACCAAACGTGCCTTATACTTTTAAACTTCACCATTTTCTTTTAGTTTCATCTTGAAGACCACTTTACACCAATGGTTTTGTGCCCTTTTGGAAGATCAATCAATGCCCAAGTATCATTTTTTCAATAGCATTAATTTCATCATTCATCGCCTTCCTCTATTTTTTTTTATATTTAACAACACTTTCAAAAGATGTAGGATCACAATATGAAAATAAAGCAAAGTCAGTTACTGGATCATCAATTTCAGTTATCTCATAGTCTTCCATCTATGCAAGCCTTTTCCGAATACGAGGAGGAGATTGAGTTGCTATATTATCAGCTTTTGCTGCTTCATCATTAGTTTCGAATCCTATTGGCAAAACTTCAGCAGCTGCTGGAGTTGCTTCTGATGATTTTTTAGGCATAAAGATTTTCGGAGTTGGTTTGCTTTCAAAATCATTGTTAAAGAAAAGAACTTGAGTAGTTTCTTTCCCATTCTAATCCCAAATATTTTCTTCATCAAAGACAACGTCTTGGCTTGTCACAATTTTCTAAGTTAACAGATTAAACAGCTTATAAGCTTTAGATGTTTCACTAACAC
Organism: Limnanthes douglasii subsp. nivea; assembly: GCA_036936605.1. Taxonomy (NCBI): domain Eukaryota; kingdom Viridiplantae; phylum Streptophyta; class Magnoliopsida; order Brassicales; family Limnanthaceae; genus Limnanthes; species Limnanthes douglasii. The sequence continues at coordinate 343,532,113 of JAUPFV010000002.1, forward strand.
CAATAAAAACATATTTTCCCATTTATCATCAAGTTTATTCCTTTTCTCATCTGGGATATGCGCATAAGTAATGCAACCAAAAATTCTAAAATAATCAACTGGTGGTTTCCTTCCACTCTAAGCCTCCTCTGACGTCATATTTTGAAAAATATATGTAGGACTTTTGTTCAAGATATGGATACTCCAATTTATTGTCTTAGGCCAAAAATATTATAGAATTTTCCTTTTTGCCAACAAGCTTCTCGCTATATTGAGGATTGTGTTATTTTTCCTCTCTGATACACCATTTTGTTGTTGTGTATGAGCAACTGTTAACTTTATCTGAATGTAATGAATATCACAAAAAACCTTAAATTCGTTTGAGCAATATTCTCCACCGCGATTTATTTGAAGGGTTTTAGTGGAATCTCATGTTTCATTTTCCACACGAGCCTTGAGGTTTTTAAATGCACAAAGAGTTTCTAATTTTTTCTATAAAAAATAAACCCAATTTTTTCAGAAACAACCTGTTTGAACTCATTGGCACAACAACAATAGCTCATCTAGTATGATCATAAATCTCACAAAAACCTATTTGAATAGTGATTATATAACCCTTTTCTAGAAATTGACCAACACTTAACAAATTACTTTTCAAGTTATGAATTTAGCAACCTTTTTGTACAACAACCCAAAATCTCTAGTTCATTGCAAATAATGAAGCATTCTCTTGGCAGTTAACAAATGAAGTTCTGGTGGATTCTCCATATATCTACTTATTAAACTTACAGAATACATTACATATGGTATTGTTGCAGTTAAATACATCAAACTGCCAACAATTTGCTTGTAAAGTTTGTTATCCACCTTCTTTCCTTCATGATCTTTGTTTAGCTTCAAGCCAAACTCAGTTGGAGTGCTTACAGGATTGTAATCCTTCATTTGAAACCTATCCAAAACATCTAGCACATACTTCTTTTGAGATATAAAAATCCCATTAGCTGATTGTACTATTTCTATGCAAAGGAAATAATGCATCATACCAAGATCAGACATTTCAAATTCAATCATTATTGAATTCTTTAAACAATATGCTATCATTTCAAGTAGATATGAGATCATATACATATAAGCAAACAATGAGTAGTTTCCCCTTATCTTCAATCTTAACAAAAAGTGTGTGCTCATATGGATATTTTTCAAAGCCTTCTTTCAAAAAATAAACCTCAATGCTACTATACCAAGCTCGTGGAGCCTTTTTTAAGCCATAAAAAGCTTTATTTAATATATAAACTTTATGCTCATTTCCAATCTTAATATGACCAAGAGGTTGTTCTACAAATACGTGTTCCTTCAAGTTTCCATGCAAAAATACCGATTTGACATCTAGCTAAAAAATAGGCCAAGAATTATGCACCGCTGATGCGATCACCAATCTGATTGTATCATGTCTTGCAACATGAGAAAAAACTTATGTATAGTCAATCCTATATTCTTGCTTATATCCCTTAGCCACCAAACGTGCCTTATACTTTTAAACTTTGCCATTTTCTTTTAGTTTCATCTTGAAGACCACTTTACACCAATGGTTTTGTACCCTTTTGGAAGATCAATCAACGCCCAAGTTTCATTTTTTCAATAGCATTAATTTCATCATTCATCGTCTTCCTCTATTTTTTTTATATTTAACAACATTTTCAAAAGATGTAGGATCACAATATGAAAATAAAGAAAAGTCAGTTACTGGATCATCAATTTCAGTTATCTCATAGTCTTCCATCCATGCAAGCCTTTTCCGAATACGAGGAGGAGATTGAGTTGCTATATTATCAGCTTTTGCTGCTTCATCATTAGTTTCGAATCCTATTGGCAAAATTTCAGCAGCTGCTGGAGTTGCTTCTGATGAATTTTTAGGCATAAAGGTTTTCGGAGTTGGTTCGCTTTCAAAATCATTGTCAAAGAAAAGAACTTGAGTAGTTTCTTTCCCATTCTAATCCCAAATGTTTTCTTCATCAAAGACAACATCTTGGCTTGTCACAATTTTCTGAGTTAACAGATTAAACAGCTTATAAGCTTTAGATGTTTCACTAACACCAATAAAAACATATTTTCCCATTTATCATCAAGTTGATTCCTTTTCTCATCTGGGATATGCGCATAAGTAATGCAACCAAAAATTCTAAAATAATCAACTGGTGGTTTCCTTCCACTCTAAGCCTCATCTGGCGTCATATTTTGAAAAACATATGTAGGACTTTTGTTCAAGATATGGATACTCCAATTTACTGTCTCAGGCCAAAAAAAATTTAGAATTTTCCTTTTTGCCAACAAGCTTCTCGCTATATTGAGGATTGTGTTATTTTTCCTCTCTGATACACCATTTTGTTGTTGTGTATGAGCAACTGTTAACTTTATCTGAATGTAATGAATATCACAAAAAACCTTAAATTCGTTTGAGCAATATTATCCACCGCGATTTGTTTGAAGGGTTTTAGTGGTATCTCATGTTTCATTTTCCACACTAGCCTTGAGGTTTTTAAATGCACAAAGAGTTTCTAATTTTTTCTATAAAAATAAACCAAATTTTTTCGGAAACAACCTGTTTGAACTCATTAGCACAACAACAATAGCTCATCTAGTATGATCATAAATCTCACAAAAACCTATTTAAATAATGATTATATAACCCTTTTCTAGCAATTGACCAACACTTAACAAATTACTTTTCAAGTTATGAACATAAAAAACATTTGAGATTATTTCCACAAAACCATTGTTAATTCTTATCTCAGTATTACCCTTTCTCATCACCTTCACTGTGGAACAACCACCAAACCTGACTGTAGAATCAAAGTTTTCATTTAAATAAAATAAATAAGAGTTACTCCCACACATGTGGTTACTGCATCCCGTATCCACATACCAAATATTAGATTAAGATTCTTGATTAGCTTGAACAGTCATCAACAAAGTTTCTACTTCCTTATTTTCGGAAAAATATGATTGTTATTCCTTTATTTTGTCATTAAGCAGCTTAGTATAACATTCAGAAAGATAATGACCAAATTTATGACATGTAAAACACTCTACCTTGGATTTATTAAATATTGATCTCACCCTCTGCCCCTACCTGAAAAATTATCAGTATTGGTTTTAAAATACATGTTTCCATCTCTTTTACCATGTAATCCTATTCCTCTACCTGTACCTCTACCTCTTCCTCTAAAGTTTGAGAAATTAGTATGGGTAGAAGCCTTCAAAGCTTGCTCCTCTGAAGTTGAACTGCGGTTTATCTTTTGTTCATGGAGCAACAAGAAGCTTTGTAGTTCATCAAGATAGAATGGATCTATGTCTTTTGATTCTTCAATTGAACACACGATATAATCAAATTTTGGTGCCATGGAACGCAGTATTTTCTCCACAATGGTAATATCTTCCATCTTCCCACCATAAAATCGCATTTTGTTGCTGATCTCCAAAGTCCTAGCACAGTAGCTGGTAACAAAAGCTTCATCCTTCATTTGTAGAGTTCAAAATCTCTTCTCAAACCTTGAAGTTGTGCACGCTCCATTCTAGCGGAGCCTTAACATTTTTTTTTCATGGAATCCAAAATATCTTTGGAAGTTTCTTTGGTAAGAACTATTTCCAAGATAGGCTGAGAAATTTCCTGAAAAAGATAATTTTTTTCCTTCAGATCTTTTAGCTTTCTTGCTCCCAACTCTGGCTTCTCAACATCCGTCAACACAACACCCTCTACTGGTTCTGCTACTCTAGAAACAACATTTGTCCAATATTCTTTGATCATAATGATCATCAAATTGTGGAATGGATGGTTGTACAAAACTTTCCGAAGACAACGAGTTTATTTCTTTTTATTTTTTTGATAGAAAAAATTGGCTTTTTCTATTAAAAATGGTTTTTTCTTTTCTAAAAAAACTGGCACTTTCTTTTTCTGATTTTTTTTTTGCTCTGATACTACTGTTAGCTTGAAAATAAAATTGAGAGAGAGAGAGAGAGAGAAAATTGTCTGCGTGAATGAATTGATAAAAGAGACGCCTTTAAATAGGCTTTACACGGAATTCCTAAAGTTTTGGTCAAACTTAGTTTATCACTAGCGAGTACGTATATATTTATATTTTGAGAATCACGATACCAAGTTATTTTCCAGCGGCCGAGACACAAGTTTAAAGTGAGTGCGTTAATTTTTTTTAATTTTAGGTGATCAAAGTTTTGTCAAATTTTAAGTGATATTTTTTCTACAAAGATATGAAGAGTATACCGTTTCACTTATGTTAATTATTTAAATAATTAAGTTATAAAAAAGCAATAAAAAGCCAAAACACACAATTTATTTTTGATGTGGATCGGTGTGAAAACATTTACCTAAAGAGGCTACAAACACATATTTTATATTAAATAAGGTTATAAACATTTTTAACGTGTATCGGAGTGTGAAAACATTTACCTAAAGAGTCTACAAAACACATATTTTATATTAAATAAGGTTATAAAAAAATCCCTCTAAAACACGTCTAACACAACCATTCTTTTTCTATTACGAATAAGATTCGACTTACATAAGAAACTATGAATCTTATTGTTTCAACTACTATTAGAGATACGTATAAGATTCGACTTACATAAGAAACTATGATTCTTATTGTTTAAACTACTTTTAGAGATACCCAGTCAACTTGCTTTCCATAGTTGCACATGTCTCATATATTTCATGAAATTATTTTTCTATACGAGTGATCTCAATCAACAACCTTTTTCACCCACATGGTTTACCTTGTTCATTTATCGTCGCTGATCTCATCTACCAAAAGTTTTTATATATCTATTAGTTTGAACTTCCATCTACCCAACACTTTTGAAAATAGATTTATCTTTATCATACCCCGCTTAAAAAAATTCCAACTCTTGGATTCTGCTACTGAAATTGGATACGAAGACTTATAAACCATTACTAACTTCGATATTACTTCTTCCGGCAATTACCAACCCCATGGTAAACATATTCATTCTTTTTAACCAAGGCACTTACAATGTAATGAAAATATATTTAACGTTGCTTTACTTTAAAGACATCAATAACCGTTACTTTATTAGATATTATAACAATAGAAGTGGAGCATAACCTCTAATTATTTTCAGATGGACTTGATTTATAACCATGTTTTGTTTGATATGGGTCTGTGGTCTTTTATACTTTTAACATCTAGGCTTGGCATATAACCATTGTCACAACTTAATGCCTTTATAGTATGATCTTTTACACTTTTCAGCTAGACTTTACTTACAATCATATTCGTTTGATGCGTGATATCTTACACTTTTCAGCTGACTTGAATTGCAACCATGTTCGCGTATTAATTTTAATTTTCTCACTCATGTCGTTTATTTTCTTCATAGAACTTAATGAATCAATCGAGTTGAATTGATAATTTTAATGAAGTCATACAAGATACCAACTCTGTTGACAAATAAATACTTACTGTGATAAAAATAATTATACTACGTCTTCAATTTTTTTAAAATATATTTTAGTTGATTGCTGATAGTGCTTAGGTTATACCACGCTCATTTGGTAAAACATCCTTTTACAAAGTAAAGATCATAGGACCCTCATTTAAGCTTTTTTCTTTAATTTTCTTTATCCTTGATTTTTCATTTACCATCAACAAACCTAATGTAATTGATTTAAAAGGTAGAAGGGCAACGAAAGATTCAGGTGCCAAAGAAAGTCTCGTGTTTTAATCAGATTTCGGTACAAGTAAAGGTCATTTTCACTTACAACTAATAAATCAAGACCTTGCAAAAGTGACGTAAAAAACATGTCTCGTGCTTTAATCAGAGTGACCATCGTAAAAAAATCACCATAGTCTCTTGACGATCTGAGACTTGACTATTTGAGACGGAATTAATTCTCTCCCTCTCATAGTATAGTGTTGATAAGACTGGTGGTGTTTCAAAAGTGGAAACATTATCTTCAATTTTAAAGATAACTATCATTCGTACATCAACTCCATATGTCGAGTGAGTTGGATTGATATAGAACAAACATGAAATATTACGTTTTTCTTTATTTTGTGGTTCACCATAGTTGGCAAATTGTTTACTTCGGACAAGCTTATAAGTTGAGATCTCAACTCTCCTCCCGTTGCATTCTTTGCAACTCTTATGTTGAATGTATCCATCATATACTATGATTGTAATTTCACTTAGTTACATTTGGGACACTAACATCATCATATTTGGGTTCATCATGAATAACCACGATTAACCGAATTGACTTATGATAATGGTGAACTGGCTGCCCTTTCGACTTTCTTATACCTTTCTTCTGGTATTATAATCTGACACTAAATTTTTTTCACTCTTCTGTTTATTTTTATTTTTATGGTATCACATTGCATATTTTCGAGAATATTAGATCCAAAAGAGTTAAAATCAAAATTGGATGAAATGTGTAATATTTATTTTCATGTTTTTTTACCTGTTTGCCAATTTGTTTTTTTTACATGTTTGGTACGATTGATTGTTTAGTGCACAGACTTCATTAAGCTAACGGTTAACCTTACATCTCTTTTAAATTCAATATATCTAAAAACGCTTTATTTTCCGTGATTCCCCTAATTTATTTAGGTGAATTAGTTATTGTGTTTTAAATATTATACTATATTTTACCAAACTGCACATGTGTATGCGAACCATTTTTTCAACTATATTAATATAGTTATTAACGAAAAAAACACTAATGGTGTAACAGTACAAAAGAAATGATGCACGCACATACATTTATTTCCCATGGAATAATTGTGTACGTGCGTCCGGCTGATTGCAGACCGACCGAAACCAAAGTTAATAAAATGATTTGACAGCAATCAGAAAACAAACGGTTTTTAATTATTCAAAATATATCAACCCTTTGAAATAATTATTTTAAATCAGAAAACAAAGGATCGAAAAAACTAGAAAGAATGAATCGAATTATAAGAAAAACGTCCTTCAATTTGTCTTAAATTAAATCCTAATTTATTATTGTGAATTGGTTTTATAGATCAATTACTCAATATATATATACATGAGAAAACGACATCATACTAACGTATTATTACCCATTAGTTCAAACTTAACTTTAAACATTATTTTCTTTATTAGTAAACAAATTATTTACGATATAAATAATACAATGGATTAACATTTGCGAGATATTACAAATAATATTTTTATAACCTCTCAGTTAGATCCACTCATATATTAATACAAAGTACATATTGAAAAAACATAAAAATTATTAATTTAAGAAATGATTTAATTTTTTTTTATCATTTCATATAATAATAATCATTGTGGTTAATTTGTGATCGCTAAGCCGAGCCAAAGCGAAGGTCAATTTGTGTAGATTAAGTGTATGTTTAAGAATATAATAGATACGTTAATTGATTGAAGTTGGACATTTATGTAGGTCGTGCTATAAAATATAATATTCCCTATATATATATATATATATATATATATATATGAAGCATAATTGATGATAATTATCTAACCAGTAAGATATGTTGTTTAACTATATCTTTGACTTAACATAACTAAGTATTTACATATTTAGATAAGATTTGTGAACTAATTGATTTGAGATAGACTGATTATACCCTTGATTTGTGAACTAATTGGTTTCAAAGTGAAAGAAATCTGCCATGAAAATGTTTCTATCATCTAAAAGACTGATCACACTATAATTAATTTTGAGCATAAGGATAAGGAAATATTATAGAGGGACTCAAGGCACATCCTTATTGGAAAGTTTTTCACAAGGAAACCTAAAAAAGATTTAGTTAAAAAAAAAATCTCGAAAGCTTCAAATTTGGTGGGATTTCAGGCATCTATTTATAAAATTTGAACTCAAAGAAGATATAAGGAAAAGATGGTGTAGAAATATGTGGTATGTAGGTAACAAAAATTTGAGTCTTTTAAAATAGACTGTTTACTTTAATCCAAACCAAGAAATCTCTATCACCCATTCTTGGGTTAGTCTATCTAATCTGCCAGTGTATAGGTTTAATGAAGGCACAATAAATCAAAATTGCTAAGGCTATTGGCTCCCTTCTGAGCATTTGATTGCCTCTAAAAATTAGAGCAAGACACAACTGCTGCAAGATTTGGCTTGAAATTGATGTTTCAAAACCGTTAAACAAGAAATTATGGATCCGTTTTGGTGATGAAGAAGATTTCTGGCAATACATAGTTTATGGTCCTTACCCAGATTACTGCTTGAAGTGTAAAAATCTTGGATATTCTGAAAAAACTGTAAAAATGTGAATCTCTATCTAAGGAAACTGTCACCTGACTCCGTTCCTATCAATGATCATGCATCAGAACAAACCCAAAATACTATAGTCCATAGGTTAAAGTCTATTATTGTAAAAAATAAAGATGAAAATAAAATTCACAATGTTGTGGTTTCAGATAAAGAAAGGGAAGTTAAACAGTTTGAAAACCAACTGAGTTTACAAGGTGTTGACTTGACTATAGTTAATATAAATAATAAAGCAGATCAAGAAGCCAAAAATGGTAATATTTTAGCTGGCAGTGAGTCTTTATTAGTGCCTAATGGTGTTAGTGACTCTGAGTTATAGAAGCCCTTCATGCCATTGATACACAACTCTACTTGACATCAGTATGGATCTAGAATGCTCTGCACCTAAGGGTTTGCCTCCAACTAGAGAAACTACAGGTACTCTCCCAAGTTCTCCTGGTTTTAGAAAGAAAGATGCTAAGAAAGAGTTTACGCGAGTTGAAAATAAGAAATTTAAGAAACCTAAAGGTTGGAATGCCAATGGCCCTATATCTTCCAAATTAATTCACCTCAAAGATGCTGTAAATTGGAACCTTATTCAAAAACCATTAAATGATTGTTTCCATCTTAAATTTGAACGTTAGAGGGTTAGGTAACAAGAAGAACATTAGAAGATTAAAATCTCTTAAAAATTATAAAAAGGCAGACTTTATGAGTTTGCAAGAAACTATGATGCATCTAACCAATCTAGAGCCCGTTTCATATAAGCTTGGGTTACATTATTTTATTGGTAATCTAAATACCAAACTTTGGGTGATGTGGAAAAAATAATTCTTAGTGGATGTATCAGCTAATGAAGAGAAGTTTATTCATCTAAACGTTAAGCATCATGGCCTAGATAAAGAGTGTAGAGTTACGGTTGTTTATGCAAAGTGTAAAAGATATTTGAGAAGTACTTTATGAGATAGTCGTAGATCAATTAAAGATGGTACCATGAAGTGTCTTGTTCTAAGGGATTTTAATGACATCTAAATATCTAATGAGAAACTATTTTGCTCCACTACCTGCCTAAGAAGTATAGATGATTTCAACAACGTTATTTTGGATTGTCACCTAAATTATGTTAAGTTTTTAGGTTCTAAACAAATAGGAGGAAGTGGAAAAGATTAGACGTATTTTGTATAATAACTCTCGGCTTAATTATTTTGACAACACTAAAGTTAAATACCTTATTAAAACATACTTTGATCATTCTCTTGTTAGTACATCTGGGTAAGATTAAGTCTTCCTTCAAGTTTCTAAATATGTGGGCTATGCACAAAGATTTCTTGAAATTGGTTGAGAGGAGCTGGACTGAAAAGATGGTTCGCAATCTTTTACAAATTTTCTGGTACAAACTTAGGCGGTTAAAATCATATTTAAAAGTCTGGAAAAAAATGTATTTCGAAATGTGTTTTACTCTATAAAATAAGTGGAGGAGGAGAATAATTTTAAATAATCAAACTTCCAATTATCTAAGTCCGTTGACGACAAGGGCTTACTTGATAAATCTAAACAAAATCACTGACTCCGTCTAACTAGAGATGAAGACTATTGGGAGCAAAAAAACTCATTCTAACTGGTTGAAAGATACTGATGGAAACACTACATTTTTCCACAATTTTGTAAAAATGAAGATGCAAGAGGAATAAAATCAATAGGACTTATGTGATGTTGTTGGAAATATATTTAAAAATATGCTTATCCCTAATGGTTTACATGTTTTAGTAATCTTCCTAATCCCAAAAATCTATTCCCCAAACACTTGAAAGGACTTCAGGTCTATGAGCCTTACTACTATGTTCAACATGATAGTCTTTGAGGTAATAAACTGCATGTTTGCTGCTATATTACCTAAAATTAAAACAGAAGAGTATGGAGGCTTTGTGAAAGAAAGCATTCATGAAAATATTTTGATTACCCATGAACTAAGCTATCATATAAACCTAAAGACAAGAGGTAGTAATGTTCTCCTTAAAATTGATATGTCTAAAGCTTTGACATGATTGCATACCAATTATTATTAAGAATTATAGCCTCCTTTGGGTTTGATAACTAGTTTTTAAATTTGGTGTATAAGAGAAAAAGCAATATATATTTCTCTATCATAGTTAATGGTGAGATGAATCGTTTTTTAATCAACTAAGGGTCTAAGACAATGAGACCCTTTGTCTCCTACTCTCTTTATCATGGCGGAAGAATATTTAATAAGAGGTCTCAAGTATTCGACTTTTGAATATCATTCTATAAAATAAAAGTCTAGAGGAAGCTACTACATAGCATGTTTAGCCTTTGCGAATGATTTTATTATTTTCAGCAATGTTTATGCCTCGTCCATTAAAGAAATCAACAAATTTCCGATTTATTATCAAGAAAGGTCATGCTAGATCATCAACAATGATAAATCTAAAATCATTGTATTAACTAAAATGTTACCTCAATGAGAGTTCAAAGTTTGGAGAATTCTGGGATTTAAGCACAACCACCTAGCAATCAAATATATGGGGATCACTGTCAATGCAAACAACATAATAACCAACTTTGATGACTTGGTTTTTAAGATAAGAAGTAAAATGTATGAGTAGGATAATAGCCTCATATCCTTTGGGGGAAGACTAACCTTGGTTCGATATGTTTTAACTACCATCCCTATTTACAACATTCAAAACTCATTCCAGTTGGTCAAACCTTTATAAACCTTTATAAACCTTACGAGGGATGCGAGCTTAATATCAAGAAGCTGTAAGACATTTAAGAGACCTAATCCTATAAGTTGTGGTTGAGATTGAGGGACTAAAAGACTCTTTGGACTATGATGATGTCTCTATTTACTGCCTTAATCATCAACCTATTACTTCTCCAAATCCAATCATAAGCTCAAAAACATGGATTAGATTAAGAAATATCACTGGTTAGGTTGAGAAATTAATTTTTTGACAAATGAGTCTTTGCAAGATGGACTTTCTAGTTGGATAAATGGTGCACTCATAGGCCTCTTATTCAATTTAGTAATATTAAAGATAGAAGTTGGTATGAATGTGATGAATTAAGAAATTTTTGGATAATTAAAAATGGAACATGGAAAAGTTGGAATCATTTGTTACCCCTTCTGACCTTGTTAAAATTCAGAAGGTTACCCTTAACTCATATTTTAAGTCTATCAAATGGACTCTCTCATTAGATGGTTCGTTCAACACAAAATAAATTTCGAACTTAATAAGGGTTAAAGGTAATATATCAATTCTATACAAGAAGACTTGGAATGCAATCACACCTATGAAATGTTATTTTCTCCTATGGAGAACTCTCAATAATTTACTGCATATTGACAATGTGCTTCAAAATAAAATGTTAATTGACTGTCACCAGTGTGTGAATTCTTGAAGTATTAATCATGTCTTTGTTCAATGTCATGGCTCTTGGGTTGTGTGGAACTATTTCATATTCAACATTCCTATCAACATTTGAAACATGTAAATTCTCTATGGGCTGTTACTTAGGCTCCAAATCTTGTAAACTATAGTAACAAAAGCCTATATTTAATAATAATAACAATGAATCGATGGATCACCCGGGATATTAGCTTGCGTTGGTAGAGGATGAGATACCCGTGTACGACGTTGGATTAGTTATGGATCACCATGGACATTAACTTGCGGTTATGGTGGAGGAGATGGCCATGTACGATGTTGAATCACTGGTGGATTACTAGGGATATTATCTTGCGGTGGTTGCATATGAGATAACAATGTACTATGTTAGAGAATCAGTGATTCACCAGTTATATTTTGTTGCGTGGTGGTATAGAAGGTGGTCGTTGACGAACTTGGAGCACCAGAAAATCACTGAGTCATATCATGTTACAGTGGTGGTATATGAGGTGGTTGTTGACGACCTTGGAGCACCAGATGATCACCATGCATATTAGGTTGCGTGGTGGTGGAGGAAATGACAATTTCTGACGATGATGCACGACATTACTCTGCTTAGCATAAAGACTAGTTTGAATTAGATAATAACATCATCATCCCAAGAATCATCAACACTATAAGTGGTTTAAAAAAAATCCATTTCACAATTAGATTTTTGGATTTCTTTTTGTTGAAAAATATTTATTTATTTATAATAATATAGTATAATAAATGATAATATTAGTAATTGACTAATAATTCCTAACAGAACATTTCTGAATAGGGTTTGTTTTGACTAATATCACATGTAAGTCTTTTAAATACTATCATTGAACTACTTATTTATATTGTCAAATTACCTATTAAAAGTTTCATAATCTACATTTTTACTAATTTAAATATATTTATTTATATTTAAACAATAAAAAATTTCAATTATTACTCATGCTTATTTTCGCTAAAAATTTATACTGAATGATACTGTTTTTTCATTATCCATTTTTATTTATTAATTTTCTTTTAAGTGAAAACGCTTTTATTTATTATCAATCAGTTTGCTTTTCACATTTCTAAGACATTCAAGATGTGACTTTGGTGATCGTATAATTTGCGCAACGTATTTATTGTGAATGGTTGGCTAAAAACTCTAGTCAGTCACCGGTGTTTGACACTTGTTACATTCGTGCCATTAAGCTTCAGTCGTCCACAAAACGAGTCACTAGTGTTTAAAATCGTTGCATTCTTGCCACTAGCGCGTGCAAATTAACAAGAGACTGACACGTGGCACCCCAATGTACTCAGGTTTGTTGCATATACAGTCACCCTTTAAATCCTGTCCAAAATACCCCTTTACTAATTTTTACCTTTTATTTTTTATTTTTTAATTTTTACTTTTTAATTTTTACTTTTTATTTTTATTTTTTAATTTTTACTTTTTACTTTTATTTTTTACTTTTCACCAATTAGTCAATTTAACTTAAATCAACAGTCAATCCACAAAATCACTATTGATTTTATCTCTCCTCTCTCTGAAGATGGCAGATTCAACTAAAACCGGAGTTACATATTGTTTACACTGAAAAACCACAGGATGAGGAGCCTAAAGCTTACCATATCCGAACCCTAGTCGCCGTCTTCGGCAGTGAGGATGCTGCAAAAGAGGGACTTCTGTACAGTTACAAGAATGCAGCGAGTGGATTCTCTGCAAAACTAACGCCTGAGCGGGTGGAGTAAATGTCAAAACAACCGGGTGTTCTTCAAGTTGTCCCCAACCAGACATTGCAACTACATTCTGGACCAGGGAAGCTAACATGAAATCATCTTTGTATATGTCATCTGGTTTAAACTAAATATCTGCTATGGTATATGGATTGTCAATAAGCCTTTTTTATGGCAACCGATTTGGTGTTTGTTCTGTATTTTGAGTCTAGTTTACAGTATTCTCTCTCATCAATTGCACTCTTTGTATCTGGTTTCTGTAAAAAAAAACAGTCAATCCATATAAAATTAAACATAAGTAGACCCAGTCATAACCTAATTCTTATTTTCTATCGACTTCAGCTAAGTAACTATTGATTTTCCACTAACTTTCTCACTATCCAAACAACACAGGAAAGAAAAACCTCGGACTAGCTTCGACGGTGATTTCTCACTAACTTTCTCACTAACCAAACAACACAGGAAAACAAAACCTCAACACACCATCTCCATTCGACTGTTTCACAGTTAAAAAAAACAATCGATTGAATCGAAGATAAAAAACAGCGAAACCAAGAAACCCAGCAGCAGATTTAGCCATTATATTAGTAAACTCTTGAAAACTCAACACACCATCTCCATTCGTATCAGCTTCCCTCATCATCTCCGTCAATTCCTTATACTAAGATACAAGACAAGTAAAATACTAAGATACAGTTCTGAGACCCATTGCCTAGAACAGGAAATGACATCATGGGTAAATAGTGCATGATAAATAAATCTGATAGGGGGTGGTGAGGATGACTCGGTGGCATAGGCAGACTCCAAGTGTAATCAGTCAGCGTCCATGCTCCAGTCGAGAAAGAAGATCACCTGAATCAATGAAAAAATAAATTAAGTTAGAAAGTAACCAACTACGTCGGACAGACAATCTTGGTACCATTAAATCTGTATCGAAGATCCGATAAGATATGTTTAGAGATTGAGGAGGCTAGAGCAGGAGCAGATCCAAAAATTCTTGAATTTCGCTCCTTCCAAACGTGGTACACGACCGCGTTGAAACACGTTTTCCAAATACAATTGTCACGTTTGTTTGACCATCTTGAAACCTCAAGAATCCAAGATTTCCAGCTCGAGGATAGGAATATGAAGCCAAGTTTATTACTTGTCACATTCCAGATACTCTGAGCGAAACTACATTAAAAAAAGGATATGAGATATAGTTTCCGAATCAGAGGAGCAGAGCGGGCATTCAGTTGGGGTGTTGTACCCCCAACTAATAAGCTTGTCTCTGGTGACAAGTTTTCCTTTAATGGCTAACCAGGTTATAAAGGAGTGGCACGTAATGTTGTATTTATTCCATACTAACCCCGCCCACCCCACAGATGGGGCAGGCTCTCGAATAGCATTATACGTGTCTTTGATGTTGAAAATGAGACATCCCTCCTTAGCTGTCTAGAAAGGAACATCTGTCGAGAGAGTGTTTGGCTGGGGGAGAGTGAGGATTAGTCTACTGATTTCCTCCAAACTATTCCGACTACGAGCTCTGGCTGGTCTCAAGTTGACTGGCCAGTTCCATTCTCCGTTTGTAATGATATCCGAAACCTTGAGGTTATTTCCAGTCGAGAGTCAGAAATTACGTTTGAGCCATAGTGGACGGCCAGAGAATAGGAAAGGAGCCATGGGTCGTGCTAGAAGGAAGTATTCAGACCATTTCCTATTGCAACCCTGAATAATTTACAAGCCAAAGGTCGAAGACGGAGGATTTTCCTCCAGATCCAAGAGGGAGAGGATCTGAAGGATATCTCCCAAAAACTTTTATTTTTAATCTTTTCTGATCTGATCCAGTCACACCAGAGCGATTGGGTTTTATTACTTACTATGGACCAAAGGTGTTTAAGGACGGCCGCCTGATTCTAGATTTTTAAATCCAGAATCCCAAGGCCGCCCTCTTTATAAGGAGTGATAATTGTTGACCATGCCACCTTGGCCCCTTGAGATTTCAAAATATAACCAGACCAGAGGAACCGCCGAAGGTACTGAGATAATTCTTTTATTATTCTAGAGGGAAGGATAAATATCGAAGACCAATATACCTGACCCGCAAATAGAACAGATTTAATTAATTGAAGCCGACCCACATAAGAGAGATGCTTAGCGGTCCAAGATTTAATTCTTGAGGTTATTTTGTGGAGCAGAGGGCGGCAGTCAGTGTGGGTTAGTCTACCTATGAGGATAGGGACTCCTAGGTATTTAACCGGAAGGGTACCTTCAGGGAAATTCAAAATAGGCAAAAGGTCTAATATAAGATGATTGTCAATGCCGGAAAGAAAGATCTGACTTTTAGAAGGATTGACTTTAAGACCTGAGAGGAGAAAGAAGTCATACATGGTTTCTTTAATGAGGTTGAGTGAGAGGCCATCACCATGAAAAAGATCATCAGGTCGTCTGCGAAGCAGAGATTGATGATTTTTTGCTTGTGGCATTTCCAGTGGTAACAGAAGTTCTCATTAAGACTGTTTTCTTTGAGGATGCCAGAGAGCACTTGCATTACCAGAACAAAGAGAAGGGGGGGGGGGGGGGATAGAGGATCACTTTGTCTCAGACCTTTTTTCCCGTTAAAATTTCCGTGGAGGTCTCCATTAATAATAATAGAGTATGAGGAGGAGGATATACATTTGATAATCCAAGAGATAATTGTTTCAGGAAAATGCATCGCAACAAGAACGTCCAGGATGAGGTGCCAACGAACATTATCAAAGGCTTTCGTTAAATCAATTTTCAGGGCAATTCGTTTGCCCTTCCCATTGTTATGATAACCTTTAAGAAGCTCTTGGGAGAGGAGAATATTATCAGAAATATTTCTACCAGGGACGAAGGTTGATTGAGAGGAGTCGATAAGATAAGGAAATGAGACTTTGATTCTGTTCGCCAGATTTTGGAGATGATTTTATAGACCACGTTGCACAATGCGATTGGTCTAAAGTCAGCAGGCGAAGAAGGAGAGTATGTTTAGGGATGAGAGCTATAGAGGTGGAGTTCCATGATTCAATCAGAGTGCCAGAGAGAAAGAAGTCATGAACCCCTTTACAGATGTCGGGGCCAACAATATCCCATGATGATTTAAAGAAACTAGAGTTAAAGCCATCATGGCCCGGAGATTTATCGCTATCAATACTGTGCAGAGCAAATTTAATTTCCGCGCATGATATATCACGGATCATAAATTCTCTGTCAGCGGGCTTGACTTTAGAATAGATAAGAGATGAGAGTTTTTCTAGCCCGGGGTAGGCAGCAGTGTGCTTGGTACCAAAAGTCTTTTCGAAAAAATTAACAAAAACTTTTGCCACTTTTACTGGGGAGGAAATAGTGTCGCCTTGGTCATTTGAAATCGAGATGATTTTATTGCGAAATAGCCGGGCTTTAATACTTTTGTGGAAACATTTAGTGTTCCTATCGCCCAGCTAAGATTTTCGGCTCTGGAGGTAATGTCAGTAAACTCTCTACGATTTAACAAAGAAAGGGTAGTTTGCCATCGTTTGAGTTTGTCAGAGACCATCATCATCGTAGAGGAAGTAGTAGGGGAATTCCAGCTATTGGTAACTAAATCCTTGAATATGGGATGGGATTGCCACATGATAAAGTAACGAAAAGGCTTTTTCCGTCTTGGGCGGGGAAGACCAAGATTGAGAGTAACAGTGGTGTGGTCAGAGGTGCGAAAGTAACCTATGAGGACATGAGACATAGGGAAAAGATCATCCCAGTCAGGGTTGACCATAACACGATCAATTTTGGATAGGATAGGGTGGGCTGGTTGTTTGTTGATTCAGGTGAAAGGAAAGCCAGAAGATCTAAGGTCACTGAGTTCACAACGGTAACAACAATTGTTGAAATCATCAATTGCTGAGGACCAAGACTCAGAGGAGCCGAGACGCTCATCCGGGTGGCGGATAACAATAAAATCCCCAAGGGAGACCCAGAGGATGTGATTGTCTTGATTGGAGATGTCTATAAGTTATTCCAAAGCGAGATGCGCTCTTGAGCTTCGTTAAAAGCATCAATCGCAGTAAGCTTGAAGGTTGCATTATACTTATGACAAGTGGCCATACAGTGGATGAACTGAGGTGATTGAGAGATCCCAGTGATTGTAATAACACTAGGGTTCTAAGTGATCCAAATTCTTCCTAAAGGGTGAGTCGCATGGTTAGTGATCACATGCCAGAACGGGACCAATCTTCTGATTATCGAATCGACATTCAGAAGTTGAAGTTTTGTTTCTACTAGAACAATCAACGATATATGATTACTAATAATAAAATCAGTGACATCCTTTTGCCTAATCGGGTCATTAAGACCACGCACATTCCAAGAAGCAATATTCATAAATAGGAGACTTATAGTGAGTCAGCTGATGGTCCTGTCGGAGGATATTACTATTTTGCCCTTATCCTTGGCTACGTCCGTACACATCCTTTTGGGAGGCGAATCCACCTCCTCTCCGGTCTCTACTTCCTTGTCCTCGGCGATAGATGGTAGTCTGGATTCTACCTCAGGGTCTATCTCAGAGGGATCTTCCTCGGATGAAGAAGTCCCGGTAGGAAAAGGTAGGAGCTTGAGAGGCCCTTTTGTACACTGCCGAGTAGGGTGCCCGAAGACTATGAAATTTCCACATTGAGGAGGGAGGTCGTGGTAATCAAAGGAGACCGTGATGGATGTGCTTCTGATTTTGAAGGTAAGCTCATACCGAATTGGAGAACCCGCTTTGATCAAGATGCAAATTCGAGCAAATCGAAGTTTTTCCTTCCTCTCAGTCTGATGATCCACATAGAGTGGAGTTCCGACAACCAAACCTATATTGCTGAAGCCTACAGTAGTCCATAACTCAAGAGGAAGATTGAAAACCTTTACCCAGATTGGTATTTCCGAGTGGGGATCTTTGATAAGGGAGGTAAGAGGCTCCCAGATTTTCAGTATCATTAGATGACCCCCAAAATGCCAAGGGGCTTCCTCCAACACCTTTATAACCATCGCTTCTGAGCCAAATTTGAAGAGGAAATAGCCTTCGGGGAGAGGTTTAAATTCCAACAATCCAAATCTTTTCCAAAGCGATTCCACATTAGCCTTAAGGAAAGTAAGGTTGGAAGGCTGATTGAGAAAGTAGCCCGAAAGGCAAGCCTTCCAAGAATCCGGAGATCCCAACGCCGAGTCATTCATAATAAATTCATTACCTTCCATTTCCATGTGATTGATTCCGATTGCTAAAGGAGAGCGGTTGTCACTGTGTCCCGCAACTATACTAGCATAAGAGGAAAGTGGCTTAGTGTTAGAAAGCGAGTTGGAACTTGAAATACCTCTAGATAACTCCCTTGAAGAGGAGGGTAAAGGGATTTTCGGATGAGCCAATTTATATTTTCTTCCTTTTGGGCCTTTGCCCGCGTTCCCAAATTTACGAATAAGGGAGAAATTTTCTTTTGGGCCTCCACCTCCGAGAAGGCCTTTACCATTAACGGGCCTTGAGATTGAGAGAATTTGAGTAGGCCCAACTTGTTTGGCAACTCGGCCCAAACCAGAAATGCCCAGTGGACCCGAAGAGCTAGTATGTTTCCCCTAGACCACTGAATCAGAAGAGTGGCCCAGATCTATTTCTCCACTCCTGGGCTTCACAAACCGAATACCAGGCCCGGTCTCAATGCCTAATGAAAACCCATTCGAAGTCTTCGATTGGCTTCGAGAAACAGAAGGGGATAAAGGGTTTCCCCTATCCCGATGTCGAATTCCAGTACCAGTGCCAGAGCTATTGCCGTATTCGCTTTCGATGTCGGTAATACCGAGATTGCCTTCAATGTTGCCAAGTTTGACAAGGGTCAGGGTTCTGTCAGGGTTCACAAGATCTTTGATGGAGAGTGAAACGTAGCAGAAGCCTAAAGGGATAAAACCCTAATTTTTTTTATAAATCAAAACAATTACACTAACAATGAATAGAAGATAGGTTTATATAGAGTTCAAGCAAAACCCTAAAACTAAAAGATGAAAATTACAAAAATACCCTAAAGTATTAAAAGTGCGAAAAAAGAGGATAGATGAGCCCAAATGCCTAAAAAATCCCATAGCTCACGAGCGAAGCTGGTGACTTGCGTCTGTGACGTCGTTTCCTTCGAAACAAGGTGCTGTGGGTAAAAAACTGACACCAGAGCTCCAAACTGCTAATTCACCGAACTACTGTCTACATCATTCCCGCCGGGATAGAAAAGATTCGCCCTCGAATCTGACCCGGTCTCCCCATCAGAAGAGTCACCTGCATAAGGAATCAAATGCTTAACATTGAAAACATCAGTCGCGCGGACATGGCTAGGCAAACGTAGTCGATAAGCATTCGGATTGATCCGCTCCACAATCTCTACTGGACCAATCTTCCGGGCGGACAGTTTATTGTAGTCACCAGCAGGGTACCGATTCTTTGTTAAAACTGCCCATACATAGTCACCAACTTCGAACTGAACAGGACGAAGATGAGAATCTGCCTGAGACTTATATTTGGCGGTGCTCAAGACCAACTGATCATGAGTCTGCTGGTGGGTTTGGCGAATCTGTGAGACAAGTTCCGCAGCAGTTGTATGAGGACGAATCTTGCTAGGCAGTGCTAACAAGTCTACTGGACCCCTAGGCACAATACCATACATCACCTGAAAAGGACAAAAACCCGTGGATCTATTAAGAGCATGGTTATGGGCGAACTCCGCCTGCGGTAAGCGCTGATCCCAAGCCTTCGGATGATCTCCTACCAAACTGCGCAACAAGTTACCGAGAGATCGGTTAACCACCTCTGTCTGACCATCCGTCTGAGGGTGGTAAGCACTACTGAAGTTAAGCTGTGTATTCACCATACGCCATAAGCTGCGCCAAAAATGACTCACAAACCGGGTGTCACGGTCAGAAAAAATAGTACTGGGAAGGCCATGAATACGATAAATCTCCCGAAAGAAAAGCTGCGCAACACACACTGCATCAGATGTTTTTTTACAGGGAATGAAGTGTACCATCTTAGAAAAAAGATCAACCACCACAAAAATAGAATCGAATCCACGCTGAGTCCGGGGTAAACCAAGAACAAAATCCATACTGATATCGGTCCAGGGCTGAGCCGGAATCGGCAGGGGTAAATAAAGACCTGCATTTGTGGATGTTCCCTTGGCCAACTGACAAATTCGACAACGGGCGACAAAACGACCAACTTCCTTCCGCATCGATGGCCAAAAATAAAAGGACGACAACAACTGGTATGTTCGATCACAGCCCACATGACCTTCATTATGCAGCTCCT
Source organism: Limnanthes douglasii subsp. nivea (assembly GCA_036936605.1). Classification (NCBI taxonomy): domain Eukaryota; kingdom Viridiplantae; phylum Streptophyta; class Magnoliopsida; order Brassicales; family Limnanthaceae; genus Limnanthes; species Limnanthes douglasii. The sequence goes on from JAUPFV010000002.1 coordinate 343,552,865, forward strand.
GGATCAGCCGCGGGCGCAAACTACAGTCAGGGATACACAGCTGTACGCCACGAAAGAGAAAACCATCTTCCAATAAAAAATTAGAATGTTCGCCCTGCTGAATCAGTTCCAGAACCCGAGAAAATAATGAGTCAGTAACATAAAGGTCAACAAAAGAATCAAAGCCAGGAACCTGAACGCGCATCTCCGTCAACAGAGTGTGACGTCGGCTCAAAGCATCAACAACCCGATTCGTAATACCAGCCTTGTGCTTGATGACAAAAGTGAACTGCTGCAAATAAGCTATCCAAGCAGCATGTCGATGAGATACTTTGTCTTGACTACCAAGGTACTTCAAAAAATTATGATCAGTATATAGCACAAATTCATGCTGAAACAAGTAATGACGCCAATGTTTGATAGCCTGAACGATCACATAAAATTCAATATCATAAGTACTAAATCGCAGTTTGGCATTTGCCAATTTCTCACTGAAGAGAGCCACAGGACGCCCTGATTGGGAGAGAACTGCCCAATACCAAATTTAGACGCATCACAATGAAGCTCGAATGGCTGGGAAAAGTCGGGCAGCACCAAAATAGGCGCTGTGGTGAGACGCCGTTTAACTTCTACAAATGCTGCATCAGCATCGTCGGACCAACTAAATTTTGTGCCCTTCATGCAATCCGTAATCGGGGCCATAATACTGCTGAAATGGGGAATAAAACGCCGATAAAACGATGCTAAACCATGAAAACTACGAACCTCAGTAATGGAAGCAGGTCGAGGCCACTGGTCCACAGCAGCAACTTTGCTCGGATCAGCTCGTAACCCGTCAACAGAAACAATATAACCCAAAAATTGAACAGCTAGGGACATAAACGAACATTTGGCAGTAGCAGCATAAAACTTATCTCGACGCAACACCAATAACACCTCACGTAAATGGGATAGATGCACAGAATGGTTCGAACTATAAATTAGAATATCATCGAAATAAACAACAACAAATTTACCGATGAAAGGCCTCAATGCCTGATTCATGATACGCATGAACGTGCTAGGCACGTTGGACAGGCCAAACGGCATCACCATCCACTCAAACAAGCCCTCACGCGTCTTAAACACCGTTTTCTACTCATCACCAGGACGAATCCGAATCTGATGGTATCTACTCTTCAAATCAAGCTTGCTAAACACAGAAGCACCACCCAACTGGTCTAACAGATCATCCAGGCGAGGTATAGGAAACCTGTAGCGAACAGTGATCTTGTTAATAGCTCGGCTATCCACACACATACGCCAAGAACCATCCTTCTTCGGTGTCAGTAATGCCGGAACTGCACAAGGGCTGAGACTTTCCCGAATAAGTCCCTTCTCCAACAAATCCTCCACCTGTCGACGTAATTCTTCATGCTCTTTCGGGCTCATTCGGTAGTGGGGTCGATTTGGAAGAGCAGCACCAGGGACCAGGTCGATCTGATGTTGAATATCTCTCAGAGGAGGTAACTCGGGTGGTAAATCCGCTGGAAACACATCTGCAAACTCCTGCAAAAGAGACTGAATGACATGACTATGGTCCGCCTTGGAATTAGGCACAACAAGGTCACAGAACAATAGGAAAACCACGCCAGCCTCTTCTATGGCTGTCTCAAAAGAAGCACGGGACAGCAAAGTCGATGTGGAAGGAGTAGAGTGAATGCTCAGGGGTCGAGGCTTTGCTGGCATAAGAATGATCTTTTTTCCCCGAAAGAGGAATGAGTAGGTATTTGCACGCCCATCATGTATAACAGACAGATCGTACTGCCAAGGACGGCCAAGCAGTAGATGACAAGCATCCATAGAGACAATATCACAAAAGACTTCATCATGGTATGTTTGCCCTACAGAAAAAGAAACAAGCACGCGCTTGGAGACGGTGATATCAGTACCTTTGCTTAACCAGGCGAGCTTGTACGGCTTGGGATGCGATTCTGTCATCAACCCTAGCTTCAAAACCGCTGCTTCGGAGACGAAGTTCTCGCAGCTGCCAGCATCAATGATGAAGGTGCACACCTTCCCGCCGATTGTACACGTCGACTGGAACACGTTACTCCTCAGCCAGTCGCTCTGCTCAGGAACGCAAGGAGACAGGAAAGTACGGCGCAACATCAGCACTGCTCCAACATCGTCAGTCACGATTTCTTCCGCATCCTCAGGCAAGTCATCATCATAGGTATCAAATTTTGGAGGGTCATCAAGAATAATAGGACTTGGTTCAAACGCCTCCTGCGAGAAGAGACCCCTAGCACCCGCAGCATTGGGACACTCGACCTGACGATGCCCTAATTCGCCACAGCCATAGCACCGTAAATTGCTTGAAGATTGGTTTGGTGCACCGTGCCCAGGAGGTATCGGATCAGGTGTTGGGCGGCGCCCAGGAGGAATCGGATCAGGTGTTGGGCGGAGAGCTGGTTTGGACGCTAGAATCCCTGAAGGAGCACCGGTCCTTACGCCAGTCTGGGTCCGGCGAGCCGATTGTTTTTCTGCCTGGAGGGCACGCCGATGGGCTTCGGAAACCGAGGATGGATCGAACATATTCAGCGTATCTTGGAGCTGAAGGCGTAACCCGCCAATATAGCGGGAGACCCGCTGGTGCGGCGACTCGGTCACATCTGTGCGAGCCAGCAGCTGATAGAATTCTTCGGTATATTCATCAACAGATCTGGGTCCCTGACGAAGATTCTGCATTCGCTGGTAGAGTTCCCGCTCGAAGTTGTAGGGAAGGAAAGCCTTGCGGATTTTTCTTTTGAATTTCTCCCAACTCTGGACTTTATCCTTGCCTGCACGCACGCGGTTCTGCTTCACCTGCTGCCACCAAGCCTGTGCCCTACCGCGTAGGTGGATGGTGACTAATGCGACTCTTCTCTCCTCTGGAACCTCCTTGAAGTCCAGGACTTCCTCAATCTGTGATAACCAATCGATAAGTGCCTCCGCCTTAAGGCTGCCATCAAAGTCCGGGACGTCTATCTTGAAACCAAGCTCCCAGAGGCGGGGGTGAGAAGTAGTCTAGTCGATCCCCTCCCCAAAAGGGTTAACCATACCCTTAACCTCTGTGCCTTGTTGCCTGGCGGTAAGAACCGCCACCTGCCAGGTAAGATCGGCAACCTGACGGCGTAGGTCAGCATCTTCACGATCATCTACATCACTTGTATCTCTAGTCACTCTAGCGCCACCGCGACCGCTGGTTCTTGCTCGTACCATCGCGCTGGACTGCATGTGTCTGATACCACTATGATGGAGAGTGAAACGTAGCAGAAGCCTAAAGGGATAAAACCCTAATGTTTTTTATAAATCAAAACAATTCCCCTAACAATGAATAGAAGATAGGTTTATATAGAGTTCAAGCAAAACCCTAAAACTAAAAAGATGAAAATTACAAAAATACCCTAAAGTATTAAAAGTGCGAAAAAAGAGGATAGATGAGCCCGAATGCCTAAAAAGCCCATAGCTCACGAGCAAAGCTGGTGACTTGCGTCCGTGACGTCGTTTCCTTCGAAACAAGGTGCTGTGGGTAAAAAACTGACACCGGAGCTTCAAACTGCTAATTCACCGAACTACTGTCTACATCAATCTTTGCCTTTGGGATCGAGAGAGAGAAAGTAAACTACATGTAGGTATAATTTTTTAAAGATATATATATATATATATATATATATATATATAGTTAATTAATTGGAAGATAAATATAATTAGAATATAGTATTTGAAAATCAAAATACAATTAAACGTCTAATTTTAAAATATTATAATTTTTTTTTAGAATATTAAATAAACTATCTATAATATCTAAATATAATAATAAAATTATCAAATAAATATCCTAAGTATTTCATTTATATTATACATATCTCAATTATTGAAATTCGATTTAATTAACACATACAAATTAGATATAAATAATCGTATTAAAAAATTTATATGCAGTGACTTAAGTTGGCCACCTGGTGGGTATCCCGCATAGGATATTCGGCATAACACGCAACCTACCAATCCTGGAACATGTTAGTCCCGATACAAACAAAATAAACCTACCAATCCTGGAACATGTTAGTCCCGATACAAGCAAAATAACGTACGACCTATTAGTCTTGCACACATTTAAAATAATTGGACATCTTGTCTAGAGGTAGTGGAGGAGCCTGTTGCTTGTTCTCGCTCGCTAATATCTCAATTTTATTCTCTACGCAATTTTCTTTCTATGCGACATATTTCTCCTTTTATTCTCTTGTCTTCTTTCGCTCCTAGTTCATGATTTTAAACATTTTTTTACATTGGATATTTTTAGTCGTAACCTTTTTTTATTCTTTCGTATTAATTTTTTATATATTATCTATCGATTTTTCAGATTTAGTCTTATTACTGGATGAAAAATCTCAAATATGTTTTTTAATTTTAATTTATTAGTATATAATTTCTAAGTTAATGTTTCGATTTTACTATTTATAAGTTTTTTGTATTTTTATTTTGTTTCATGATATATAAATCATATCGATTTGGCGAACCCGTTCTCAGAAAAGGTTTTATGTGATGATGGATTTTTATCTCTCCAAAAAAAGGTCCCAAATAAAACCCTAAATCAAGAAATTATACGCAATCCGTAAAGTTTGATTAACCCGATCGATGACTTCATCTCACCATCAACCTCAATTCAAGGTTATGATTCATCCATAGCATAATTAAAACAAAGCAAAATCACTAAATCGAGTTCCAATCCAAAACCAGTGAAATACAACAAACCCTAATCTCAAGAGACAAAGAGAAGGAGTTGAGCTGCCAAGAATTTCAATCACTAATGCAGACCTAGAAGACAAACATAAAGAAGTCAATAATCTAACATTTGAGAATGGTTCACCAATTCACCAAGAAATGACTACTGGAAGTACACTCAACCCAACAAGATCGTACGCGGAGGTGTTAGGTCAAACATGGACAAAATTTAAGCACTTAAAGGTCATCTACTAGGAAATAGGAGATTACAAAACTTTTTCATTCCAAGAAATAGATAAGGAACTCTTACTCTTCTCTTCTAAAATAACTATAATAATAAAATTTTATATCGGAATACAAAAATTAGATGATTTTAAAGCATATTTAGAAACTTTTAGATTCTCTACAGCTTTTGGTGTTACAATATGGGACTATAGTCATTTATCCACTGAATTTGACCTTATTAATGACATTAATATATTCTGGAAAGTAAATATAAGAATAATAAGACAATATACCTTGAAAATTCTTAAGTGGTCACCAAATTTCAATCCTAGACTAGAGTCTCCTAAAACTCCACTCTAGGTTACTTTACCTAAAATACATGAATTTGTATATAATCAAAATTTTATAGCTCATATTGCTAAGTCAATTGGATTTCCCTTGGAAATATGGGTTCCAGATAAAAATACAGCAAGCTTTAACTATTGTAAAGCTTGGCTCATGGTTAATGTATCCAACTCTCTTCCCCAAATAAATTGGATTAGTTAGAAATGGCTTTTGGAAGGATATCACCTACATGATATGCATGCGTACTCTAAATCCTGTAAACATTTTGGCCACAATGATAACTGTTATAATAAAGATAGTAAAGGCAAAAACAATGGTGCAAAAGAGAATTAGACTTTCTCTGAAACTATTAACAACATAATCAAACCCACAATTCCACCAAAGGATATGTGGTTTTAAAACATAAAATATGTTATTTTTTACTCAAAAGAAAAACAAACAAATGAAAACAATAAAACTTCAAACACTAATGAAAAACAAGTCTAAAAAAGAAATACTAAAAATGGAAGTTCTCAACATTCAAAAATTAATTCATCTCAAACAAAATCAAACTCAATTCCTAATCAAATCAAAGTAATAAAGTATATGTCAATTTTAACAATAATATACAAATAATTACTCTTAAATCAACACTGTGAACCTCCTGAAGTTTCTGATAGGGATGTCACTGAGGCTCTTCAATCAATCAACTTATAAATATTTTTTCTATCTTCAAAAATTTAGGTAACTCTAAATTAGAAATAAACACACCTAAAATAAAGCCTATTGGCTGTTTACCTCCTTCACCCGAAATGAAAACGGGATCAGCCAGAAAAGAGATAAACAAATATAGAAATAAAAACATTAGCAAACCAAAGACTAATTTTTTTAAAAGAAACTTATTAAATAAAACAATGAACTTCAACATATCAACCAGATCCTCAAACTCAACTTCTAAATGACCATAGCCATTTTGAACTGGAATGCAAGGGGAATTCGTAACAAATGAACTGTCAGAAGGATTAAATCAATAGTAAAATCAGAAAATATAGAATCCATTGATCTTCAAGAGCCAATGATTTTTCATTTAAAAATTGACAAAGTAATTAATTTTTTTTGTCAATTCCAAATTCAAATTCTGCAAATCACAATAAAAAAATTTGGTTATCCTAGAGGGACCAGTTCCAAATCCAAATTCTTAACAACAATGAGCAATTTTTTCATATAATGATGATCCACCCTTCTTCAAACAAATAAGTTCTTGTCACCATTATATATGTCTAATGTACCAGATCCTAAAGACTTGACCTTTGGGATCATTTAAGACACATCTATACTACATATCATCCCTGACTTACTACAGGTCACTTTAATATAATCTCAAATTCCATTGAACAACTTGCTCATTTCACCCTCTGTTTGAGAGGAATAGATGATTTAACAACATGATAATGAACTATACCTTAGAGGATCCTTGATACTCAAGATCCATTTATACCTACTCTAACAACAACAAGTGGAAGTGTCTTGACATGACGTTACACAATACTGCATGAAGGGACTATATTTACATAAAAAAGGTGAAGCATCTTGCTTGAACATGCTCTTACCACTCACCCTTATGTATAGTAATGACATCAAACTCAAAAAAATCAAAACCTCCATTCAAATTTTGAAATATATGGACACTTCAAAATAATTCTTAAATATAATTGACCAAAGCTGGCAGAAAACATGTATGAAAATCCCATACATGTTTTATAGTCAAAACCAAAAAGACTCAAAAATAAATTAAAAATTTGGAACAAAGAGGTCTTTGGCAATATCTTTGATAGTATTTTAAAAGATGAGGAGGATTTCAAAATTATTGAAAATAACATGGAATACTCTAACAGTATAACAAACAAAATAAACCTCCCCAAGCAAGAGCAACACATCTCAACTACTTGCCAAAGAAGATATCTACTCCAAGAAAATATGTGCCAATCTTTGTCTCAAAGATGGGGACAACAACTCTCAATGTTTTATAATTTTGTTAGCAAAAGAAAGAAACTAAACAAAATAAAGGGCATAACAATAAATGATGCATTGATTGAGGATCAAACTCAAATTGGTGAATCTGCAGTTAATCATTTCGAGTCACTCTTAAACTGTCAACCAAACCAATAACACTTGAATAAATTCATGAAATCATTCCTAAACTGATAACAGACCAAGATAATCAATATTCAATAGCAAATCTTACTATTGATGAGATTCACAATGCTATTAAGACCATAAACCCAATAGTCTTTATGGAGTAAATTGATTCAACTCAAAATTATTTCAAACTTGTTGGCCAATCATTAAAAATGATTTATCTGAAGCAGTAGTTGCTTACTTCTGATAAATTCAAATATTTTTTCCTTCCTTTATCAACTTTAATAATACAAAAACCTCTAAATGCATCTTTACAACTACAATTTGCCTCATTCCTAAAACCAGATCCCAAATACCTGGCAAGATTTTATACCTATCAGCCTCTATATAGTATTCAGCATAATACTGTCCAACCTTATAAACAATATAATTGCCAAGCTACTCCCTAAAATTATTTCAGATGAACATGATATCTTTGTTGTAAACAAAAATATTAACGAAAACATTCTAATTACTCAAGAACTAACATATGACCTAAACAAAAAATGAAAGGTGGCAATATCATTGTAAATTTGGACATGTCAAAAGCTTTTGATATGATAGATTCCAACTTCATATACAATATACTGCATGCCTTTAGATTTAAAAGTAATGAGTTCATTGATATAATAAAAAGATGAATAGAAAATGTATTTTTCTCTATAATTATAAATGTAATTTTACTTGGTTATTTCAACTCTAACAACGGTGTCTGACAATATGATTCTATATCACCCAACCGGTTTATCATTGCTGTAGAATTTTTATTAAGAAAAATTAAAAAACTAACTCAACACCACATCTCCATGAAATATAAATCAAGATGGTCAATTAATATTCTTTGTATGACTTTTGAAAAATGATGTAATAATATATGTGATTTGATCCATCAATAATGTCAAAAAAATATATGATTTAATTGACTTCTACCAAACTGTCTCTGGACAACACATTAATAAAGAGAAAACAACCTTCATCTCTCAACTCAAATCAGCAGAGACAGAACCAAATCACTTGAAAACATATTTGGATTCAAACTCAATTTACTTCTCTTCAAATACCTTAGCATTACAGTTCCTTCTAGTAAAAATACATATTACTTTCATGAATTAGTTGGCAAAATAAGAAGCAAACTCTCATAATAGGACAATAAGACTTTGTTATTTAGTGGAAGGCTGATTCTTATAAAATCGGTCCTTCTTGAAATTCCAACCTACTACATGCAAAAAACTTAACTACCTAAGAATATCATATCAAGAATAAACAATCTACTAAGCAAGTTTATTTGAGGATATAAAGAAAACTAAAAAACTATTATCTGCTCAAAATGATCTAGACTTTGTAAGTCCTTTGAAGAAAATTGTATAAACATTAAAAAGATAAAAGAAACCCAAACTTCATTCACCTGTAAACTTTAATTGACATTTAGAGAACACAAAGCCCTATGGTCTAACATCATGCACTCTATAAACTGCCCAAATACTCATCATTTCCAAACAAAAATAAAACCAAAAGACTCAAAAGTCAGGAAAATAATAAACAAAATAAAGAGACATATTAGAAAAGCATATATTTTGGAAAGTTGGCAATAAGAAAATTGAATTTTGGCTAGACAAATGGAGCCTTACACATCCCATGATCTCTCTATCCTCAAATGAGGACAATTCTTGGTATGAATAAGTTAATATATCTGAATTTTGGAAAAATGATTCATGAAATATTGAAAACCTAAGAGCCTATGTAATTTAATATGATATCAATAAGTTTTTAAGAATCACTAAATAATGCCACAAAAGATACAACTCTATGGAATATATCTCCTCATGGAAGATTTTCTCTTAAAGAAACCTAGAATTAAATTAGCAAAAATGATCAAAAGTCTATAATTCTTAAGAAATTTTAGAATAACATCACTCCAAAGAAGTTTTCATTCACACTTTGGAGGTTTTTAAATAATATCACATCTTTTGATTCAATTCTCAAAAGAAAGGATTCAGTTTAGGTTCAAAACGTCAGAAATGTCAAAATTCTTAAAACATTAATCACCTCTTTATATCTTGTAATATATCCTGGGAAGTATGGAAATATTTTGCAAGATTATTTGGGATACCTATAAGCAATTATATGATAAACGATCATATTATTAATTTGTGGTTCTTATATACTACAAATACACTCATGTTAGAACCATTCTTCCTCCTATAATAGTCTGGTCTATATGGATTGCTAGGAATAAATCCAAATAGAATGGTATTAAGCTATCTTAGAAAAACAGAATTGATAGTATCATATATATATATATAAACTAGTTTTGACAATTTAACCCTTATTAATCTAAGCATTGTTCTGGTGACTTGAAAACAACTAACATTCTTGGATGTTTCAATCATATGTCTAATCCAAGGAACACTAAATAGACTAAAGCTTAATTATGATGGTTCTTGTTTAAGAAATGAAGAATCTAGTAGTGGATTTGTAATTAGAAAGGATAATGGTGAGTTACTTTATGCTATAGGCAATTTACTAGGCCAAAAGTCTCATATAGTTGCAGAAACCATGGCATTATTTGATGGTCTCCCTTACTGTAAAGCTAATGATTTCAAAAATATAGATATTGAAACTGATTCCTTAATTATGTTTGATATACTAAGTTATGGTAATGTTCCATCGTACCTTAAAACAATACTCAATTGCTGTAAGAAGCTTATATATTTCTATATGATTGTTAGACATATATTTGGGGTATAATATTATGTAGCTGATTGGGTTGCGAAATATGCTATCAATAAAAAATCTAACTATCTATTCCCTACTAATCAAGCTTATGGTTCCTTAAATGCTATAATAGTTCTTGAAAGTATTGGCATATATTACTTGAGACTTCCAACATGACCAAGAAGTTTATATGATATTACTGACTTTAAGACAGGGTTTTCCTTGACCAAGAATTTTATATGTCTTGTATGAACAGATCTACGCAAACGTAATGATGGAGTCTAGAGACATAAATAGACTATGGATCTCAAGCTCAAGACTAAAAGAACAAGTCATCATTAATGGATTCACTATACTGCATCAAAAGGAAGAGTAGTTAGAGGAACTTCAAATATATTAAGGGTTCAACTGCTAAGTACAACATATGGACTTATTTGATTATTGGGTTATACATTTCCGACACAATGACCTAAAACTTGTAATTTATTGTACTTATATACAAGTTACAATCTTGTAGCTTCATTATTAATACAATTTTTACTTAAAAAATATGTCGATTTGGATACAATTTAAGCTATAACTTTATGTAAAAGTTAGGTTTCAGAGCATTCCCAACAAATAATGTACAAGGTTCCATATTTATTAGTGCAATTTCTTATAAGTATATTAGTAATGGAAGTTACACAATATCTATAAACTCTCGTTGCTTTTCTCCTCCGTGTATAAGTTAAATACAGAACTTAATAATAGATTTTCTGTTGCATTTTTTGATAGTGTAAATAATTTACGATATTAAAATACTATCTCTTGGAGATGCTCTTAAATTCGAATGAAAATGCAATTAAACTTAGTATTTGTAGATGTTCTTGATATAACGAAATATATTCAAAGTAGACTTTATTGATTCTACTTTTAATGAATTTACATAATAAGTTAGTCTATATATAAATACATATCTCGAGTTAGAGATTATACTAAATAATTCAACAATGAATTAGTTAGTTAGTTTGATAATCTAGAAATATTTCTTGTACTCCTTGCTCAGTTAATAAACAGAGGGTCCTGTATTTAAATGTAAAACAGATTTATGCATTGCTAGTGGTTGTTTACATGATATGTAGGCATGTAATCTTTATCATTCTACACCCCCATTCAAGATGAAGTTATAAAGAATTTGCAAGATTGATATTGAGCACAAAAGAATGAAACAAGCATGAAGGAAGTATCTTGGTGAATACATCAACAAATTGTAACTTGGTAGATATGTGTGCAGGTTTATTGAAGCTTTGAAAATATTGGTTTCTGACGATATGGCCGTCTATATCTATCTACTTTGTTCGTCCATAAAAAACAAGATTAGATGTTATGTTATATTGACTGATCAACTGTCATATTATCATAGTGTAAAGTAATAGGTAAATAAAAAGAATTAGTTTTTTAAATAATAATTAAATATATTTAATAAATAATTATTAAAAATTTAAAAATAAATACAATTTATTTTCATATAAAATTTCGAACAAATAAAAAAGTGTAAAAGTTACTTTTGAAATTACAAAGCAAGATTACTTGGTAAAATATCAACATCCTATCGACACATTGTAGGTGTGTAAAAGAATTTGCCATCTTGTGCGCGAATTGTTTTTTTTTTGCAAATCTAGCTCTTACATATCTTTGGCCACAAAGTTATTTGTTTGAATTAATATCCCTAGCTACATGAAAAGCCATATTGAGCTTGAAAACTCCGCCTTAGATAACCCCAATGATGGTAACAACAATTACTTTAAATAGTCTACGGCTGTCAATGGATCATCTGTTAACGATTCTACCATACCATCATGACCCAGTAGCTCATAACTCCGATTAGAAAGCTTCCCGTTGTAAATATAAAGCATTTAAATAATCACGTTTTGTTGAAATAAACCTTTCATCCAATAGAAATAAAAAAATAAAAAAAAATCATTTTGTGTGAGATAGTTTTTTTATGTATTTACACCACAAAGTACCTAAACAGTCTAGGTTATTGGTGAAGTAACTCAATAGGCTCTTAAAATTTTGGTGGACTACTGGATCTTTATTGGGTACGCTGATACATGCATAACATTTGACTATCTGTAAATTTATTTTGGAATATGTTAACCGATATGTTTAAAAATGATTTGGTGATTAAGTAAGAGAAGATGATAAGTGATCAAACTATTTTATAAATTTCGGCATATTTGACTTCGCATTTATGCTACGAGAAAAATAGGAAAAAACGAGTAACCATAAAGTCGAAATATATTTTTATCAGTTTATTTATTTTATAAATATATTTATAGTTTATTGATTTTATTTATTTTATAAAAAATAATGAAATATTAATGAGTCGGTGGATCACCCTGGATATTAGCTTGTGGTGGTTGTGGAAGAAATTGTCATGTGCGATGTTGGATTATAGTGGATCACCATGGATATTAGCTTGCGGTGGTGGTATGAGAGATGGTCAAATACAACGCTGGATCACTGGTAGAGGAGATGGCCTTAGTCGTTCCTATTTCATTTCCTCCATCATTCTCATTCCCAGTATCCTACTAATCGTGTTTTTCTTTGTTTGTTTTTTTGACTCAAACTAAGTAATCGTTTTTTTAAAAACAAACCGTGAATAATTAAAAAAACATAAAAAAAACATTATTCCATACATTAGGCGATCTAAATTAACTAGAACATCCTCCAAAATTACTCTATGATATTTACGAGACTTACCCGTCATTTGAAGTGAAATGTAGTAGATTTACGCTTTTCTAACCCAAGTTTTTTATATACCAAAAAACTGACATTAAAGTAATTTTATATTGTAAATCGCATAAACAAATCGTTTATCTTTAGTGGTACATTATTTTAGATTAATGCACTTCATTCCTCCGTAAGCATCACAGTCTCACATTTATCAAATCGTTTTTTCATAGCCAATTTACATTTCAAAAACTTTGTATAACTTTACATTTGTTCTATAAACAAAGAAGATTTATTTTGAAGTTTTGAAACATAGTTAAAAACTTAAAATAATACTTATTTGAAGTCTTTTTTTGTCGTTGACTTGTGATGAGATTATTATTGTGTATTTTGGATTTGGGAGATCAAAAAAAAATTAAAATGGTTGGATTCACATTGTCGCGATGCTCATCCTTGTAGTCGTAACACTTAGTGGGTTCCCCCGCGCTAACATCTGCATTTACAGCAATATTATTATCGTTGAAAGTATCCTTAAGAACAGTGTTCTCATGACAACCATCTTCTTTGCCACGACAACTTTAATTGTTAAAATAAAATAAAATTGTAAACACTTTATTTTTCGTACGACAACCCCACGTCTAGATGGAATACGTTTTTTATGGATTTTCCAACTCATTTTTTTAAACTAGGTGGAAGAACAAGAAAATATTAAGTTACATTGGAAGCTTCACCGGTTTGATCGTCAAACAAGTTTCCATATAATAACTTGAGTAATTGTATGACTATACATATATTAAATTATTTTTCCAAGTATTAAATATACTAGCTAATGTATTTGAAGAAGGAGAATATTCGACTTACCACATACCACACGAGAATTTATAATTTAAAATATCAACAACCATGACAAGTTCCAATTGAATTTTGTGTCATACTTGGGAAGATGACCGAATAATCCATGAATTCTATAATTTAATACTGGTCTTAAGACTCTTCTTAATATCATGACACAATTAATTATCCCAACTTAAAAATCTGCGTAGCATTTTGTTATATGAGTCATAAGAAAAATCCTAATTTTGTCGAGTAACTCAAACCTAAGAATACTATAATTTTTTTTTTAATTTTATGATTAAATGACTCAACATAACTAGATAACGTAGAACCATATCGTCTACCTCTAAAATTCACATGTATATGTTACAAAAGAGAGATCTTCCACTACACTTACTGTTACGAATGAGTCGAATAGTGCATCGACAGTGTACCGTGTTCGCTGGTACAGTTTTGTGTCATTGACAAGCTGTAATACAATGGATGATTTTCCTAAAAGTGTATATGAGCACATTAGGCCTACTATCTAGTAAGCCTATTATTTCCTTATTAATAGACTACTATGGCTACACAAAACACAAGCTGAAATCTGTAACCTGATCTATCATAGTGAAACTCTTTTCTCTGGCGGCACCCTTGGACGTAGACAATTGTCGAACCACGATAAATCCTGTGTTTATTCAATTATTTCCTTCACATATGTTCTGTGCTTGAGCCATTTTGTGATAATTGCATAGTAATTTAATAACAAAATTGGTATTAGAGCCATGTGCTGAAATTAGGGCTTTTGCAATTAGGGTTTACAATGGCGTCTACATCAACAAAATATATGATTGAAAAAATTTGATGGGGGATCCAGATTTGCATTGTGGAAGATTAAATTGAAATCTTCATTGTTACTGCAAGGGCTGTGGAGAATAAGTTACCAGAAGAGATGAAAGAAGAAGAGAAGCAAGATCTTCAAAAAAGGGCTTTGTGTTGGATTTTAATGAGTGTGAAAGACAATGTAGTTCGCGAGATTAGTGGTGAGAAGACTGCTGCCCGCGCATGGAAAAAGCTAGGAGATCTTTACTCATAGAAATCAGTAGTAAACCGATTATACTTGAAGGAGCGTTTGTATGATTTCAGATTGAAAGAAGGTATGTCCATAACAGAGCACTCATATAATTTTATATCAATTATAATGGACTTGGAGAACATACAAATCAATATTGAGGATGGGGATCAAGCTTTGTTTGTATTGAGATCGTTACCAGCTCCCTCTAAAAAAATTCGTATATACCATTATGTATGGTAATGATAAGTTATCGCTAGCAGATGTCAAAGGGGCACTGAAATCAAAGGAGATGAGACAGTTGCAGCCAGACAATCAAGCTGAAGGGGAGGTCTTTTGACTAGGGGAAGATCTAGAAGCAAAGCGAGTTCTTTAAGAAAGAAGAACTGGAGGTCCAAGTCAAAGGTAAAGCACTCAAACTGTTATGAATGTCGTGAGCATGATAATTATAGGAGAGATTGTCTAAAACTGAATGGTAAGAAGAGAAATCAAAAGGAAAATGCAGCAAACATTGTTGAAGGTGTGAACGCTTCCGACGATAGTGAAAACAGTGGTAGAGGAGATGTATTGTCCGTGAGTTCAGACTTTGGGCAAAACTCTTGGGTACTAGATACTGGCTCTACATATCACATGTATCAGTTCAAGCAGTGGTTTGATACTTACAAGCCAATGCAGAGAACTGTCTATTTAGGGAACAATCATTTGTTGACTGTTGGTGGTATTGGTAACGTCAGAATCAGAATGGTTGACAGGGTTGTTAGAATCTTGACGTGCTGGCATGTTCTTGGGTTAAAGAGAAACCTGATTTCTCTTAGGACTCTAGAATCTAGGGGTTACAAGTACCGTGCAGAAGACGGTATAATCAAAGTGACAAAGGTTCAATAGTATGCATGAAAGGCAGTTTGCAGAAGGGTCTTTACATTCTCCAGGGGAGTGTTGTTATGGGCGATGCTGAAGTAGCATCATCAGGAAGTAAGCTAAAGTAGGCAGGATCAAAATAAGTTGTGGTATTGGCGTCTTGGTCACATGAGTGACAGAGGATTAGCTGTTTTGGGAAAGAGAGATTTGTTACAAGGATATAAAGCAAAATTGTTGGGATTTTGTGAGCACTGTGTGTTTGGTAAACAAACTAGAGTCAAATTCAGCAAATCGGCTATAAGAAAGACTAAAGGGACAGTGGACTACATTCACTTAGATCTTTGGGGTCCAAACAGAATTTCATCCAAGAACGGATCCAGATACTACATGAGTTTCATTGATGATTATTCAAGGATGGTGTGGGTTTACTTTCTGAAAACGAAAGATGAGGCATATTCAACCTTTGTCAAATGGAAAATAATTATTGAGAAGCAAACAGGAATAAAAATCAAACGTCTTGGGACACGTAATGGGTTAGAATATTGGAATCGTGAGTTCAACGAGTTCTGCGAAGCTGAGGGAATAGTGCACCATCGCACTTGTTCTAGAACACCACAACATAATGGAGTCACAGAAAGAATAAACAAAACACTTTGTGACAAAGCACGAAGTATGCTCTCGCATTCTGGTGTGGGAAATTATTTTTGGGCCGAAGCTATCAATACAGCGTGTTACTTGGTGAATCGGTCTCCATCAACGAGTATTGATTGTTTCGATAGACAGTGAGAATGAAGTAGGAGAAATGGTCGAATCAGGATTTGTTGTGAGTAAACAGGTGGATCTTGAAGTAGAATCAGTTCCTAGCAGGTCTAATAATTCAAGTGGTTCTGGGGTGGATCCAGAATCAGGAGGTGAAGCGTCAGCATCGGATTATAGTGACAATGGTGTGCCTGAACCAGAACAACAACCTTATAGCATAGCATTGGGCAGAGAAAGAAAAGATGTTAGACTTCCAAAAAGATATGCGAATCTAGTTGCATATGCTCTGTCAGTTGTAGAAGAAGTTGAGATGCAGGAACCTAGTAGCTACATATAAGTTATAGCGAGTTCAGAGGCAGATCGATGGATTAGTGCTATGGGGGAAGAGATTGAATCTCTTCATAAGAATAAAAAATTGAAGCTTGTTGACTTGCCTAAAGGACAGAAGATAGTAGGCAATAATGGGTGTTCAAGAAAAAGGAAGGTAATCCAGGGGTTGAAGCATCTCGATTCAAAGCAAGACTGGTCGCTAAGGGTTTTACTCAAAGGGAAGAAACCGACTTCAATGAAGTGTTTTCTCCAGTGGTGAAGCATAGTTCGATTCGAGTTTTGTTAGCCATTGTAGTTTGCAAGATTTAGAGCTTGAGTAGTTGGATGTGAAGACTGCGTTTGTACATGGTGAATTGGAGGAGAAAATCTACATGAGACAACCAGAGGGATTTATCGAACCTAATATGAAGGACAAATTTTGTCTGCTGAAAAAGTCACTGTATGGTTTCAAACAGTCACATACGCAATGGTACAAACGTTTTGATACATTCATGGTGTCAAAAGGGTTAATGAGAAGTCCATATGATAGTTGTGTGTATCATCAAAAGATGTTAGATGATTCTTATGTTTACTTGTTGTTGTATGTGGATGATATGCTTATTGGTGCTTGTAGTATGTCACACATTGTGCGGTTAAAGAAGCAGCTTAATGCCGAGTTTGAGATGAAGGATCTGGGTAGAGCAAAGAAAATTCTTCGTATTGAGATTATCAGGAACAGAAGTTTAGGATTATTACACTTGTCTCAACGAAGCTATATTAAGAAAGTGTTACAACGATTCAACATGTTTGATGCTAAAGTGGTTGGCATTCCGTTTGCTACTCATTTCAAGTTGTTTGCAATATGAGCGGCCAATCACGATGCTGAGTTGGAACAAATGTCGAAGGTTCCATATGCAAGTGCAATTGGTAGTATCATGTATGCTATGGTATGCACACGTCCTACTATTTCACATGCGGTTAGTGTAGTTAGCAGGTATATGGGATGTCTGGGAAAGAACACTGGCAGGCAGTGAAATGGATACTTCGATATCTTAAGAATACTGTGAACGTTGGCTTAACTTTTAACAAGACCGATATTGGTGAATCGCTGAATGATGTTGCAGGATCACTGATTGGTTTTGTTGATTCTGATTTTACAGATGATATGGATAAAATAAGATCTCTGACAGGATATGTATTTACTCTACCTGAGAGTGCGATCAGTTGGAAAGCACAGTTGCAAGGTACTGTAGCTTTGTCTACAAGAGAGGCATAGTACATGGCGGTAACAGAAGCAGTTAAAAAAGAAATATGGTTGCAAGGTTTGGTGGCAGATTTGGGCTTGAAAGGACTACTACAAAAATGTTTTGTGACAAACAAAGCGCCATACACCTTAAAGGGAACCATATGTACCATAAGCGTACAAAGCACATAGCCAATTTGATCGTTTTGTTTAACAATAGCCAATGCATATGAAAATATCACATACTTATAAAAAAATATAAAAAACGATAAGTGTCCATTTGAATTATTTTTGCAATTTAAATATTCTCAATTTTCACCACCGAGATAAGTCTTACTAAAATTTGCATAAACCTAAAAAAACTATATCTTGTAAGTAAACCCATATTTTGGTAGATAATTAAAAATATATTTTATAATTAAAAAAATATTGTATCTCACAACTAAAATATACTATATTTTGCCACTAGACTTGCAATCACAAATAGTATACTTATGCGAAATTAAAATTTACTAATTTTCATATATTTAAGTTTCTTTCGCAACTCAATAATTTAAAAACCTAAATCATTAATATCGGTAGAAATACAAAAAAACAACCTAACCAAATTCGATTCATATCTTTAATCATATATTCGTTTAAGGGTAAATCAAATTATAACTAAGATGGTATCTAAGTTGATATTATCTCTAGCCAATAAAACAGAAAAAGAATACAAAAATTCTATAAATAGGGAAATAAAAAATTAAATTATATCCAAATCAATTTAAATTAATTAACATGCTAATTTGTTTTATCTGGTACATGGATAATATAAGTTTTCTTTAATGAGAAACAAAAATTACTTGTATATATAAAAAAAGTCTAATATAAATATAAAAGTACCTGAAAATACTCACTCAACTATTTTATTATCCGGCAGTACCCAAATTTAACATAGTGTTATTTAATACCCAGACTAATATTATGGACAAAAATACCCTTCCACTATATATACCCATTTTTCAATTCCAACCCACTTTTTCCACCTTCATATCACCCTAAACAAACGCAAAAGTCTAATTTTAGAAACCACCAGAAAACCGTTCGACTTCGTAATACTCTCTCTCAAACCCAAAAACCCTACAGCTTCTCACCGTTCGCACCTTCGACACTATCGCACCGGTCAGCGTCTTTTACTCACTCAGACTACACAGCTTATGTTCGACAAAAGTTGTCGTGAAGTCGTCTCTGAAAGCTTCAATCTCGTTCTCCGACCGGTGAAATTTAACAGGTATGCATTATTGTGGAAAGTGTACTTTGTTTTGCATTTTTGACAAATTTGAACCTTTTTTTTTCGTTAATTCACGATAGGCGTTGCTTTTTATACTAGAATGAAGTATCTACTGACGATAGTTGCTCAGTTTATGGGTTTATCGTCGAAGGCAGGATAGAATTTTAGTTGCATGTAATACTAATACTTTCCTGAGAAATATTATGTATGTTAGATCTGCATTAGGTAGTTCATTGTTGATTTTGGTGTTTGTTCAATAATTCCCAGATCTCTGCAACGTGCATGTAAAAAGTGTAACAGTTCGCATCTTGATCACCCATCATGCAAGCAATTCGTAGCTCGATTGTATGTTTATGTCATTTATTTACAAACAATTCGCAGCTCAAGCTGCGAATTGTCTGTTAAAGCAATATTTATATGTATGCAATTCGCAGCTTGGCATGCGAATTGTTCGTGCCATGTTAAGCAGCTTGTGATGCGAATTATTTATGACACTCCAACTGATTTGTGTTCGTGCAGAAAGTATGACAACAAAACCTAGCTACTACAGATCAGGGTTGGTGAGCCTTCTAAAGCTACTCAAAGACATGCGTATTACAAGGGCCCACATTGAAGCTGCAAGAAACACACCCTTCTACACTTCTGAAAACGGCGTTCCAAATCCGTAATGAGACAGAGTTGCCAAGGAAAAAACTCTACCAAATCATTCAGTATATCATCGAGAAATTCTCTGTGGATAGAGACGCCTTTAGGATTGGCAACAAGTATATAAAGCTAACTGAGAACGATGTCAAGATCATATTCGGGTTGAGGCATGGCACCGAGAAAATGCCGTTAACAAAAACCGGAGCTTTTCAAAACAAGTATGCACCCGACGAGGAGGACGAATCAAGGATGATGAATAAATACTTCATGGGTAAAACTGGCAGGAAAGTAGCAGCTAGTAAAACCAAAACAATAACAAATGCCATTATAAAGGTACGTCTAAAATGGACTTCATCTTTATAAAGCAAGATTCTGTACATTTCCAACATAGCATGTTGTCATTGGTTTTACAGGAGGGTATAGAGAAGGCCATAAACGAAGGAGGGGATCATGAGTTGGAAGATGTTGCGAGACTGTTGATAATGTTTTTGTGCTCCACACTATTCTACTCCGTATCTGGAGATATCCTGGGCTGGAGCACGATTTATTACGTTGAAGACCTCAACAGAATAAACAATTATGACTGGGCTGGATCAATACTGTACAAGCTTCGATAGTCTATCAGAAGTTGCTTAGCAATAGAAAGAGCTGATAAAGTCGTCGGCTGCGTCGCCCTTGTAGTTGTAAGATTGATCTATTCAATATAAAAATTAGTTATGTACATAGCATCGTGTTGATAAAACCTGTCCCCATGCAGCCCTTCATCATGGAGCACACAACAATCGGCCACGAGGTAGCGAAGCCAACCTCGATACCAAGGTTTTTCAAATGGTTGGGGTTAGAGTGCCAAGCATCAACCATGACATATCTTCTTTAAACACCCTACCTAGATAATGACCAGGTATAAGCTTTATATATGTATTGAACTGGGGGTGCATACAGTTCGTAGCATATCATGCGTTTTGCTTAGAAAAATGTATCAATCATTTCGCAGCCTGATATGAATTTTACTTCGCAACTTCTTTTTCCACACAGTTCACATCATATAGTTTTACACACATTTTGCAGCTCTGCATGCATCAATCATTTTCGCAGCCTGACATAAATACTTAGTTCGCAGCATGTGGTTTACACTTAGTTCGCAGCATATGTTTTACACATAGTTCGCAGCATATTGTCCCATACACATTTCGCAGCTCAGCATGCGAATTATTTGCAACTCTAACATGATTAAAATCACACACTTTGCATCATATGATGCGAACTGTTTCTAAAAACCAATTTGTTTGTCTACACCCTCATACTTTCGAAACAATTAATTTACTTACATGTGCCTCTGTTGGTAGGTTTTAGAAGGTCCATTACAGCTTACCGACTCTAAAAGTGAAGCTTTCGGAGAACGAGAAGATAATGAAGATGCAAAACCTTTTCTACTTCACCGGAAGAAAGACCAAGGAAGAGGACGAAAAGCACAGCATCAAAACCAAAACAAAGGAGACGAGCATCACAGAATGTAATGAATAAGATGATGTCTCCCAGACCCGAACAACCAACACCGCCGGAGCCAACGATTCCACCACCAAGACTCCCCAAGCAAACGATTCAACCACAACCAAAAGGCAAATCCAGGCAGGAGCCCTCCGACGACGACACAACCAGTATGAGTGAAACAATCGGTGATTATGTACTCAAACGCAGAGGTCCTAATCCCAAGATTTCTGCAATTGTTGCTCAATCAAAGCGTTTGAAGACATACGCCGATAAGAACAAGTACGAGAGAAATATAGAAAAATAGGCCAGAGAAGTAAGTATGACTTTAACCTTAAATAATCACTACAGTCAGCACTTAATATGTTTATAAAAAGTTTGCTATCATTTTTGCAGCTGAAAGAATTGAAACGCAAGATAGCGGAACTTGAAGCACAACAACTCCACAATGCTATCTCTCAGTCAATTTGCCGGATTGAAAGCCCAATAGAGCAGGTACCAGCAGCACTTCCAGACAGAGAAGAATCCACTGATCAGCAGGCATCCGTGTCTAATGCTGATCAGCATCATGCTGATGGAGTACTGCTAGAAGAAAGCGACGATGATGCCAACCATTCACCCATACCGGTACAATCTGCAAAGATGGACATCATGGAGACACAGACAGAGGAGGTAGATAATGTAAGTGGATGATATGATGTTATCAAACAAATATCAGGACTCTTGTGTAGTCCTGTCCAAACGTTTCGCAGCTTAAGTTGCGAATTGTGTAATAAACTAGTGGTTTGGTTATTACACAATTCGCATGCTGAGCTGCGAATTGTTAGGAATGTACAATACAGATATAAGGTCAGCATGCGATTCGTGCTCAACAATGATTAACTTATGCTTAACCCTTCCACCCTTTTGTTTTTTTGGATTTTTGTATGAAACAGGAGACTGAAAGACAACAACAACAACAGCAGGACCAGCAGCAACAACAAGAACAACAACAGCAACAAGAACAACAACAACAACAAGAACAACAGCAACAAGAAGAAGAACAACAACAACAACACCAACAGCAACAACAAGAAGAAGAACAACAACAACACCAACAACAAGAACAAGAAGAAGAACAACAACAACACCAACAACAAGACCAAGAAGAACACCACCAGCAACAACAACACCAACAGCAACAACAAGAAGAACACCACCAGCAACAACACCAGCAGCAACAAGTTCAACACGAAGACCGGCAACAAGAACAACAACAAGAAAAACAACGAGAGCAACAAGGACAACAAGAACAACAACAGTAGCAACAGATAACCTTGGCGAAGAGAGAAAGGCTAACTCAAGAGATAGCATCTCAAGAGTCAGAACCTTTCCATCCCGGTGAGAAGACGGAACTACTCAACCAGGAAGTACCATCCTTAGAAGACAACACCACTTCTTCGGTGGAACCTCAAAGACCAACGGTGCTGTCAGCAAAGTCAGAATTGCTAAGCCAACGTGAAACTGTAGGCCCGGTAACAAATCAACTGCAAGCTCCAGAGTCCCACGATAACACAGTAGGTTTACCCGATGCTTTTGTTGATGGTATTTACACTCAAGTTTCACAGACATTTTTAAATGAAATTGATAATGTATATTACGATTCTATAATAAAACAGTCTTTGGATAACATGTCGGAGGATGACTTTAATGATTTATGCCGACATGATCCAGATCCTATGCCGAACAAGTCAACGGCATTGGTTGTCGCTGACCGTGCGGTAAGGCCTACTTATAATGATTTCGCATCATTAAATGAGATTTGTGTTAGAAAACTGATTGGGGTATTACAAATGAATATCAGGGTAGGATGCGAACTGTTCAGTGGAACCTCGAACAGTTCGCATCCTACCCTGATAGATACTAATAAATTTATTAGACTTGAACCAAACAGTTCGCAGCCTAAGATGCGAACTGTTTGGAGTCGTTGCCATTATAATTACTGACGCCTTTCTACTTTTGATTTTTGTTATTTACTAAGCTCGAGCCCAGTAAAGAGATAGAGGAGCCAAGTTTTACTCTACTGACACAAACGTAGCCTTAAGTGGCAGAGGAAGAAGAAGAGTTCGTAATAACAATACGGGAACCGCCAGTAGTAGAATACAGCGACTGGCCAAAGAAAACAAAAGTAACTGACTGTATCGATGTGGCAGAATACCACAAAATACAGTTAGTTAAAGCCTACGAGAGAGACACCCCTGATCTAGTGGTATGATAGTTACCAGAGTCCAAGTTTACATACGGAATCAGGGTGCAAGCGAGTGATGTCATGGCACTACCTTTAGAACTGGAGCTGGTTGTAAAGGTATCCAATTGTCAACCAATTCTATTTTCAATGTTTCAAATATGTATTGTATATTTAACATAAATATACAACTCCTTTGTTAGGTTGTCGATGCTTGGATTCGAAAGATGCTTGAAGATGCAGACTTCAAAGTTCCATGCACTAAAGGTAAAGGAGAGCATCATGACGCCGTACTGATTTCGGGCATGACTGCGGTAAGTTTAGCTCAGGTAAATTGAACAAAGTTCTCAGAAAATGTTCTCATTTTAATATACTCTTGCTTGGATGCATCATCAAATGAAAGCAGGCTGGCAAGTAGAAAATTTGGTGGACATGACTTTTAGAATGGGGCGTAAAGATGCCAACATCATCATGGTTCCAGTATGCACCGAGATGAAGGACACTGTAAACCACTGGACGTTGCTCGTCATTGACATCGACGCCAGGACAATTTCAAACTACAATCCGCTTCTGCCTAAGCTGAAAGCCATAGACCACACCATAAGGACACCTGCACTACTGGTAAATATTCCAAACTATACACTTAAATTTAAACACATTTTAAGTATGCAGGCTGCGAACTGTGATCGGGATATGCTGCAAATTGTGACTAAATCAATTGCTTTTCGCAACCTATCTATAACTCAATTCGCAGCATATGATGCGAATTATGTTGAACGGTGCATTTCAACGAAAAAGGGGGTGCATATCAAATAATTTGCAGCTTAAGCTGCAAATCGTGTGACATGCGCATGTTGGATTTGTTGTCATACAATTCGCAGCCTAAGGTGCGAATTATGTTGGATTTGTTGTCATATAATTCGCAGCCTAAGGTGCGAATTGTATGTCACCAACTATTTTTGTTTTTGTGCTTATTCCTAACACTAATTATTATACACAGATCAAATATTTGTTGGATAGAGGATTCCTACCTAAATATACTACAGGGTGGAAGGTGAAAGTCGAAAGAGGCATCCCACAACAAAAGTGAGGCACCATGGACTGTGGTATCTTTGTCTGCAAATATGCAAGAGATATTATTGAGCATGGATCAGTGCAGAAAAATACGATGCAGATATGGTAACTGCCTTCAGAGTAGAAATGTTTTTATGGTAACTGCCTTCGTACATCTGTTGCTTGTAAATACATTTGTTGTAATTTTTAGTTTTGTTTTGCATACATAAACAAATTACATTTTGAGAAATTTGAATATTCCTTAGCTTATAGTTCGCAGCAAATCTCTGGTATGTATGAACAGTTCGCAGCCTAACCTGATAGATGCTTATTTATCATTAAATAATTCGCGGCCTAACTTATCATCAAATAGTTCGCAGCCTAACCTGATAGATGCTTATCACTACACAAAACAGTTCGCAGCCTGGTATACCACCTTACAATCAGTTCGCAGCCTGGTGCAGAAATAAAAAATTCAAAATATAAAGTACAAGGATACGAACAGGTTGTGGCTTATGCCTTGGTAAACGTTTTCTCCATTGAGCACACAAAAAACAATCTAATCAAGTACATAATTCATTAAATGCTGATTGGACATGGAGGCTATGTAATGATTACCTTCTTTCCTTATAAATACCTCTAGTAACCAGAGGCTAATTTTACACCAAACTCCATATTTTTTTAAAAACACCTCTTCTTCTCTTCGAATTCAAACAGTCATGTCTTTTTCTACCACCACAACCACCACCTCATACTCAAACTCTGCTTCACTCGGTTCTCTGGGTGACTCCTGGTCATCCTTAACCGTTAACTGGAGTGATGAGTTGATCATGCCAGCAGTACCACCCCCCAGCCCAGTCTCTGTCTTCGAACTATACATGTATGATGACTACTACTCTGCTGACTCTCAACCAGTGGAAGTTGTTCCACTGGTTGCTGCTGAACCTCAGCCAGAACAGGTTCCAATGCTTCCTGCTGCACCTCAGCCAGAAAAGGTGCAACCTCAAACGGCAGAGGTTCGAAACAACAAAAGGAAGAGGGAAGACGAAGCTGGTCCATCAAGGACAAAATTTTTAAGCATGATGGACGTAGATATTGAAGCTGAAGAGAAAGTGGAAGAGAAAGAGGAGAAAGACAAAGATGATCAGCACAAAGAGGAGAAAGAGGAAAAAGATGGTGATGAATCCTCTACCAACTGCTAGAGTTGGTTTTTGTTTTTTGTTTTTTTGGAATGCAACTAACTAGCACCAGTAGCTTGTAGTGATATGTGTAAACAGTTGTTAGTGCATGAAAATATTGTAATCCTCTTTTTTGTAATCCAATTTGTTTACAGAGTTTTAATGATATAAACGATTCGCATCCAAATACATTTTGCACATCATTCGCATGTTAACCTGCTATATTACTTATTTTCAACCTTATTGAATATCCTGGTATTTTTATTAAAGTACAATTCGCATCTTATCATATGACAAATATCACGACTTCTAATTGTTCTCCATTCGCATCATAATTCTGGCGCTAATTCGCAGCCTATCATGTGAAACGTTTGATATGATAAATGTTTGATATGATTTTACTAGCGATTCGCATCCTGGTGAAATTTCACATAAAAACGCATGTAATCCTGATAGATGTTTGTAATAATATACCAACATATTGTACATAATTCGCAACACAGGATGCGAAATGCTTACAACTCCAATAATAGCAATACAAAAACACAGGAATGTATGAATGTTTAGTTTGCTGTACAGAACAATAACTGTACTACAAAAATAAATGTGATATGGCCAACCAGAATTGTCCTTAAACTGGAACATCACAAGTCCTCCGGTTATCGCCTGATTTCGAACATCGGCCACACCTCAACTTCTTGGTTGAGATTTCTCCTCTAGAAGGAATTCGCTTTTTCTTAGGCCTTCTGGAGCGTCTCTTAACGTTCGGAGGCAGAACTTCAACAAAGGAAGGATCGTTAGCGCTGGACCCTTCGCCAAAATCAGTTATAGCTGGTATGCTGAAAGAGTAACTTTCCCTGTAATTCTTAACCGTAAAGAAGGGTTCTATTACAGTCAATGGATCTTGGTCGGTGTATTGTAATGCCGCTAGAGCATGAGAACATGGAAAACAATCTTGTTGCCATGATCCGCATGCACATTTGAAATCCAACAGATTAACAACAGCCACAGGATTCGAAAAGACTTCGAACATGGCGGAAGAGGACTTACGTACTACCCAAGTTTGGCACATGTCAACATTATGCTTTAGCTTCTTCTCGTACTCGGGAACCAAATTAGTACTCCAGCTGAGACCTTCTTCGTATCTCCGTGAAAATTGAGTCATAAGCAAGACTCTAATCCAATCAATAAACTCAACAATTGGTAAGCCGCAATATTTTTTAATCTGACTGTTAAACGATTCAGCTGCGGTAGAAGCCATAGAGTCGTATCGCTTCCCTCTTACGTAAGCCTGCACATACTTTTCAGGGGGTAAATTTGCAAGAAAATCACTCATTCTCTCACCACCTTCACATAGAAAACCTGTTAGTATATCTTTAAAAAGCTCTTGACTGGGAGCATAAGCAAGACGTGGAAGAAACTCAACAGCTTTTTTTTATACTCCCTGTTTGTATGTTCCAGTTTGGCTTTCAAATTCTGCATGAGATGGAAATAACAGTACGCATGATAGCAGTTTGGATACAAGACAGAAACAGTATTAACAATACCAGAATGACGGTCTCAAATAAATGTGATCTGGCGATCCAGCAAATGTGGTTTCAAACACCCCAAAAACCACATCCAATTGTCCCAATATTCAATGCTAACTACACCAACAGCAACAGGGAATAGTCCTGGAAAAAGACAGATCAAATGAACACTACAACAGTATGAAAACGTTTAAAAATTGTAAGCAATTCGCATGCTGTCCTGGAACAATTCGCAGCTTTCCATGCGAATTATGTGTGACATTTTTAATTGCTCATACAAACAATTTGCAGCTTGTCATGCAAATTGTTTGTAACTCAAGCTGCGATGTAAGTACAGTTTACTCAGATAATACCTAATTCACAGCCTCAAATGCGAAATGTGAGGATCACAACACTGTTTAATTCGCATCACCTGATGCGAATTGCATCAGCATTTTCACACAAAAACATCGTTCAGATTAACTAGATAAATGTAACTAACCGTTGTTTCCGTCCTTTGCTACAGCAGTGAGCAATGTACCCTTGTACTTGCCATATAAGTGGGTTCCATCGACAAACAACATTGGACGGCATGAATGAAAACCTCGAAGGGACGAACCGAATGCTACAAAACAACGCTTGAATCGGTTTCCAGCTGACAACTCCAACTGGCAGTCTGAAGTATTATCCCGGCTCTTCAAGCGTTTGAAGTATCCGCTTAGTAAACTAAAAGAACTTGAACTATCTCCAAAAACTCCCCTCCTATCCTTCTCTAAATCATTCCATGACAAACGATAAGAGATGTCAAGAGTGTAATCTTGTTTGACAGTCGATTGTATGGTTTTGGCTGTCAACGAATGGCAGGTCCGGAGAGAATCCTGAATTTTCTCAGCAATCAAATCTGATGTCAAATGCCTGTGCCGCTTATGCTTATGCTTCTGGGAGAAAACAGGACTGCAAGTATGGTACGGGACATACTTCTTGATCGTCATAAGGTCGATGCTTGAGTCAATTGATGCATAAACCCTTCATTTGCACCCGCTTGTGAGCTTATTTTCACAATAAGCAGTGATCTTATTTGTTGTGTTGTGCAGGTATTTGAAAGAAAAACCATGCTCTAATGCAAACTTGCACAAAGATACCCTCAGACTGGCAGCACCTTCTTCAAAAGCTTGACCCACTCCTGTAATAGCATCAGCCCAACCAGCAGTAGCAAGTTGTTTTTTCCTCTGATCAGAATTAACTAAACCATTACTACTCTCCCCGCTAACTAGTTGATCAAGAGATGGTTCTCCCAAAATCAAGCTACGCTCTTTACGCTTTACACCACAATCCTTACCACCAGAGCTCTTATCAACAGAACTTTTATTACCAGAACCCTTATCGAAGACGTGTTGTTCTATGAGAAAACTAACCCGTTTTAAACGCTCCAAATCAAGATATAACACCAACCCAACAAAATCATTCTGGTTATTAAAGAAACAATTATTGTGATCCCCGCAGGAGTAAGTAATTAGGTAGTCACCTGTGGCAAGCTCCTCCCATGTTTTCTCTACATAAGCTTGGATACTTTTGAAGCTTTCAAACTCCGTGAAAGACACAATTGCAGTTTGGTGACCATATTTAAAAATACAAACTCGTGATTTAGACATCTCTTACCTTGGACAATACAAGTTATTTGTTATTAGTCACAAAAACTATGTGCAAATTATTTACTACTGCATCAAACAATTCGCATCCTATCTTGCGAATTGTGTATACCTACAACGAGCTATTCGCATCTTGTCATGATATTTGTTATTAGTCACAAAAACTATGTTGTTAAATTATTTACTACTGCATTAAACAATTCGCATCTTATCTTGCGAATTGTGTATACCTACAACGAGCTATTCACATCTTGTCCTGATATTTGTAGGTAAAAAAGTCCTGATATTTGTTAGTAGTCACAAAAACTATATGCAAATTAATTACTACTGCATCAAACAATTCGCATCCTATCTTGCGAATTGTTTATACCTACATAGAGCTATTCGCATCTTGTCCTGATATTTCTATGAAAAAAAAAGTCCTGATATTTGTTTCGAAATACAATACTCTAATTGACCTAAAAACTCGTAATCTACACATTCAAGACAAACTAAAGCACTACCAAATTAGAATATAACATTAGACAACAAGGACATAACTATATAATGAACAATATTAACTAAACAATAAGAGATCACTATAACAAAAAAAAACAGAGAAAAGCTCGAAATCAGGCAATGACATCTAAAAACAGTAGAATAGAACCTATTCCAACAGAGAAAACCAATAAAAAACTTCGAAATCGCTAGGTAATTACCTAAAAAGCTCGCAACACGATTACTTGTAAGCTATAAGATTCCAAAAAGCGACGATCAACTCTTGTACGTATAAAACAGAGGTTAGACAGGTCTAACACAACAACCTACATAAAGAAACAAACCTTTAGCAGCTTCCGATCACCGGAAAATGTGATTTCAACCGGTCTCGTGGTGGTTGGTAGGGTTAGGTGGTTAGAGCGGCTAACAAATTCAAATCTTCAAAAAGCTATAAAAAAAATAGAAAGAAAACAGAAAATTATGTTTATATAATGGATTAAGGGTAGTTAGGGTATTAAAATAATATTAGGTTGTAAGTGACAATAAGATAGTTGAGTTGGGTATTAAGTAGCAATTAATGAAACATTGGGTGGTAAATGACAATTGAATAGTTGAGTGGTTACTTTAAATACAATTTTCCTTTAAAATATTTTAAACATTTATTTTAAATATATAATATAGTAGAAAATTTTGAATATACTATTTATAATATATAACAGTGGAAACCTATGAAAATTTCAATAACTTCAAAAATATCCAATAGATATATCTAAATAAAAATATAAAAATATCCGATAATAATTTTAACAATTGCGTTTATGATATATATAAATTTAATTTATTTATTTCAAATAAATTATCCATACAAATTAAATTTTAATAAATATTTTTTTTTAAAAAAAAACTGTCAAACTTAACGCCTTAAATCATATCGCGATCTAACGGCGTATGACAACGAGAATTTGTCACGGATATAACTGCTGCGTCCCGCAATCCGGATCTGAATTATCACCGTGTGAATTTCTCACGGTCGTTACGACGGAACAGAACATGCTCATGTCATGTATTTAACATACATACATGTGAACACCCAGAGTCTTTGTCGCATTTCATCTCAATAAATGCGCGCTTCTCACTTTTAACTTTATTACTTATGTTTTACTGCAAATCAGGAATCTTTGATTCTTTTCACATTTTCAAAACGCGTCGGGACTTGATACTTTTCATTTACTATTACTATTAGTTACCAATACCATCACTATTATTTTCTTGTAACCTGAGCTGCATGGCTCTTTCTTTCATTTTCTTACTTCAAGTTCAAGGTCACAGTTTTACTAGTGGAGTATTTTCTTGTAACTTGGAGTTTTACTACTAGTACTAAAATTGTGACGCCAAGTAAAACTGTCATCATAGGTAAACATTTTTATATTATATTTGTATTTAGCAGTTTCTATTAATTCAAACTAGTTTATATAATTCTGAGTTTAATTTTCAGTTTTGAGAGCTACGTGATGTGTGATGCGATATGAATATATTCATAATTTGAAAATTTTATGGTTGGAGTTTTTATTTATCAATCATGCATCCCAAAAACTATTAGTTACAATATATAAAAAAATTGGAGTAAAAAATATAATATTAATGAGATTTTGTTTTCATTATATATATTTATTGAATTTTATTTGAGAAAAATATAAATAAATATCCACTTAACTATCTAATTACAAATTAGTATCCAAAATCATAATAATGTCAATCGGTACCTCCATCGAAAAAGTAGACAAAAATATCCCCGATTATATATATTCGTTTTTCTCTTCAAATCCATTTTTCCTCATTAACGGTCATCCTAAACCATCAAAACACACCTTATTTTTTTTTTGAAACAGCAACCAACTGTTCGACTTCCATTCCTCATTCTTCGCCCCAAAACCCCTTAACCACCCCAACCCAAAATTTTGCATTTCTTCGCCAGTTTTTGACTGTACACCTTCGTCTACTCCCTTAAACAAGTAACCAACAACCGTTTGCGGAGTTTCCGTTTAGTTTACGTCGGCCGGTGAAGAAAGAACTAGTTACAATAAGCAGGTACGTCTCAATTTTGGAAAATGTATCTTTTTTCCTTTTTTTGGTGATTTCCAAGTACTTGTCGGTGTTGTTTGACATTCGGCGTTGCTTATTTCTACTGAAAACACATAGTTAAGACAACGAGTGAGTATTTTAGTTTATGGGATTATCGATATACCCGGTAATTTTTTAGGTTGCATGTAGTGTTAAAGGTTTTGTGCGTGTTGTGATGTATAGTAGATGATCTACATTCAGTTGTTTGTTGGTTTTGGTGTTGTTTCAAAATTTCCCAGATTCTGGTAACGTGCATGTGAAAAATAGAACAACTCGCATCTTACTACATGTGTATTATAAAACAATTTGCAGCCTACTACTTTGATGTTGTTTGTGACTTCATACCTGGGAGCTGTTTTACAACTCTACTAGCTGAGAGTTGTTTGGAGAAATGTCTGAGTGTTGTTTCTATTTTATAGCCTCTAAGTTGTTTGCAAATATAAGGTAGTTGTCTTGTTGTTCCTTTATGAGAATTATTTGTTATATACAATTGTTGGTTTTATGTTTTAGCAGTAAAAATGACCACGAAACCAAGCTTCTACATGTCAAGATTGTTGAGCCTTGTGAGAAGTAACCCAAAAACAAGAAAAATAGCGACACACACACACGACAACACTCTAACCATGACATCCCAACCATAGACCAACCACAACCAGTCAATAGAACAACGATTCCATCAAAGCCAACCGAGACAACCCAATCGATAAATGATGAAGTAGACGATGAAAGTATGAGTGAAACTCTCGGTTGTTTTGTGCTCAAACGCACAGAGGTTACTCCAAAGAAGACTGGAGTAGAAGCAACATCAAAGAGTTTGAATCGGAGGAAAGAAGTAAGTATATGCCTTGATATATATATATATATATATATATATATATATATAATGTGTTTAATCCACACTGAACAAATTATAATTCTTCTGGTTTTCATGTCGCAAATTGAAGAGTTAAGGTTACAACTAGCAAGACTTGAAGAACAAAAACTCCACAATGCTCTATTGTTGCCCATTTGTTCCACTGGAAGTCCTACAAAGGAGAAAGAACCGGAGCTACCAGCACTGGCGACAGAAGTCGCATCCACTGAAAAGCAGCCACTAGTGCTATCTGAATTTCAGGAAAATGACCTAAATTAGGATGGGAAAATGCAGGAAGCTGAAAAGAATTATGGATTACTACCAGATGAGAAAGACGGTAATGGTAACCATTCACCGATACAACCTGAATAAAGACCGGAAGAGTTATCAGTAACCACAGAGACAAACACAATGGAGAGATAGGCAAATGAGTCTCCACCTACAGAGGAGGTAACGACAGGTCTGAGTCCTCCGAAGGAGACAGAAACAGATGAGCCTTTTCTGAATGACCGACAGATCGTACCTCCCATGCCAGACAAAGTAGGTTACAAAGAATATAGACATAAGGAGATAGAAGCTCGTGAGAAGGAAGTCACAGCCAAATATTATGGACTTACGGATGCAGTAGGTCGTAAAGATGTAAGTGGATCTTAAGTACATTAAGATACAACTCTCTAAATATTTTATTCTTATATATTGTGTCCTAATTGATATTAAGTAGAGGTAGAAAAAATGTTGGGCTGTTAGTTTTTTTTTCAAAATCTAGCAGGTCAAGTGTTTTAAAAGAACGAGTATGTATGTATTTAAACACAAAGCGCAAAACCTTTTTGAAAAAAAAACTTATGATATGCTTTCCAAACAACTCTAGTGGTATGTTTTCCAAACAAATCGCAGCTTGTCTGGTTCAAACAACTCGCATATTGATGTGCATTGTGTATTTCAAAAAACTCACGTGGTATATATATCAAACAATTCTCGTCTGTCACATACAAACGCTTTGTTTAAAAACATACAACTCTCAAGTAGTATTCACAATGTGGTATTGCAAAGAACTCTAAGGTTTGTTTTGCCACTAAAGCAAATAACTCTCAGGTTTGATATGAAACACCATGTCGACTGACAACAGACACAACAACAAGAAAATCAAGAACAACAACAACAACACCCAGCTTTGGAAAAGAGTGAAAGGCTATCACAGACCGAAGATGCACAACCTGTAGCGGGGGAAGATTCAGAGTCTGCCATCCCTGTAAGAATACAGAACTACTCAGCCAGGAAGAAGCACCGGTAGAAGTCTAACAACGAGACGGAGACGTAGCTGATGTCCAAAAAATAGCCAACGCAAAGTCAGAACCACTGAGCCAAGCAGCAGTTGTGGGACCAGTATCGAATCAACTGAATGTATACCAAATGTATTTTTTATGGTTATTACTCACAGTTAGTTTTATATGAAATTAATAATCTTGAAATCGATGATATGATATAACGGGCTTTGAAGAGTATGTCAGAGGATGCGATAAATAAATTTTGTCAACGGACTCTTGAGATTATCTTGGAGCAGTCAACGACATTGGTCGTCGCAGATTCTGTTGTAAGTGGATTTTTGAATAATAATACAAAGAAGGTGTGTATTTTGGATTTTATAATTTGACAAAATAGTACCTTTATATGTTCAAGTCAATGGAAAAGATAGTGAAGGAGGATAAAATGCTCCCTAATTTTAATCTATTGACACATACCTAGCAGCCAGGGGAAGAGGTAAGTCTTTTAGAAGATCCACAACCACTTGCACCCATAACTCTCACCGACTGGCAAAAAACTACACTAACAATTAAATTGATCGATGTCGTGAATAACACAAAGTACAATTAATTAAAGGCAAAGAAGACCAGGATGAACCTCATGTATGGTATTTACCAATGTCCCAGTTTCCCTATAGATTTCACGTGCCCGCGAGTGATGTATTGGCGCTACATTTCGAACAGGATTTGGAAAATAAGGTATCCACTTAACAACAACTCCCATATATGTTTCAAACAACACACATATATTATATTTAATAAACAGCTCATTTCTCCATATCATTTCGTAGATTGTTGACGCTTGGATTCTAAAGATGCTTAAAGTAGTAAATTGAAAGATTCCATGCAAAACTTTCCATGAAGAAAAATTTGGCGCCATACAAATTTCTGGAATGACTACGATAAGTTTAACTATAAACTACAAACACCTTGCACGTTCTCGTTGTAATGTACTTTTACTTGAATGTAATACCGACTGGCACAAGGAAAGGAAATAACAAATATAGTTGACGATGTATTTGAAAATATGCCTCAAGACACGAACATTGTGCTCATTCCAGTCTGCAGTATTAAGAAGGATACAATGAACCAATGGACGTTGCTTGTTATTGATATAGACGCCTGAACGGTATCAAACTACAACCTATTCTTGCGTCGTGTACATGCAACGAACTACACAACAAGGACACGAGGTCCCCTGTTAAGATTTCTAACTGTTACCATACTCCTAAGAGTTGTTTTGCAACTCTATTATATGAGAATTGTATGCAACACTATTTCCTAAGAGTTGTCGCAACTCTATTATCTAGGAGTTGTTTGCAACTCTATAAGTTGGGAGTTGTTTACAGCTCTACAAGTTGGGAGTTGTTTACAACTCCATTCCTTGAGAGTTGTTGACAACTCCATTTTCTGAGTGTTGTAGGTAACTATATAAGCTGGGATTTTTTGACAACTTCATGTCCTGAGTGTTGTAGGAAACTATATAAGCTGGGAGTAGTTTGCAACTTTATTTCCTGAGAATTGTATGCAACTCTATTTCCCTGAGAGTTGTATGCAACTCTATTCCCTGAGATTTGTTGACAACTACATTACCTGAGAATTGTTTGCAACTATACAAACTGGGAGTTGTTGGAAAGTTTGTTACCTGAGAGTTTATTTGTACCTAATGCCTGATAAAAACTATTATAAATAGTTGAAATATTGTCTCGAGAAAAAATTCCTACCAGAGGGAAATAATGGGTATAAGTAAAAAACACGAGAGAAATTCCACAACAAGAAAAAGACACCCTCGACTGCGGAATTTTCATCTGTTAATATGCTAGTGATATTATCGAAAAAAGATATGTGCAGAAGACTTGCCAAAAATATATGGTAAAAGATCTCAGAGTTGCAATGTTTTATTACTTCCTAAATGATGAAAACACTAACCGACACTGGTAGTCATCTTTTTTATAAAACATAGCTAATTTTTTGGTGTACATATATTACTTGTAATTTTTTAGTGTATATATAAAGTTTTTTTTATTTCAGAAATATGCAATGTATGACATTTTCGAACTCACTTGAAAGAAGTGTTGGTAATTTAGCACAACACTCTATATTACCAAAACAATTAGCAACGTATATAACAAAATTACAACTAAACAATTATCACCATGCAGTAGGCAACAACTCTCAGCAATGACCTCGATCAATCAATTCACATCATTTCCTAATATATACTATTTTTTTAAACATTCCAAAATAATACAAACAGACTATGTCGTCCACCTTGGTAACCGATAATTGCATTGAGCACGCAAAAAACTATATAATCAATGACAACCTATTAATTGTTGAATTAACAGAGAGGAGGCTATGTAATCATTAACATAGCCACCACCTCATTAAGACTCGATCACTGCCTATAAATAGTAGTAACCATAGGGTAATTTAAAAATAAACGCTATAACCAAAATCTCATAACATCTTCATTTACAATCACCACATCTACCTCCAGTTCTTCAAGCGATTTTTAGTCTTCCATAACAACCAACAGAAGCTACAGATTAATTTTTCCAGTGGCCCCACAAAATATCCCAGTCTCTCTACAAGACTTTGATATCGAGAATTACTTCTCTGCTGACTCTGGGTCAGTTGAAGTGGTAGAGTTGGTGGCTGACTCTCAGCCAACAGAGGCTCTAGACCAGAAAAGGAAGAGGGAAGACACAGAGGAGAAAGATAAGGAAAATGAGGAAGATGTTGGTACATCGGAGGAGGCCCATCAGATAGAGGTAGATGGAGAGGAGGAAGAGCATAATGGAGATGTTGATGATGATCTTGAAGAGGAGGAAGAAACAGAAGAATCCTCTAGTGATGATTGATTCTTACTGCTTATGTTTTTTGTTTTTTTTGCATGCAAACTGACTAAAACACTAAAGATGGTAGTATTTTTTTTGGAAGTGTTTAGTGCACGAAGCCTGTTATGACTATGTAATCTTTTCTTTTTGTATAAAATTTTGATCTATGTAAAGATTTTATGAAGCATTAATATTTTCTAAACAACTCTCAAGTCACATTGACAAAGATATTTTCTTGATCAATTTTCAAACAACTATCAAGGAAGGAATATACAAACAATTCGCATTCACTCGGGTACAGAGACTCAGTGGAAGGACAATGAAAACAATTCGCATCAACGTCTTATATATATATATATATATATATATATATATATATATATATATATATATATATATATATATATATATATGTGTGTGTGTGTGTGTGTGTGTGTGTGTGTGTGTGTGTGTGTGTGTGTGTGTGTGTGTGTGTGTGTGTGTGTGTGTGTGTGTGTGTGTGTGTGTGTGTGTGTGTGTGTGTGTGTGTGTGTGTGTGTGTGTGTGTGTGTGCAAACAATTCGTATCCTAGTATTTTGATATTGCTGCAAACAATTTTCAAATATGCCTGAGAGTTGTTTGCAACTATATAGTATGAGAGTTGTTTACGACTCTATTTTGTAAGTGTTGTCTGCAACTCTATTCTCTGAGGGTTGTATGCAACTCTATAAACTGGGAGTTGTTTGCAGTTCTACTACCTGAGAGTTGTTTGAAACTCTATACTGTGAGAGTTGTTTGCACCTAAATAGTACGATAGTTGTTTATAACTCAATTTCACGAGTGTTGTATGCATCTATATAAGCTGGGAGTTGTTTGTAGTTCTATTACCTGAGAGTTGTTTGCAACTATAAAGTGTGAGAGTTGTTTCTAACTACATTCCTTGAGAGTTGTTAACATCTCTATTACCTGAGAGTTGTCAACAACTCTACAAGCTGGGAGTTGTTTGGGACTCTATAACCTGAGAGTTCTTTTAACTCTATTACCTGGGAGTTGTTTGGAAACATATATGAGTTTTGTTTGCAACAACATCCTGAGAGTTGTTTGCACATATAAGGTAGTTGTGTTGTTATATTTTAATACAAAAAATTTGCAGTGTGTGTAATAAACAAATCTCAAAGTGTATAGTGTATTGTCCACAACATGCACGATATTATAGACTAATATACCCAACAGATAGATCTTTAAACTGGAACCTCATAGGTCATCCCGTTATGACCTGATTTGGAACAACGACCACACCTCAGCTGTTTGGTTGTCACTTCTCCTCTAGATTGGATTTGATTTTTCTTAGGCCTTTCGGGGCGTCTTTTCACGTCAGTAGGCAGAATTTCCACCTCCGACTTATCAGTAGAGCTTGATCCTTTGCCAAAATTGGTTATTACCGGTATGCTGAAATAGTAACTTGACGTGTAATTCTTAACCGTGACGAACGACTCTATTATAGTTAGAGGATCTTGGTTGGTAGACTGAATTGTCGCTAAAGCGGGAGAACATGGAATTTTTTTTGTTTCCATGCTTCTCAAGAACATTAGAAATCCAACAAATTAACAACCATTACAGGGTCTGGAAAGACTTCGAACAAAGCTGTAGAAGACTTACGTACTACTCAAGTTTGTTATTTCTCAACATTTTACTTTAGCTTCTTCTTATACTCAGGGTATGAATTAGTACTTCAGCATAATCCCTCTTGGTATCTTTGTGAAACTTGAGTCATAAGTAAGATTCTAATCCGGTCAATAAACTCAACAATGGGTATGCCACAATTTTTTTGATCTGATTGTTAAAAGATTCGGCCGCAGTAGAAGCCATATCCCCATATCGTTTCCCTTTAACGTATTCCTGAGCATACTTATTCGGGGGTAAATTCCCAAGAATTTTTTAAATCTTGTCACCACCTTCACATAGAAATTCTGTTACTATCTTATAAAAATATCTTGGGTAGGAGTATAAGCACATCGGTGGAAGAAACTTAACATCTTAGACTTATAGTCTATGTTAGTATGTTCAAGAGCTTATTCTCAAATTCTGAACAGAATGGTAATAACAGTACGCATAAAAAAGGGTTTGGCTACAAGACTGAAACGACATTAATTATACCAGAATGACGATCAGAAAGAAATGTGATTTGGCGTTCCAATATACGAGGTTTCAAACAGCTTAAAAACCACAGCCAATTGTCAGAATCCTCAATGCTCGCGATACCAATTGTAACAGAGAATAGTCTTGGAATACATGACAAACATAGTAAAAAATTGAAGTAAAGCATGGTCTTAATTATTGGAACAACTTGCATTTATTATTCCCTGAGGGTTGTTTGCAACCATATAACCTGAGAGTTGTTTGCAACTCTATAATGAGAGTTGTTTGAAACTTATTACATGAGAGTTGTTTGCAATTCTATTCCTCATAGTTGTTTGTAACTACTATCTCAGAGTTGTTTGCAACTCTTCCCTGAACGTTGTTTGTAATTCTATTACCTGAGAGTTGTTTGCAACTTATAAGCTGAGAGTTGTTTGCAATTTTTATACAAACCTAATAATCCATCAAATTATAAGAGAAGTATGAAACTAACCGTTGTTGCCGTCCTTCCTTACGGTGGAAAGCAGTACACCCTTATACTTCCCGTACAAGTGGGTTCCATTGACATACAACATTGGACGACATGAATGGAAACTTTAAAGACATGAACCTAATGATATAAAACAAAGATTGAAGACGTTTCCAGCCGATAATTCCAACTCGCAGTCGTTATTAATATCGATGCTCTTCAATCGTTTGAAGTACCCCTTTAGTAAACCAAAAGAACTTGAACTATCTCTGAAAACTCCACCTCATTGCCTTCTCCAAAGCATTCCATGACAAACGGTATGAGATGTCTCGACCGTAATCTTGTTTGACAGAAAATTATATGGTTTTGGCTATCAACAAATGACATGCCCAGATATAATCATGAATTTCCTCAGCAATCAAATCTGATGTCAAATGCCTATGCCTCTTATGTTTTTGGGAGAAAACGGGACTGCAAGTATGGTGCGCAACATACCTCTTAATCATCATTAATCCGGTGCCGGTATCAATTGGTGTGTAAAGTCTCCATTTGAATCTGTTTGTGAATTTATTTTCACAATAAGCAATAATCTTGTTTGTTGTGTTGCACATGTATTTGAAAGAAAAACAATTCTCTAAATCATATCGTCACAAAGATAACTTTAGAGCTGCAGGCCCTGCTTCGAAAGCTTGACCAACTCCTGTAATAGTCTCAGCCCAACCAGTAGTAGCAAGTTGTTTTTTTTCTCTAATCAGAATTAGCTAAACAATTACTACTATCCTCGCTAGTTAGTTGATTATGAGAGGGTTCTCCCAAACTTATGTTAGGCTGTTTACGCTTTTGACCAGAACCCTTATCACCATAACCTTTATCAAGAACTTGTTGTTCTATGAGAAAACTAAACCATTTCAAATGCTACAAATCAAGATATAATTCTAAACCAACAAAATCTTTCTCATTATTAAAGAAACAATTCTTGTGACCCCCGCAAGAGTAGGTAATTAGGCAGTTACCTCTGACTAGCTCCTCCCATGTGCTCTCCACGTATTCTTGGATACTTTGAAAGTTTTAAAACTCCATGAAAGGCACAACTACGGTTTGGTGACCATGTTTTAAAAGACAAACTCGTAATTTAGACATATCTTACCCTACATTGAACAATTATAAAGCAGTCACGTGGCAAGTTAGCGATAACAGACAATTTACACTACTACCAACGAACAACTCTCAATACTACTTCATGAGGTTTGTTTGCAAATTTATTATATGAGCATTGTTTGCAACTCTATTTCCTGAGAGTTGTATGCAACTCTTCAAGCTGAGAGTTGTCTGTAACGTATTATCTGGTTGTTGTTTGCAACTCTATATGCTGAGAGTTGTTTACAACTCTATTTCCTGGGAGTTGTTTACAAGTTAAAACCGCTGCGAATTTTATGCAACTCTATTTCATAAGAATTGTATGCAACTCTATTTCCTGAGAATTGTATGCAACTCTATTTCCACGAGAGTTATTTCAACTCTATTTCCTGAGAATTATATGCAACTCTATATCCCGAGAGTTGTTTTCAACTCTATTACCTGAGAATTGTAGACCACTCTATTTCTTGAGTGTTGTTTTAACTTTTTTTTAGACTTGTGTGCAACTCTATGTCTGATAGTTGTTTGTAACTCTAGATCTTGAGAGGTATTTCAACTTTATAAGCTGAGAGTATGTTTGTAACTCTATTACCTGAGTGTTGTAAGTCACTCTATTCTTGAGTGTTGTTTCAACTTTATTATCTCAGACTTGTTTCCAATTCTACACCTGATAGTTGTTTGCAACTCTATAATCTGAGAGTTGTATACAACTCTATTATCTGAGAGTTGTAGTCCACTCTATTTCCTGAGTGTTGTTTCAACTTTATTATCTTAGACTTTTCTGCAATTCTCTTGCCTGAGAGTTGTTTCAACTATATAAGCTGAGATTTGTTTGCAATTATATTATCTGAGAGATACTTACAACTGTATTTAACAACTCACACCATAATTTAACACAATTCGCATCTTATACATAAAAAATCATCAAACAATTGGCATATCTGTCACGAATGTTTGGACACCTAAAACTCCTAGTCTATATATTGTTTCAGGTTCAAATCAACATCGAATACAATAAAAACTAGTATATAACTAGTTAAACAACGATTGACGCTTTAGATTAACATAATACCAAACAATCGCTCGAAAAAAACAAAAAATAGAGAAAATAGGTCGAACTATAGTTACTAACTCACGAACCAATAGAATAAGACATACCTCAACTCAGAAAATCAAGAAATAACCTCGTAATCAGTAGTTAAACATCATTAACTAGACAGAAACATGTAAGATGAAAAGACCAGAGGTTACAAAAACACCATGAACGTATGATCAACTCCTATACGTGGAAATCATGACTTAGGTGCATTTTAAATCAATATTACATAAAAATAAACACCTTAAACTAGCCGATCACCTGAAAATTGTGGATTCTTGGTGGTTCATGGTGTTTTTTGTTGACAGTAGGGTTAGGTGATTATAAAGCGGCTTGAAAATTTCAAATCTTTAAAAGCTAGAAAAGGGGGAAGAAAATATAAAGTTATCCTTATATAGTTGGTAGAGGTTAGTGCGGGTATTAAAAAATTGTTGGGTATTAAGTGTGAATATAGTAGTTGAGATGGATATTAAGTGGTAATAAAAGGAAACTTGGATAATAGATGGGAGTATAATAGTTGAGTAAGTACTTTAGGTGCAATTTTACATTTTACTTTCTGACATTTAAGATTAGTTACTTCATTTTTATTGATCATTTTCGTAGGAAACATGAACTTATGATGTTGGTGGTCGGATTAGATAGAACATGAGAACATATCTATAATATTATTATTTTTAATTCAAAACATTATATATTAGAATTGAGAAATGTTACACTTATATTTTTAGATTTAAATGTAGTTTTGAGATTTAAATTATATTTTGAAATTTAAAGAGATTGAAATTTGAAAAAATAACACGTCAATTTTGAATTTTCGAGCGCCAAAATTGACTAAAATTAACAAATCAATCAAAATAGGCTTGTAATAACTTTTAATGTCTTGGATTTAGCTCTTTAAGAATATATTCTTTTCCATCTTGGAAGGTGTGAAATCTCTATGGACAAATGAGTCAGCATCTCTTAGAGGTGAAGGGTTTGTATCATTTTTTATTGATTTTATCATCTTCTGATATAAGACCAATGTCTAATATTTCTTTTCCTTCTTTGTATTAATTCTTTTTTAGAGTTGCGAATATCCATGAACACCACCACCGTGTATATGTAATCTAGTGATGAATATTTGGTCATTCGAGGTATCCAACTTTAACTTCAGCTTAAGTCTCACACCTTTGTTAGTTCTGAAAACTTTAATTCTTGTAATGTCAAATGATTGCTAACATAGAAAGTCAGGAGTTAACCTACTTAAGTTGCTTAGTATTAAAAAATGTTGTCATAAGATTACGAATAAAGTCTTCAAAAGTATGATATTTAAAGAGACATAAAATAATCAACACTTTTATTTGAATATGAATGGAAGGTAAAAGAGATAAAAGAAGGCGAATTAGCAAGGGATAAACTGAAAAAATATAGGTGTTAATGTTGATACAATTTTAGGTACTGATTTTAGTATTCAACTATTAAATATCATATATCAATGCTTCTTAAGAATGTTATGACTCTTAGTTGGTTATGAAATTGAACTTGGTTATAATCGATTTTCATTTTGTATTTAGATGCCCACTTATCAATCTAGTATGCTATGTTGGTCTCTAGAGATATGAGCAATGGTCATATTTGGCGTTATAAGTTTCCTACAACAGTTAATGAGGTAGATAAAAGTTATGGATCTTTACACTTAGATAATATTTCAAACAACATTAAAGAGTCAGTTTTATATCCATATCGTTAATATCATTTTCTTTACAAAGTATATGACCATCCAATATGGCCCTGCTTCAGTTATAATAGGGGTTTGTTTCCCGTAGATCATCCCATAAGCTGTAATTTTTAATTAGAACACCACCAAATGATTCTCCATTTGAATAGCATGAATCATAAGTATTTAGCTTACATCTGATGCCAACATGTAATTACCAAGAAATGATAGTATTATTTCTTTTCTTATTTAAGTGATTGAAACAACACAACTTATGAGCAACATTTAATTCATTGGACCAGTGCATTATTTTGAGCAAATTGGCACAATCCAGTCCCATAATAATACGTTAACATAGTTTATCATAGATTGAACAGTAAGGATATGATCATTATGTTTCTGTTTATTCATAATCCTCCAAATGATCCAACATATAACTATAGGAATGATGGAACATATATGAATATCTTTGCCATTAGACCAGAACTATCAGGGGATTAGGTGGTAAGTAAGGGACATGAATCTAAGATTCCAATTAAACCTGCTAAGTATTTCCATACTTTACATAGTAAGTCACATTGCACAAAATAGGCATTTTTAGGCTAAGGTAAAGTATCTTTTTTAAAATACAAAGTCAACATGGATCCAATTGTTTAAGAGCCTCTATAGAAGAACTCATAATTTTTTAGGGATAACATTGTTCCAAATCTTTTTGAATATTTTAGATTTGTTTCCTTTGGTCCTAAGTATCATTTGTGTTAAAATTTCTATTTGAGGATACAAACCATATGGTTCTATCTTCTTCAGTATCCTTAATAAATAGCTTCTCAGTTTTCTGAATATCAAAAGAAATTACAGAAGACTTTAATTTTTCTAGCATTCATCCATCATTATTCTAATATTTATTGACCTTATCCTTAATGTACTAGCAATTGTTTTCGTTATTTGATAGATGAATAAAAGATTATGATCACACTATATATATCTAAAATTCAATATGTCTATTTCCAAGCTTCCAAAATATGAATCTTTCAGCTAAT
The DNA here is from genome assembly GCA_036936605.1 of Limnanthes douglasii subsp. nivea. Taxonomy (NCBI): domain Eukaryota; kingdom Viridiplantae; phylum Streptophyta; class Magnoliopsida; order Brassicales; family Limnanthaceae; genus Limnanthes; species Limnanthes douglasii. The sequence continues at coordinate 343,596,973 of JAUPFV010000002.1, forward strand.
TCTCAGATGATCAATAGTCTTTTCCAACTTTTAGAATGATGACTAGAAAGTTTAACTTGTAGAGGGGGATATGGTTGACAATATATAGAATACATATACTTTGAACAAAAAGTTTTATGTTCTTTAAACTTGAACCATAGCTTGCAAGAGAATATGGTATGTAAATCATCAATCTTCCTTATATTAAGTCCATATTTCTCATAAGGTTTGCAAAAATTAGAGCAATTAGTCCATGTTATTGTTTGGTTGGACTTAGTTAAGCCTTATAGGTACCTCTTACATAGTTTTTCTATTCAACCAATCACAGATTTTGGTATTATGACACTTTCGATATTGTAAATTTTTAATGGTCATTAAAACAGATTAGACCAGAGTTAATCTAGCACTAAAAGATAAAGTGATATTATCTCATGCTAGAATTTTGTTTCTGATTTTGGTTATTAAATCATCATAATGACTAGCTTTATTCTAGTGTAAATAGATATACCCAAATATGTTAAGGGTAGTGATCCCATCTTAAAACCATAGAGTAATCTAATCCTTTTAGTTATAAATTGGATCATTATAAGAAGGATTATAACTTTGGTTTTGTCTTTGGTAATACTTTGTCCCGATACATCTTGGTAGTGTTACATGAATGTGTCCAACCTGTTAATGCTTGAGGTAGATCCATTTAAAAAGATCATGAAAACTTCCGCGAATGTTAAAGAAGGTATTAATTACTATATGACTAATTGTAATGTATCTCATTTCACTATTGGATTCATAGAGATGTTTAGTCCTATAATTAAGTATTCCTCTATAATGATGAAAATACTATAAGAAAAATGATCCCCTTGTCTAACATCATTAGATGACCTACATAATACATTAAGATATCCGTTTATTATAATAAAGAGTTAAATAGATTTAATGCATCTAGTTATTATGTATAGAAACCTTGATTCAAGACCTAACAAATCCATGATTTTTTTTAATAAAGTTGATAGACACCATGTCAAAGGATTTTGACATATCAACTTTAATTAGAATGTTACCCCCTCTAAATTTCTTATTTAGGTCATGTGTAATATCGTGAGGTAGGATAATATTATCATGGATGTTTCTATCATTGACAAAACCCCATTGTTCTTAAAAAGTTATCTTAGAAAGAAGTACATAAATTCTATCATTTAGGATCTTAGAGGTAATTCTATTGAAAATGGTGCATAAGCTAATTGGTCTATATTCATTCCATGTTTTAGGATTATTAACCTTAGGTATTAGGCTAATGGGAGTTGCAAATATACTTTCAGTTATATGATGCCTAAGGAAAACGATATAGATAATTGCAAATAGGTATTTTGATATAATATGTCAACAAGATTGGAAATGTTTACTATTGAAACCATCTATATCAGCTACATTAGTTGTAATTAAGCCTTCAATAATTTTATGAATTTAGGATTCCATAAGTAAACTTATGAGGAGGTTGTTATCCTCCTCAGTAACGAGTTTATGAATATAGTCTTGTAGCTCTAAATCACACGTTTCATTAGTATGAGTAGTTAGAATAAATTTGAAATAACTTACAGTTGATTGTTCAAAGAGATCTTGGTCTTCAATCCAAATGTTACCTTCCATGATTCCTTGAATTTTCTTTTTACTTTTTTTATGTATTTGTGAAAGCTAGTAATATTTGAATGTCTTCACTTTATCATCAATACACTGTGTTTCTTCAAAGCTATTTTCGAAGAATTTAACTTCTTATTCTGATTGTAATATTACATCAAATATGTTACCAAAACATTCCCAATTCCAATTCTTTGGTTTGTGCTTTAATATTTTGAGTTTGTTTCAAAAGATATTTATAGGAGGACCATGTAAATCAACATTCTAATTAAGATCAACCATGTTAAGAAATTCGTGATGCATTACCCACATATTTTTGAATTTTAATGAAGAATTTATGTCTTTTATACCAACTGATAGAGTGATGCAAATAATAGAGTGATACGAACATGTCATTTCCATGTGCTTTACTTTGGTGTCATTGAAATAGGTAGACCATGCATTATTGTATAGGCTTTGTCTAGACTCTTCAATTTTGTGTTGTTTGTTCTTGTATATTTAGAACCTGTATAACCTGCATCCTCAATGTTGCAATCAAGTATGGCATTGCTGAAATCATCAAGGCTTTTTAAGCATATGGAGGAATATGAAAGTTGCTATTAAGCATTATATATAACGTTGAAGTCACCCATAACTAGCCATTATATTGAATTTTCTGTTAAGATTCTCATATTATTCTAGAGTTATTGTCTTTGTTCATTGACACACCTCACATATACAATAATGAAAACAAATCAATAGTCTAAAGAACCATGTCTAACTTTAACATGAAGAAATTGGTCATGGTTTAAAATGATTTCTACACTAAAATCATCCTACCAATATAAACAAATTTTATTGTTGATGTTAGCAGTAATTTTATGAAATCCAAGAATTTTAGTAACCTTAGCTAGATTATCAACATTAATCATTAAATCTTGAATGACCACAAAAGAAATATTTTCAGCTTTATTTATAGATTTCAGTCTTCTAGTTATGGCTTTGTTTCCAATACCTCTAAGATTCCAGTTGAGAATTTTGATAGTCATTTAAAATTACTGGTTATAGACCTAATGGACCTTTTAAATTGTAGGCATTGGATAGAGACATAACTTTTGTTAGCTTTTATTTCTTATTTCTTAACTCTCTTACTTGAAAACTTCTAAAAAACATTTCATCATCTATTTTTCTAAGTATTAGAGAATGAGGAAGACTACCAATAGTATTTTGATTAAGAGAATTGTGTTCAAGATCTAAATTCTTATAATCATTAGAGGAAGAAAATATTGTACATATTTCTTTAGACTTCAATGCTTCTATAATTTCAGTATTTTTTTGTACTTCATTGTTATTGGTTGCTTTATAATTGAAATTCATTATCTTAGTAGATTTTTTCGTGCAGACATGATCTTGTTAGAAATATTTAGAACGAGCCTCTATAGTATTTCCAAACATAACTAAAGTTTGTTTGCTGCTTTCTTGTCATGATAAAAGTCTATATTTTCCTATTGTATAGATTCTTCTATATTACTTGATTGTTGGTTTATATTATTTTCTTTAAGGATTATAGATTTTACTTTTGGCACCCATGTGACTTTTAGATTTGTAGATTTAGGAATGGAGATGGCTACAATGTTTTACTCTCAATAATTTGTCCTTTATTTGGTTATTTTAGTTTTTTGCAATCACTTTGCTTATGTCATATATGTAGGCATATTGGACAGTATGACCTATACATGCTTTGTGGATGAGGCTCTTTGATACATTGAGCTCATTCCAAGATTTGCATATATTGTGTTTGGATCGATTTTTACCCAGTTTCCACGCTTATAAAGGTTTTCTTAGAGAAGAAGCAATTATCCTTATGATAGTTTCATTAAACACGAATTTTGGAATGTTTGGGAAGAAGATCCAAACCAGAGTGATTGGTGATTGTATCCTATGATTGAAATAAAGACTCCATTTTAATAGACGCATTGAATATTCTCAATGTTTTGCGTAAATATTCTTACAAATCAAACTCTAAAAAGATATGTATAGGATCCCAATTAGACAAATTAACCTTACCCACAAATTTGAAAGAATCCAAATCCAAAATTGTAACTGGTTTATGTTTTTATCTAAAATCAAATCCCTAGTCGGCCATGGTGTTTTGCGCTTATATTCGAAGTTTATGAAATCAGTCTCGTTATTAATGTATCCTGCTATCATATAAATTTGTTATTTGAAGTCATGTTTTTTGAAATCTTCCTAGTTGAGGGTAAACAATCCCTAACGCATCATCGAATTTCTCTTCGAAATTGACCGAATATTGTTGGAACCTTTTAATCATGACCAACTAATGTTGGAACTTTTTAATCTTGACTAACTAATGTTAGAACCTTTTAATCGTGACCAACTAATGTTGAAACATTTTGGGCATGATCAACTAATGTTAAAAACCTTTTAAAGTTAAATTTTGGGTTGGAATTTTTGTGGACCGATTGACAATTATATAAGAATATAGAAAGAAAATTATTTATATTTCGCAATGCGGAGATCTTATTAAAACCTTCGTGCACCATTAGGGTATGAAAGGGAATTCCACTCGATATTACACAATTAATTGAACATTTTATACATCCTTTTATAGTCATTCCAAATATAACCTCAAGTGATCGATGCTCCAAGGGTGTTGAAGTGATTTTCCTTTTTTTTATCTTTCAATGAGTATGTTTCAGTTTTAATCATTCCGGTAACCGAATAAAGGTCATTTCTAATGCCCTAACTTTCCCTGCCGTTTATATTTAATGTGGAAAAAACCTTTCTTATTACTCTATTAATCACCGTAAATTCTATCTAGAAAACTCAATATGCATACCTACTTCTTATTAAAGTATGATAATGAAGGATCTTAAATATGCCTTTGTTTTATTTTCCTCAATTAAGTCAAGTTCGACTCGCTGACCCTCGTTGTTACTATCCTTGGAGAAGTTTTCTATTCTGAAATATTGTAGATTGACTTCGGCTGGCATTATTGCACCCATCCCATAAACCAACGCGAAAGGTGATTCTTGTGTCACTGATTAGGGGTAGTTGGGTAAGCCCACAATACCTCTTGTTAGATAATTTGGCCATTTTCCGATGGCCTCCTCCAATTATTTTCTCAAACTATCAAGGATAGCTCTAATTGTAACCTTCAGTTGACTATTATTATGCGGATGGAAAGGTGCCAACAAGTACTTTTGAATACCTCAGGAAAAAAAAGAAAGCGTCCATGTCCTTGCTCTCAAACTAAAGGCCACTATTTGTTATTTTTGTTCTTAGGAGAATCTACAACATATTCTAGAAATAATGAATTTAATAACATCCTTCACTTTAGTTCTGAACAAAGGCTCAACTTCCACCCACTTGGAGAAATAATTAACAACTACTACGATAGTTGGAAGTCTCTCAGAGACCATTGCTAATGACCTGACTAAGTCTAAACCCTATTTGTCAAAACACAACACTTTGAAAATTAATTTCCAACGGTATTGCTGGCACATGTATTTCATTCATAAATCATTGGCAAGTATCACACTGTCTCATTAATTCTTTAGCATCACCCATGATGGAAGGCCAATAATACTTGGCCAATAGAACCCTTCTTGTCAAGTTTTTAAACCCATAATGAGTTGACCCCTCTCCATCATACAATTCAAATAACACCACATGTGATTCATTAAATCTAAGGCAACACAATAATGGTCGGCTTAAAGTATTTTTATGAAAAATGTCTCCAAATACTGCACAACCATGTGCTTTGAATCTCAACTTTTTAACTGACGCTTTATCGATAAGAAAATCCCTATGATCAGAATTTTTTTAAGTTTTTCCTTCAATCTTTCTCCAGTTTTATCAAATTTTAAATGCTTTTCCTGTTTAATTTTTGTTCGAAAGGTGGTGTTATCGATGGTTGTTCTTGATTAAGTATCCACGGAGACCCTTTAGTGTACGCTATAGTTTCTAAGGAATCAATAACAAAAGTTTACGCCTGATAAGCATGTTCATATTGAACGCATTCAAAGAAGGTTGTCAATTCTCTCAACGCTTTAAGGTACTTTACTAGATATTCTTTCCTCGGTTCTGCATGGCTTGATGCATGATTGATAATAAGTTGTAAGTCGCTTATCAGATGAAATTTGTTAGCGCTCCATATATTTCCAAGTTGTAACTCTACGATCTGGAGGAAAAGTTTCGAAACTTGAAGTCCATAAACTTGAAATTGTGTTCAAGGTTCAAAATCGATGTCATAACCTCCAAGTTTCACTGACCATTTAATTATCCAAACCTAGACATCAGGATTTTACAACATGATTCTTGAATAGAAATGAAGTTCGAACCACAATAGAATGGGCTTGTAAATATGGCCTCATTTTTTGTGCTACCACAACTAAAGCTAATGCTAACTTTTCCAGTTATAAGTATTTTTTTTCAGCATCCATCAAACTTTTACTCACGTAATAAACTTGACGTGTACAACTTTCAACTTCTCCGACTAAGACTGCAGTTACTGCATAATTTGATACCATAATGTAAATAAATATTCTCTCCCACATCTGGTTTGGTCAAAATTTTCAAAGAGGGTACATGTTGTTTTATTTTGACAAAAGCTTTGATACATTCTAGAGTCTACCTGAAGCAATTCTCATTTTTCAAAACTTGAAAATGGTGTGAATTTGTCCCAAGATCTTGATATGAACCTATTTAAAACAGCCAACCTTCCAGTTAAGATCTGTACCTATTTGATGGATCTCGGGGATCCATGACAATTAACTCATTTAATAGTACCAGCTCGAATTTAGTTCCTTTTTCAATCACTATACAACCCAAGAATTTTCAGGATCGTACCGATTTTTTATATTTTTTTAGATTCAGTTTCAAGTTTATGGCCTTCAAGTTTTGAAACGTTTCCTGCAGATCGGAGAAATCATCCTCAAAGCTTGTGATCTTTACTAATGTATCGTTAATATATACTTCAACATTCCTTCCAATATGACTAGCGAAAGCCTTGTTCATTAGTCTATGATAAGTAGCCTCAACATTATTCAACCCAAAAGGCATTAACTTGTAGCAATGTAGCCCTTTATTAGTTATGAATGTGCTGTTGGCTTGATTCGTCAGATCCATTTGTATCTGATTATACCCGACCACTGCATCCATAAAAAATAAGAGTTTGTTACTCAAATTCGAGTCTGTTAGCCAATCACATGAAAATTATCCTTCAAACAGACTTTGTTCAATTCGGTAAAATCAATACACATTCTCCATTTCTTGTTTTTTTTTCACGAGCACCGGGTTTGCCATGCACAACAGATATTGAGATTTCTGATATGTCCTACTTTTGTTAACCGATCTATCTGTGTCATAATTTCCTCTAATTTTTCAACAGAAAATGCTCTTTATTTTTGAATAATGAAGCATACATTGGGTCGTATAATTTTTTTATTAACAAATAGAACTTGCAAGTACTCTCGTTACGTCCTTGGTACACAAGACAAACAAATGCAATTTTTTTTGACAAGAATGATACAAATTATTCTCTTCTAAAATGTGATAACTGGATCCTGGTCTTTAATTTTTTTTTTCCGCTTGGAACTGAGGATCTCTCTCAGATCAAAGTAAATCCAACTAACTGTTATTCTCTCTTTGTGTCATCGTTTTAAATTGTCTTTGGAGCTAATGAAGTAGTGTTACACTCTCTTACAACTTTATGACTTTTACATACAACTTCCACTTGATTTCCGACAACATACTTCAGATATTGATAGGAATTTGAGGAAATAACGTACATTCTTAACAATACAGACATATAAAAAATTTCATTATAAGATATCAATCCATCCACCACTATAAAAATAAATTATACATTTTTTAAAGGCATTTGGCCTAGTAACACACCCCCTCAACATTTCTGATGAAGTTGGTAGTGACCCTAATGAATCCCACTATTGCTCTCTCTGATCGACGAATGTCATAAGTGTCCTTTATTTTCTTGTGAGTGGATATGTGTTGTTTGCCAAACTACTTGTATCAATAAGGATCCTTTCATATTTCAGTCGCTTTAATAGTTTCAGCGGTTACCACAACATCCTCGTGAGGTCCAACGACCTCCATTAAGTCATTATTAAAAAAAAGATAAAGGAAAATGGATCTCGATAAATGTAGGTTGAAATTCTCCTTTCTAAATATGTTGCTAAAAGTATAACATGCTTTTTTCGCGAATATATGGAGATTTCTGACACGGTATCCCCTCAACTTTGATATGAATGAATGTTCTAGTCAACAATTTAAATAATTTGCACAAATTTTTTACCCTTCCCTCATCTTTGTGATCACTAATTATCGGAAACTCATTCAGTTAGGATTAGGGTCTAAATATTCAACATCCACATTAAAATAATTTGAGGATCCTGTTATAACAATTATATTTTCCTACGTTGGTGCAAACCTGATTACCTACCTTCAAACCGTTACTTAATTACCTAGCATAGCCCGCTGCCGACCTCTTAATTTACCTTAACAAATATGGTCAGCTTGCTATTCTCAATTAGAGTTTAAATTTCCTACTTCAAAGTTATGCAGTCCATCGTATTATGAGTTACATTATTATGATATTTGTAAAATTGGTTATTTTACCATTCTCTCAAACTCTGAATTGGGAGTGGCTTCCTGAATTGAACAAAAAATAATGGCGATACTCTCAACCAACTCAAGATAATTATCGAGTCGGACCCATTGATTTTCTCTAGGCCTTTGTTGTTGAAGTTTACGTTGTTGATTTTTCCAAAGTCGAGATAACGATTTATTTGTGCCTCTTCGGTAAAAAAAGGTCATTGTTTGGGGCTAAAAATGTTGGATCTATTATTATCGACAAACCAAGGAAGATGATTGTTGATCTAACCTTCGACCTGAGTTAGTAGAGCCCCAAAAGTCAGAGTTTTCTTCCTGGTTACCTAATCAACCAAATTTTCGAGGAGAAGCCTTTGTCTAAAATATGCAACAATAATTTACTAATAATAATCATCTGTACCATTTTTCGGAAGAATAAAGTATTTGGTATAATTCTTCAATCTCTCTCCCACTAGTTGTCTGCACTAGATTATTATTTCTCCATTACTCCACATCTCCTTACTCTCCACAAACTGTCTTCTAAATATTTTATAGAAAATATTATATTTTATAGAACCTAAAGGAAGTTGGTTGTACCACTTTAAAGCATTTTCCTTGAAGGTTTCAAAGAAAGCACGACATAAAAATTTATCGCCATCATCATAAAGTTTTTTAATTAATCTAGATAATTATCCAAATTCATATTCTCATCAAACTCTTACGTTTTGGATATGTTAAACCTCTTCGGTAGATGTATGGAGAGAATTTCCACCGATAATAGACGTTTCTTCCTGTTGTGTCCCTGACTATACAGGTATCCATCATTAGTTGTTGCATAAAAACTTTATTTGGATGGATTCTTGAATTGGCTGTTTACTTGGTAATCAAAACTCAGGTTCTCTGAATCTCCTTACAACATAACATGACTTTCTCAAAACTATTCTATAGTTTGTTGCAATCCAAACTTTATTCCTACTACCACCCTATAGTTACTCTCATATGGTTCGTAATTATCAGAGGAGTCACGTCACTTTTTCAATTTTCTGTCTCACTCTGAACCTTAATACCGACTGGAATGCCTCTTCGAATAATGCCTACCAATAGAACTTCTCTTCTTCTGATGGTGGCGATCTCTCTCCCGGAGAAGAAGAAAACACATCTAAGTCGGGAACAAAATAGTCACTTGATTCCGAAAGACTATAACGATATATAGCCTTTAACTAATTTCTCAAGGAATGTTGGCTTCTATTCGAACGAAACTGATTTTCTTGGTACTTTTCCAGTTTTAACAAAGAGTCAGACTCAACATCATCATCTTTCAGAAAATTCTTCCTCTCCAATTATTTGAATTTCTGAATGTACCTTTTTTGGTCGAACTATCATTGTTTCTTTATGTGTATTTAGTATGATAATTTTATACGTAATCGATCCTAATGCTCTTCAAAACTCAATTTCTCTTGTCGTTCTTTATACTGATTTGGGGGGGGGGGGGTTAAGAATCCCAATCTAACTGACCAAAATATTTTTGAACTATGGTTCATTTGGTAACTATCGCATGATCCACCTAAATCTCAATTTTTTTATCTCTCAATAGTATCCAAAAGAAAGCCTAACACTTTATGTTTTGGAATGTTTGTATTTAGGTACCTATCTAGGCTTCTACTATGATCGACATTGATGACTCTAAAAATATATGAGGGGCAAAAAGTGTCAAATGGATTTTGAGTTAAATCACATAAATGTTAGAGATAGAAACTAAAATTTAAAATGTTGAGATGAAAACTATTAAATGTATCATAATAATCAATATGTGTTCTCCCTCTTAAAAAGGTACAAAGATTTATATAGTAATTATCGTTTTTTGTTGTTCCACCTCATTGATTCACTAATACTAAACATATCCATTACTTGTTACACTAGATACCCTCAATATACACACTTATTGAGTTTATACTACAAATTAAATTCTTGTCAAATATTTTATCGATTCAATATGCGGGTTGGATAAATCTTATTCTTATCCAAATTAAATGATCATCCCAACCGGAGTTGAGCATCACATTTCTAAAAACTTTAATGTGATGTTATGGACCTCCTCGTACTTGTCCATCTTATACTCAACAAATTAATTATGCAACTCCCTTATCAAACTTTCAGGTCATACAAGATATGTGGCCATGCTATACCTCCGAAGGTAGGAATTTCCTCCAGTTATGTCATTCAATATAAGATATTGGTTCATGTCGAGGTTGATAAGGATTTGGAAATTAAGAATTCAAGAAGTAAGAAGGTTGACCATACGAATTTGGCTAGAAATACCCAACTCCCAAACCCAGATTCTGAATCAGGCGAGATTGTATAGGTTATTACATTGTTTAAATGAGACTACAAATATTGTACTTGTGGTTGAGGAAGAGGTGTTGAAATACCTCTCAATGTTGTCAGTGGGGTAGTTATTATAGTGTCTTAGTTCAACATTGCTCTACTTCAGATCCCCGAGTATGATCCCTGTCCTAATGGTGCAGAAGTGCGAGTGACATATTCTTTCAAAGGTATTCTGATTCCCAATCAAGATCAATAGACTTCTCACTTGGTGAAGAATAAGAACATTCCCTATGTCAGGTTAAACACGTCATTCTATAGGAATCCTTAGTTCAGTCAGTTTGGAACTTCGAAACCGATTCTAAAACTCCATGTTGAGCCTCCCTAGATTCTTCCTCAATGTTAATCTATTTGATCTCAGACCTCAACTCCGAAGACCTCGAGTCTATTTTCTTGACTAAGTTACATAAGTTAGCTATCTTAACAGCAGAAGCATGACGTACTTCATCAAGTTATGCTTTCAAAAATACCATTTGAACCAAACCGCTAGTGCTTGTTGTATTTAGTCTCCTATCAAAACTTATGCCTCACCGAAATGATCAATAGATTAAATAATACTATATGAGTAGCTTCGCACTTCTGTTAATAGTTTCGAAAAGATATTTTCAAACAACACCTTACGAAATCTAATTTTTTCAAAACTTTTAATTCGATTAAAATTACCATTTAAAATTAAAATAAATTTAATAGAATTGCAAAACTTAAAATATAAAAAAAAAATTATTTCATCCTCAAAGTACCTGGTTAACATCTGTGTAGACAAACAAATTACATTATAATGTATTAAAAATTATTAATATATAAAATCTCTATTAAACTAAACGTATACATATTTTGTTTGTTTATAAGTAATTATTTGATTCACACAAATTTAAATAATAAAATTAATAAATTTCTTCGTCAATTATAAAAACTATATAAATTGAGGAGACATTGAGCGGGAACATTACTTTTCAGAAAGCTAGTAGGTGCCAAAAGTAATAATTTCTCTTTTCAATTTCCCATATAAAAAATTGAAATGCACAAAAAATCATTCAATACTGTCGGATACCACCACTATACGGGTCAGATACCACCACTGTTCTACATGTCTCTTTAAACCTCCATCCTCACATCTAGAGGTGTCAAACGGTTTGAACCAGCACCAACCCGCACCGTTTAAGTCTGAACCACGGGTTGCAGTCTCGGCGGGTTGCGGTCTCGACGGGTTGCGGTCTCGGCGGGTTGCGGTCTCGGCGGGTTGCGGTCTCGGCGGGTTGCTCCTTATGCGGTCTCGGCGGGTTGCGGTCTCGGCGGGTTGCAGTCGTAATGGGCCAGTTTCACAGTTAAACCGCCAATTCAAACCACCAGACGAACCATTTAAGAGCCGTTTACCAGTTCAAACCATCAGCCAAACCATTTAACCATTTAAGAACCGTTTATCAGAATATATTATAATGTTATTTAAAATTAATTTGTAAGTGTTAATTGAATCTAATTTCAATAATTGAGTTAATTATTCTATTTCATGTATTTTAATTTAAATATGTTATCATTTTAATCGAAATTTTATAATCATCAATTATATTTTAAAAAAATAATTGTAATTTGATTTTGATACGTTTGAATAATATATTACTATTAAATAATATATACCTATTAGACATATAATTGTATTAAAATTTTAAATTATTAGGTGATTCTTTAGATTCTTTCAAGCTTGAAGTGTTTATGGTTAGATGAATTATATAGTTTATTGTATTTTCGAACTATTCAATATTAGAAGTTTATATGCATAAACATAAATTACTTGTAAGTTGTAAAGAACAAAATAAAAATTGAAAGCTAGGTAAGTGATTTAAATAACATTTAATAAAAAATAGAAGCAAAACAAACAATTCATTAAAAATAAAAACCAAACAAGTAACATAGTTTTCCAATCAAATAAAAAAGAAAAACATTACAACGATAATGAAAATCAATTGCGAAAAACTAAGGAGCTTCATCGTTGTTGTTGTTGTTAGGTGATGGACCTTGCAAATGCATGTTCTCCATCATCTGTCGCATATACTCCGACTGTTGGGCTTGAGAGTTTGCAAATCGCTCATTCCATTGATCTTGTCCATGATGCCACTGCTCGTATTGACCATGCCACTGCTCGTATTGACCATGCCACTGCTGGAGGTGACCAAGTTGATCATTCACCCCTACTTGCCACTGCTGTATCTGGCTAAGCTGGTCATTTACCCCCCCCCCCCCCCCCTGCCAATTTTGAAATTCACCTTGCCATTTTGTAAAATCATCATGCCAAACCATTTGTTGAGTATGCGCAAACTCAGCAAATTCGCGATCGGTTCGTCTTTGTTGTGGCGGTACTCGCGAAGAACCACTAGCATTTGGATCGAAAGACACTTCAGCCTCAACTCAATACTGAGTAGGTGGATTTGGCGGTTTTGTAAGACCGTTCGCAATATATATCTGATTCAAGTCTTCTCTATGGTGGTTCCATGCCTCTAATTTCGAAATCAACTCTCCATCCCAAGAGTATATTTCCTGCAAACGCAAAGAGTTTCTACCTATAGCACTAGTCGGCCTCACCTTCACCGGAGTGTACATACTCACATCAGCTCCTTTCGAAACAAGCAATTTACTCAATATCATCCCATAAGGTAGTTTATCTGTACCACACCTCGCAGCCATATTTCGAATCATCAAGCTGGGTAAATTAATTATTCCCTGATTTCGAATCATAAAAGCAGTAACAAATGTTTGAATATATGAAAGCTGCGAATCATTGTTACTAGGTGGAAGAAATATACTATTTACCAATTTCAAAGCTAATTTCCCAATACCATCCAAATTACCCCGCATGGCTCGAAATTTACCGCTAATTTCCGGAGCTTCCGCACCAGGACAAGTAAGAATCTCTACCGCTTCTTCGTAAGACAAAGGCCAATCAGCACTCCATATCGTAGGGCGATAACTAATGGGAGGTAATTTATTACCGGTATAGATATCATGGGTTGGAACGGAAAAAAGATCGTAGAAATCAGTTTCAAAAAAACTAATGTCTTTACCATCAATCAAACAATTCAATCCTAAACCTCTTGGATCATTTTCGATTAATCTAGCCGTGGAATAAAACTTTCGCACTAGTTCTATATACCAATCACATTTGAATCTAGCTAGATTCATCCAACCTTGGCCATTAGTAGGCTCAATAAGTTTGAAAAAATTTTGCATACCCTCTATTTGGATCAGTTCCTCGTAGTTCAGAAACATACCAGACCAAATTTTTGTTACACCTCGACCTCCTTGCTGATTACTACGGATGCGAATCTCCCCCTCGGGGCGATGTTCGATAGTCTCGCTCTCCGTTACCTCATGCTCCATGGTATGCAACAACATTTCTTCCACCTCTCTCAATTCGGAAGTGGTTGGTTCACTACGTCCACCTTTACGAGCATTCTTTTTTGTTTTCGAAGACATTTGCGAAACCTGAAATTTAAATAGAGTTTGAAAAATATAAAAAATTTTTAGAGAAGTGTAGTAGAGAGAGGGGATAGATTTGTAGTGGAGAGGGAGAGATTTGTAGTGAAAAATATAGGAGGATGTAGGGTGTATTTATAGGGTAATTTTGTGTTTTTTTTTTTTTTTTTTCTACTAGCCGTTTGATGACGTCAGCATGACGTCATCAAGCGGACCATCCGGCCACGCGTGCGGATGGTCCGCTTTTGGCCGTTGCCAACGGCTAGTTCGTTTGAACTAGCCGTTGGTTGAACCGGGGCATCCGGACGATCGTCCGGATGCCCCGGTTCCAATCGGACCATCCGGATGGGCGTCCGGATGGTCCGAATTGTCTGTCCGGGCGTCCGGGCGAAACTGTCCAGATGCCCCGGATCATGTGTCCGGACCATCCGGACGCCCATCCGGATGGTCCGGGCGATTTTTTTTTTTTGTTTTTTCGGTTTTTTTTTTTTGGGTCTCCCCTATAAGTAGAGGAGACCCCAACACCAATACTCACACCTCTCAAACAACTCTCTACTTCTCTCTAAATCTATCTATTTGTTCGATAAGTTCTAGAAAACTACAATTAGTTATTTTACTTATTCTACTCCTACTTTCGAAATTGTTTGATTTTTGTTTTCCGCAAATTGTTTCTTAGTTGTTATTAGTCTAAATTTAGTTGTTCTATCTTGTTATTAGTCTAAATTTAGTTGTTATATCTTGTTATTAGTCTAAATTGTGATTTTATTATTAGTATTTTATTGCATATTTGAAAAAAAAACTGTTATTAGTTTTAAAATGAATTCAAAACGTAGAAATACTGGGATAAACCCACCATCTAATGTGGATCTCAATACCATGGATGATTTTTCTACAGAATTCCCTCACGTTGACACACTCTCCTCCCACGAAAGTGGTGGTGGAAGTACTAGTGGGGGGAGATCTCGTAAGAAAACATCTTGGATTTGGAAACACTATACTCTATCAGAAGATGGTTTGTTTTGTTATTGTAAAGAGTGCAATAAACGTTATCTTCACGTAAGTGGATCTAGAAATATGGGCACTAGCACTATGGTAAAACATTTATCGAAACATGAAATATATGATCCTACAAAACCTAACCCAACTAATGTTTGCACGAACCCTCAAACAGGTCTTCCTTTTGAGTTTAACCACGATACGTATAGGGAAGCAACAATGATTTATGCAGTCGGTAGTTTACAACCATTTAGTTTTGGGGATTCTTGGAGATACGAAAATTGGATGCAAGTTGGGGTAAACCCACAGGCAACACGCATTCCACGTACCTCTTTGCGATCGCTAGCCTTTAAATATTATTTACAAAGAAAAAAAGAGATTATTCAAACTATGCAGACTTTGCCATGGAATGTTTCGATTACTAGTGACATAGCTACTTTTACTGATTTAGATATGATATGTGTTACCCTCCATTGGATGGACGCCCAATGGGTCCTCCAAAGGAGAATTATATGGTTTGAATCAATTGGGAAGCATACCGCACAAATAATTAGGGAGAGTATGACTGAATGCATGAATGTTTATGGCATTAAAAACAAGATTATGTCTATTTCGTTGGATAATGCATCTTCTAATATTAGTGCTATAACATATCTTATAGCAGATTGCAATCCTCCTTTTCCAAAATTGTTTCACACCAAATGTTTATGCCACGTACTTCAATTAATTGCGAAAGAAGGAATACGTAAGGTTCAGGGTGATTATATTACCCCTATAAAAAATGGGATCCTATTTTGCTCGACATCCGCTGCTAAAAAAAGAGCTTTTAAAACACTTGTTCTTTCAAATGGGAAAAAATATAAGAAACTTTTATTAGATGTCGAAACTAGATGGAATTCTACTTACACAATGCTTGCACGTGCGCATGTTTTTAAAGAAGAGATATCGACGCTTTATAATACATATCGTGAAACACCAATTGAACCAGATCATTGGAAATTTTGTGCACACATGTTAAGATTTTTAAGACTTTTTAAAGAAAACACCCTAACCTTTTCTTCACAAAATCAACCTAATGCTCATTTGGCCCTTTTCACGATTGCTAATCTTGCCATGCATATGGATGAATTTAGATCACATTATGCATGCGTAGACATGGTGCCTGGAATGGAATATAAGTTCACAAAGTATTTTCATCCAATCCCTGATAGTTATTCATTTGCTTGCCTTTTAGATCCTTTTTCACGAAAAGAAAAATTTGAATTGCTAGTTGATTGCTTTTATAAATCTGTACGGTTTCCTACAGATATACCACCGACCGAACCAATTGACCCTAAAGGATATATTAGCGGTATATATGATAGTTTGTATAATATCTATGATAAGTATGCTGCAAGATATAGATCAAATACATCTACAAATGTAAGCAGTAGTAACAATAGGGGTAGAGGGAGAAATACTAACTATATTCGATTGGCAATGTTACGAAACAACAATGTTACAGAAACCCCTCAATCTGATAATGAGTTGTATAGATATTGGACCACTAGGTTTGACTTTACGAATTATCAAGACCAAGGTATTGAAGATATCATACGATGGTGGGGTACCAAAACTGAAGAGTTTCCTATTCTTTGCAGGATTGTTAAAGAGATTTATGCTATACCTATGTCTACAGTTGCAAGTGAGTGTGCTTTCAGCCAAGCGAGGTTGCAATACACGACTAAGAGAACAAGATTGACGGGCAAAGCACTTGGAGTGCTTGTGGCAGTTAAGGATTGGACAGCGGCGGATAAAAGGATGCAAGACATAGAGTTCAGAGACGAAGTGAACGTAGACGACATCTTCGAAGATTATCCGGATGATTACGAAGATACACTTGAACAAGAAATTGCGGAAGAAAACGAAGCTGACGGCGAAGATTTTACTTACGAAGAAGACGAAGCTGAAGATGAATGATGTTTGTAATAGTTTTTTACTATTTTGTATTGTAATTTGAAAACATTTGTACAACTCCTGGCCCGCACGAGTATAAACTGTGAACGGCTAAATTATCCAAAAATGACTTTACCTTTTATTATAACAACAACAAATGTATTATGAAATACTTATAACTTCATAAGATCTAATTTTGGTTTAAAAAATAATATCAAACACTTGTAAAATTTAAAACCAAATCACAATAGTAATCAAAATGTAATATTAAAATTATAACCGTAGAATTTGTAATATTTTAACATGATAAGATATAGTTTTGCTTTGTATTAGATATAAAAACATAATAATAATAATATTCAAAATATGATAATAACATAAGTAATATTTAAAATTTTAGACTATATAATAATTACAACACTTAAAATATTAATAACCAAAACAAATTAATATTAACAAAAATGTAATAATAATTCTATAATAATATTCAATCTCAATATTTTTTAAATATAACATTTTGGATATAAAATAAATAAAATCAGCATAATATTTACCAATAAACCACCGGTTTTTTACAAATAAACCGTGGTTTCGCAGTCCTGCCGGGTTGCGGTCTCGGCGGGTTGCGGTCTCGGCGGGTTGCGGTCTCGGCGGGTTGCGGTCTCGGCGGGTTGCTCCTTATGCGGTCTCGGCGGGTTGCGGTCTCGGCGGGTTGCAGTCCTAATGGGCCAGTTTCGCAGGTAGACCGCCAGTTCTTAAGCAGGTTGTCAGCTTTAAACCATGGTTCCTGAACCATTAGACACCTCTACTCACATCTTCATTTCAAAGACAAACACTAAAAACACTAGAAACCCAATTAGATTCTTCGGAGAAAGAAAGAAGCAAATGCGAAACCCGAGCATGTCATCGCTAACCATCTTCCTGTTATTGTAGGAGTTGGTCTGAATCTCGGCCATCCATCCCTCCCAAGTTTGCTGACGAAGCCTACAGAGCCGCACATCTCGCTCCAAATCTAGGTAACTAATTTAACTTGTATAATTTAATATGATTACCATTTTCTAAGTATTAACAATTTTACAGACAGGATTTCACTATTAGAAGCAAGAATAACGCCCAAGTGTATGTAGTTGAAATCGACGGCTAGCTGTGATCAAAAGAAGCGTGACCGCAGCTTTGGAAGCCGTTTCATTAGAACCCATTGAGGTTTTTGTATACAACGCTCATCCACCATTGCCTACTTCGAGTCCGTCTTTTTTGACTGATAGTAGGCTCGACAGTTTTCGAAACTCTCTCGCTGTTTCAACTGTCCCCCCACTCTGCTTGCAACAGGTAATTAGTCTTAGGGAGCTGTAAGTTTTCTGGAGTAAGCTGTAAGCTTCTTATATCTGTTTGCATGCAATAGCCTTAACTTGTAGTATTTGTTTTGTTTCTGTGTTGTGGATAAGAAGATTTTACCTCCGATAGTGGAAAGAAAAAGGGGAACTATATTGTTCAATAGATGTTCGGCTTCTCTCCGTGGTATGGCTGGTTTCACTGAATTATGTATGTAAGTAATCAATCACTCACTTATTATATACTTTTATAAAAACAATCCTTTTTAGATTATTACCAAATGTGGATTTGAACTTGATAAATAGTATAACGCATGCATTTTTTGGTGTTTAGGGTGTGCCAAATCAGCATTAAGAGCATTGGTTCAGTCTCTAGCAAACGGGTACAAGCCAAAAGGTGTTCACATTGCTCATGTATATCCATTGTCTTTTTGGCCTCAAATCTGCGTAAGCCTTTTAACTTCATTATATATTTTATTTTACTCATTTTCACGATGAATGTGGATTTTATATTTTCTTCTACTCTATTTATTTTTATAATTTTCATTTTCTCCTACTCAATTTTTTTTAGTTTAGCAGTAGTCCCATCCATATCCGCAGAACCCGAACAACCGGTCCCTAATATAAGATTGGATCTTCATATGCAAGACCCAACTATAGTGATATTTGAAATAATAAATAAGCGTAAAACATAATATTAAATACGTCTAAATACTAAATACAATACCCATTCGTTTACGATTTATTATTCGACCCCAAAACATATAATAATCCGACTAATAAATTTATCGCTCAGTTATGAACAGTGGAGTAGATAGATTTTGAGGAGACGTTGAGTGGAAACACTACATTTCAGAAAGCTGCTAGGTGCCAAAATTAATAATCACCCATTCCGATATAAAAAATTGAAGTACACAGAAAATCATGCAACACCTGTAGATACCACTATTCATCTCTGCATGTCTCTTTAAACCTCCTTCGTCTTTGCATTTTCATTGCAAAGAGAAACACTAAAAAAGCCAGTCAGATTCTTTCGAAAAAGAAGAAGCAAAATGCGAAATATAATCAGCTCATCGGTAACGAGAGACCCCCTCGCTGTCATTGTAGGCGTTGGTCCGAAGCTCGGCCGATCCATCGCTCTACAGAGTGGCACTTCTCGCTCGAAATCTAGGTCACTGAATTTCACTTGTCTAAATTAATTTAATTACCATTTTGTAAATATTAACAATTTTACAGGTAGGATTTGGCAACTGGCGGTCGATATACGAAGAGAAAATAATGCAGAAACGTACGCCATAGAAATCGACTGCTCCGACCCAAGAAGCATTGCCGACGCTTTCGTAGCAGTAAACTCTTTAGGACCGGTTGAGGTATTTGTATACAATGTTCATCCAGCATTGCCTACTTTGAATCCCACTTCTCTGTGTGATATTCGTATCGACACACTTCAACAGTCTGTTGCTGCTTCAACTACCGGCCCTATCCTCTGCATGCAACAGGTAACTAGTCTGAGGGAGTTGTAAGTTTTTTAGAGTAAGTTGTAAGTTTCTTAAATCTGTCTGCATGCAACAACCTCAACTTGTATTTGTTTTTTCTGTTGTGAATATGAAGATTTTACCTCCAATGGTGGAAAGAGGAAGGGGAACTGTCTTGTTCAGTGAATGTTCAGCTTCTCTCGGTGGCATGGCTGGTTTCACTGAATTATGTATGTCATCAATCAATTACTCACTTATTATATACTAATACTATTATCAAACAGCAATCTTCTTTAGATTATACTATAATGCATGCATTTTCTGGTGTTTAGGCTGTGCCCAATCGGCACTAAGAGCAATAGTTCAGTCGCTAGCAAATGACTACAAGCCAAAAGGTGTTCACATAGTGCGGTGGTCCCGTCCATATCGGCAGAACAGGAACAACCGGGTCCAGATATTGTATTGGACCCAGAGGTGGTGGCTCAAGCCTATTGGGACCTTCATAGGCAAGACCCAACTAGCTGGGCTCCAGAATTAGACCTGCATTTCTGAAACTATTTACTTGTATTCGTATTTTTTTTTTCCTATGATGTAACTCCGAAGACTCTCATCATGTAGTGTCGATATCTTTCCTTTTCTGTGTGTTTTTTATGTTTGCGATGCACAATCTCTTATCTTATCTGTATCTTTTTATCTTGGAGTTCAGGATCTAACCTTCACGTCGGGTGAAGGCTATTTGAAATTCAATGTATGAAATGAAAAAACTAATGGTTGGTGTATTGGTATATCCGATAAAAAATGCCAACTATGATTTGTGTGTTTCAGTGAAAACGTGAGGTGTTTCAGTGAAAATTTGGTTTATATTTATTACGCTTATCCTGTTTGAGTTTAAACCAGATTTATATATTCTTATGTTCAAAACATTATCTTGAGATTAACATTTTTATATGATATTTAAATTTATCAGTTTTTGTTAATGATTAGAGCTTTTAACAATTCTGGAGAGCCGGATCCGAATCGAACCGATAAAAATCGGATCGAGAATAAACCGAATTTTAATGATTCGGTTTGTGTTCCATTCTAAAAAATGAATTCAATAAAAAACCAAAATAATAAAATCGGTTTGGAATAAAACAGATTAAATTGGTTCAGAACCGAACCGAACCGATAAAAATCGAACTGAGAATAGACCGAATTTTAATGATTCGGTTTGTGGTTCCACTTTAAAAAATGAATTTAACGAAAAACCGAAATTATAAAATCGGTTCGAAATAAAATTGGTTCGGAACTCATAAAATTAGTAGAACTGATTAGGAAAATTTACAATACAGCCGAACGATAGAGAATCCAATTAATAAAATTGTGAGGAAAATTGTGTTATTATTATTATTATTATTATTATTATTATTATTATTATTATTATTATTATTATTATTATTATTATTATTATTATTATTATTATTATTATTATTATTATTTGTTTCTTATATATTATATTGTTAAAATTAATTGTTAATTACATATTTTTTTAATATCAAAAAATTAACTTTTAAACTTTAATTTATATATATTATTTATTTAATAAAAAAATTAAAAATCAAATTATAATTAGATTTATTTATTATAAATAGACCAAACCCGATCGATAACGAATTAAACCCAAAATAGACTAAATCGAAATGGACGAGAACGGAATCGGATAAAATTCGAACGACTTCGAAACGGAACCCAATCGAAACCGGAACCAAACTGAACCGAATGAAAACCGAAATCGAACCGGATCTAATTAAACCGGATCGGACCGAAAACTTAGCATGTCGGTTCTGTACAAACCGATAAACTTAATGGTCCGGTCCACTTTCGTCAAAATCCGAAACGATTGATAACCGCCCTAGATGATATAAATATGTTCGTGTTTTGAAATTATTAACTCCATAGCTCTTATTTATTAACCATTCTTCTCCAAAACTATTAATCAGAAGATATAAAGGTTTGGGTAAAGAATGCAATAGTAATGACTAATCAGATGTTTTCCCTAATATTTTTAACTTTTTATTTATTTTCATTGAATTTAATTTGACGGCACTTATAATTAGTTACTCTTATAGATTAACTTTTGTAGAAAATGTGAGTTTATGATGTTCCCCTTGGGTTATAAAGAACATAGAAATGTGTCTTAATAGAGGTGGCAAACGATTTGAACCAACACCAACCCGCACCGTTTAAGTCTGAACCATGGGTTGCGGTCCTGGCGGGTTGCGGTCCTGGCGGGTTGCTCTTATGCGGTCCTGACGGTCTGGCGGTCCTGCCAGGTTGCAGTCCTAATGGGCCAGTTTCACAGTTAAACCGCCAGTTCAAACCACCAGACGAACCATTTAAGAGTCGTTTACCAGTTCAAACCATCAGCCAAACCATTTAACCATTTAAGAACCGTTTATCAGAATATGTTATAATGTTATTTAAAATTAATTTTTAAGTGTTAATTGAATCTAATTTCAATAATTGAGTTAATTATTCTATTTCATGTATTTTAATTTAAATATGTTATCATTTTAATCGAAATTTTATAATCATCAATTATATTTTAAAAAAATAATTGTAATTTGATTTTGATACGTTTGAATAATATATTACTATTAAATAATATATACTTATTAGACATATAATTGTATTAAAATTTTAAATTATTAGTTGATTCTTTAGATTCTTTCAAGCTTGAAGTGTTTATGGTTAGATGAATTATATAGTTTATTGTATTTTCGAACTATTCAATATTAGAAGTTTATATGCATAAACATAAATTACTTGTAAGTTGTAAAGAACAAAATAAAAAATTGAAAGCTAGGTAAGTGATTTAAATAACATTTAATAAAAAATAGAAGCAAAACAAACAATTCATTAAAAATAAAAACCAAACAAGTAACATAGTTGTTCAATCAAATAAAAAAGATAAACATTACAACGATAATGAAAATCAATTGCGAAAAACTAAGGAGCTTCATCGTTGTTGTTGTTAGGTGGTTGACCTTGCAAATGCATGTTCTCCATCATCTGTCGCATATACTCCGAATGTTGGGCTTGAGAGTTTGCAAATCGCTCATTCCATTGATCTTGTCCATGATGCCACTGCTCGTATTGACCATGCCACTGCTCGTATTGACCATGCCACTGCTGGAGGTGACCAAGTTGATCATTCACCCCTACTTGCCACTGCTGTATCTGGCTAAGCTGGTCATTTACCCCCCTGCCAATTTTGAAATTTACCTTGCCATTTTGTAAAATCATCATGCCAAACCTTTTGTTGAGTATGCGCAAATTGCATATGATTCATTTGTTGAGTATGCGCAAACTCAGCAAATTCGCGATCGGTTCGTCTTTGTTGTGGCGGTACTCGCGAAGAACCACTAGCATTTGGGTCGAAAGACGCTTCAGCCTCAACTCGATACTGAGTAGGTGGATTTGGCGGTTTTGTAAGACCGTTCGCAATATATATATGATTCAAGTCTTCTCTATGGTGGTTCCATGCCTCTAATTTCGAAATCAACTCTCCATCCCAAGAGTATATTTCCTGCAAACGCAAAGAGTTTCTACCTATAGCACTAGTCGGCCTCACCTTCACCGGAGTGTACATACTCACATCAGCTCCTTTCGAAACAAGCAATTTACTCAATATCATCCCATAAGGTAGTTTATCCGTACCACACCTCGCAGCCATATTTCGAATCATCAAGCTGGGTAAATTAATTATTCCCTGATTTCGAATCATAAAAGCAGTAACAAATGTTTGAATATATGAAAGCTGCGAATCATTGTTACTAGGGGGAAGAAATATACTATTTACCAATTTCAAAGCTAATTTCCCAATACCATCCAAATTACCCCGCATGGCTCGAAATTTACCGCTAATTTCCGGAGCTTCCGCACCAGGACAAGTACGAATCTCTACTGCTTCTTCGTAAGACAAAGGCCAATCAGCACTCCATATCGTAGGGCGATAACTAATGGGAGGTAATTTATCACCGGTAAAGATTTCATGGGTTGGAACGGAAAAAAGATCTTCGAAATCAGTTTAAAAAAAACTAATGTCTTTACCATCAATCAGACAATTCATTCCTAAACCTCTTGGATCATTTTCGATTAAGCTAGCCGTGGAATAAAACCTTCGCACTAGTTCTATATACCAATCACATTTGAATCTAGCTAGTATCATCCAACCTTGGCCATTATTAGGTTCAATAAGTTTGAATTTTTTTTGCATACCCTCTATTTGGATCAGTTCCTCGTAGTTCAGAAACATACCGGACCAAATTTTTGTTACACCTCGACCTCCTTGCTGATTACTACGGATGCGAATCTCCCCCTCGGGGCGATGTTCGATAGTCTCGCTCTCCGTGGATTGAAACAACATATCTTCCACCTCTCTCAATTCGGAAGTGGTTGGTTCACTACGTCCACCTTTACGAGCATTCTTTATTCTTTTCGAAGACATTTGCGAAACCTGAAATTTAAATAGAGTTTGAACAATATAAATTTTTTTTAGAGAAGTGTAGTAGAGAGAGTGGATAAATTTGTAGTGGAGAGGGAGAGATTTGTAGTGAAACATATAGGAGGATGTAGGGTGCATTTATAGGGTAATTTTTTTTTTAATTTCTACTAGCCGTTTGATGACGTCAGCATGACGTCATCAAGCGGACCATCCGGCCACGCGTGCGGATGGTCCGCTTTTGGCCATATCCAACGGCTAGTTCGTTTGAACTAGCCGTTGGATGAACCGGGGCATCCGGACGATCGTCCGGATGCCCCGGTTCCAATTCGGACCATCCGGATCAATATCCGGATGGTCCGAATTGTCTGTCCGGGCGTCCGGGCGAAACTGTCCGGATGCCCCGGATCATGTGTCCGGACCATCCGGACGCCCATCCGGATGGTCCGGGCGATTATTTTTTTTTTGTTTTTTCGGTTTTTTTTTTTGGGTCTCCCCTATAAGTAGAGGAGACCCCAACACCAATACTCACACCTCTCAAACAACTCTCTACTTCTCTCTAAATCTATCTATTTGTTCGATAAGTTCTAGAAAACTACAATTAGTTATTTTACTTATTATACTCATACGTTCGAAATTGTTTGATTTTTGTTTTTCTGCAAATTGTTTCTTAGTTGTTATTAGTCTAAATTTAGTTGTTCTATCTTGTGATTAGTCTAAATTTAGTTGATCTATCTTGTTATTAGTCTAAATTGTGATTTTATTATTAGTATTTTATTGCATATTTGAAAAAAAACTGTTATTAGTTTTAAAATGAATTCAAAACGTAGAAATACTGGGATAAACCCACCATCTAATGTGGATCTCAATACCATGGATGATTTTTCTACAGAATTCCCTCACGTTGACACACTCTCCTCCCGCGAAAGTGGTGGTGGAAGTATTAGTGGGGGGAGATCTCGTAAGAAAACATCTTGGATTTGGAAACACTATACTATATCAGAAGATGGTTTGTCTTGTATTTGTAAAGAGTGCAATAAATGTTATCTTCACGTAAGTGGATCTAGAAATATGGGCACTAGCATTATGGTAAAACATTTAACGAAACATGAAATATTTGATCCTACAAAACCTAACCCAACTAATGTTTGCACGAACCCTCAAACATGTCTTCCTTTTGAGTTTAACCACGATACGTATAGGGAAGAAACAATGATTTATGCAGTCGGTAGTTTACAACCATTTAGTTTTGGGGATTCTTGGAGATACGAAAATTGGATGCAAGCTGGGGTAAACCCACAGGCAACGCGCATTCCACGTACCTCTTTGAGATCGCTAGCCTTTAAATATTATTTACAAAGAAAAAAAGAGATTATTCAAACTATGCAGACTTTGCCATGGAATGTTTCGATTACTAGTGACATAGCTACTTTTACTGATTTAGATATGATATGTGTTACCCTCCATTGGATGGACGCCCAATGGGTCCTCCAAAGGAGAATTATATGGTTTGAATCAATTGGGAAGCATAACGCACAAATAATTAGGGAGAGTATGATTGAATGCATGAATGTTTATGGCATTAAAAACAAGATTATGTCTATTTCGTTGGATAATGCATCTTCTAATATTAGTGCTATAACATTGCTTGTACCAGATTGCAATCCCCCTTTTCCAAAATTGTTTCACACCAAATGTTTATGCCACGTACTTCAATTAATTGCGAAAGAAGGAATACGTAAGGTTCATGGTGATTATATTACCCCTATAAAAAATGGGATCCTATTTTGCTCGACATCCGCTGCTAAAAAAGAGCTTTTAAAACACTTGTTCTTTCAAATGGGAAAAAATATAAGAAACTTTTATTAGATGTCGAAACTAGATGGAATTCTACTTACACAATGCTTGCACATGCGCATGTTTTTAAAGAAGAGATAACGACGCTTTATAATACATATCGTGAAACACCAATTGAACCAGATCATTGGAAATTTTGTGCACACATGTTAAGATTTTTAAGACTTTTTAAAGAAAACACCCTAACCTTTTCTTCACAAAATCAACCTAATGCTCATTTGGCCCTTTTCACGATTGCTAATCTTGCCATGCATATGGATGAATTTAGATCACATTATGCATGCGTAGACATGGTGCCTGGAATGGAATATAAGTTCACAAAGTATTTTCATCCAATCCCTGATAGTTATTCATTTGCTTGCCTTTTAGATCCTTTTTCACGAAAAGAAAAATTTGAATTGCTAGTTGATTGCTTTTATAAATCTGTACGGTTTCCTACAGATAAACCACCGACCGAACCAATTGACCCTCAAGGGTATATTAACGATACATATGATAGTTTGTATAATATCTATGATAAGTATGCTGCAAGATATAGATCAAATACATCTACAAATGTAAGCAGTAGTAACAATAGGGGTAGAGGGAGAAATACTAACTATGTTCAATTGGCAATGTTACGAAACAACAATGTTACAGAAACCCCTCAATCTGATAATGAGTTGTATAGATATTGGACCACTAGGTTTGATTTTACGAATTATCAACACCAAGGTATTGAAGATATCATACGATGGTGGGGTACCAAAACTGAAGAGTTTCCTATTCTTTGCAGGATTGTTAAAGAGATTTATGCTATACCTATGTCTACAGTTGCAAGTGAGTGTGCTTTCAGCCAAGCGAGGTTGCAATACACGACTAAGAGAACAAGATTGACGGGCAAAGCACTTGGAGTGCTTGTGGCAGTTAAGGATTGGACAGCGGCAGATAAAAGGATGCAAGACATAGAGTTCAGAGACGAAGTGAACGTAGACGACATCTTCGAAGATTATCCGGATGATTACGAAGATATACTTGAACAAGAAATTGCGGAAGAAAACGAAAATGACGACGAAGATTTTACTTATGAAGAAGACGAAGCTGGAGATGAATGATGTTTGTAATAGTTTTTTGCTATTTTGTATTGTAATTTGAAAACATTTGTACAACTCCCGACCCGCACGAGTATAAACTGTGAACGGCTAAATTATCCAAAAATGACTTTACCTTTTATTATAACAACAACAAATGTATTATGAAATACTTATAACTTCATAAGATCTAATTTTGGTTTAAAAAATAATAACAAACACTTGTAAAATTTAAAACCAAATCACAATAGTAATCAAAATGTAATATTAAAATTATAACCGTAGAATTTGTAATATTTTAACATGATAAGATATAGTTTTGGTTTGTATTAGATCTAAAAACATAATAATAATATTCAAAATGTGATAATAACATAAGTAATATTTAAAATTTTGGACTATAGAATAATTACAACACTAAAAAACTTAATAACCAAAACAAATTAATATTAACAAAAATGTAATAATAATTCTATAATAATATGCAATATCTCAATATTTTTTAAATATAACATTTTGGTGATAAAATAAATAAAATCAGCATAATATTTACCAATAAACCACCGTTTTTTTACAAATAAACTGTGGTTTCGCAGTCCTGCCAGGTTGCAGTCCTGCCGGGTTGCAGTCCTGGCGGGTTGCTCCTTATGCGGTCCTGGCGGGTTGCGGTCCTGGCGGGTTGTGGTCCTCCCAGGTTGCAGTCCTAATGGGCCAGTTTCGCAGGTAGACCGCCAGTTCTTAAGCAGGTTGTCAGTTTTGAACCATGGTTCCTGAACCATTAGACACCTCTATGTGTCTATAATGGGATGTGACTATGTGAGTTTTTTATGTTGGTATTAGGATCAAACAGAAGACGGTTGTTTTGTCGGATATAGTACACTATGTACTGTATGTGGTTTTAGAAGATTGGTCTCACCTTGTCAGTACGATATACCAGGATTGGAAAACAAAACACAGATACTCAAAACTTCAGGGATAATCGAAAATACTCATTGCTAGAGGTGTCTAACGGTTCAGGAACCACGGTTCAAAGCTGACAACCTGCTTAAGAACTGGCGGTTTACCTGCGAAACTGGCCCATTAGGACTGCAACCTGGCAGGACCGCAACCCGGCAGGACCGCAACCTGGCAGGACTGCAACCCGGCAGGACTGCAACCTGGCAGGACTGCGAAACCACGGTTTATTTGTAAAAAACCGACGGTTTATTGGTAAATATTATGCTGATTTTATTTATTTTATAACCAAAATGTTATATTTAAAAAATATTGTGATTAAAATATTTTAAGTGTTGGTTATTAATATTTGAAGTGTTGCAATTATTATATAGTCCAAAATTTTAAATATTACTTATGTTATTATCACATTTTCAATATTATTATTATGTTTTTAGATTTAATATTAGTAGTGTTGATTTTAATATTACAAACCAAAACTATATCTTATCATGTTAAAAAATTACAAAATTTATGGTTATAATTTTAATATTACATTTTGAATTTTATTACTATGATTTGTTTTTAAATATTACAAGTGTTATTTATTATTTTTAAGTTATATGGTTGTAATTATAATATTACATTTTGAATTTTATTATTGTGATTTGGTTTTAAATATTACAAGTGTTATTTATTATTTTTAAGTTATATTGTTATAATTTTAATATTACATTTTGAATTTTATTATTGTGATTTGGTTTTAAATATTACAAGTGTTATTTATTATTTTTAAGTTATATTGTTGTAATTTTAATATTACATTTTGAATTTTATTATTGTGATTTGGTTTTAAATATAACAAGTGTTATTTATTATTTTTTAAACCAAAATCATATTTTATCATGCTAAAATATTACAAGTCATATTAAAATATTTAATATTACAAATGCTAAAATATTACAAGTTATATTAAAATATTTAATATTACAATTGCTAAAATACATTTTTTAGTCTCTTGTCGCTAACCACTTTTTTAAGTCGCAAAACTTTCTCAACAATAGCTGCAATTTGTAATGGATCTCCCAAAACTTGTCCTCGAGTCTCACGATTAACCTTACTTAACGCAGCAGCAATCAAATCGACCATCTTCGTTTTCGTACTAAGACTTTGTTTAGTAACAACGGTCTTACTCTTAGTCTTGGTTATAGTTGGGTGTTTGACACTTCGTGTCACCTTGTCGACCATTTTAGAACTAAAATTTGGTTTGGCGGTCTTACTAACAGTCGTACGTGTAGTACTAACAAGTTTGAAGTTTCGCCTCTCCTTATCAGAAATTTTCAAACTAAAATTTGTTTGAGAGTCTTACTCATATTCGTAGGTTCAGTGGCACATTTGATGCATCGTGTGATCGGATCCCTCTCGGGTGGAGGAGACATCATAAAAGAAGAAAATTCCGAAAAATCAGTTTTCGGAGTTGCTTGTCCTAACCTTTTGTTGAAGCCATAAGACGGCATTGGAAATAGGAAATAAGCACAAATAATAACTACTACAAACTAATAACAAATTTTTTTCGAAAAAAAATCTAACTATTTCGAAAACAGAAGTACGATATGTAAAATACAAAAGTTAAGCTTAATAACAAAATCTAGAACAAGTTGAGAGATTTAGAGAGTTTATAGTAGATTTAGAGAGTGTGTGAGGTTGGAGTTGGGGTCTCCTCTATTTATAGGGGAGACCCATATTTTTTTTTTGAAAAAACCGGTTTTTTTTTCGTCCGGACCATCCGGATGGGCGTCCGGATGGTCCGGGCACACGGTCCGGGGCATCCGGACGGTTTCGCCCGGACGCCCGGACAGGCAAATCGGACCATCCAGATATCGATCCGGATGGTCCGGTTGGAACCGGGGCATCCGGACGGTTCGCCCGGATGCCCCGGATGACCAACGGCTAGTTCGTTTGAACTAGCCGTTGGCGCGGACCATCCGGATGATTGGCCGGATGGTCCGCTTGATGACGTCACGGATGACGTCACTTGCTGACGTCATCCGTGACTGATTTGTTTTTAAAATATATATATTTTTTATAAAAAAATTTATTTTTTTAAATGTAAGCACTTTAAACTATTAAAAATAATCAAAACTTTATATATAGGATTTCGCGCACTAATATTTTAAAAAAAATTAAAAAAAATTATTTAAATAGGAAATTCGAACTATTATTTTAAAAAAAATCTATAAATAGATTTTTCGAACTATTAGTTTTTTAATAATTTTAGTACTTTTATGAAAAAAATATATATTAAATTCTCTAGATTAATGAAAGAAATTTTATATTATAAACCCTTCCTTTTTTCTAGTTTATTGAAAGAAATTTTATATTATTAACAAGTTAATTTGGAACATAATAGATAGTTTATATTGTTGATGATGTTAATCTCCTAAATAAATATATTTAATTAATTATATTTAATTATGCCATCATAATATAATTTCTTTTTAGGAACCAAATTACAGATAGTTAATTGAAACACATTTGGTATTTTTAAATTTATTTCACAACCAAATTACATGTGTTTATGCGATTGGAACATAATCCAAATATATACAATTTTTAAAACTTTAAATTTATACTTCAAAAATTAAATACTTCAAATATTAAATTTATATTTCAAATGTTGTAAATTTGTAATCGAAATACAAGTTCATGTACTTATTTTATTTAATATCTACATAATATTAAATAAAATATCTTAAATACATAAATATAATTAGAAAAGAAAACGTATCAAAATCAAATTACAATTATTTTTTTAGAATGTAATTGATGATTATAAAATTTCGATTAAAATGATAACATATTTAAATTAAAATACATGAAATAGAATAATTAACTCTTAGATTCAATTATACACTTACAAATTAATTTTAAATAACATTATAAAATATTCTGATAAACGGTTCTTAAATGGTTAAATGGTTTGGCTGATGGTTTGAACTGGTAAACGGTGCTTAAATGGTTCGTCTCGTGGTTTGAACTGGCGGTTTAACTGTGAAATTGGCCCATTAGGACTGCAACCTGGCAGGACCGCAACCCGCCAAGACCGCATAAGGAGCAACCCGACAGGACCGCAACCCGCCAGGACCGCAACCCGGCAGGACTGCAACCCGTGGTTCTCATTTAAACGGTGCGGGTTGGTGCTGGTATCAACCCGTTTGACACCTCTACTCATTGCTATCATTGGTGCCTTGGGAAACTTTCAGTTACTACTTTTAGTAACCTTTTGTATATTCTATAAGATGAATTTAACTAAATTTAAATATTTAATTCTAAAATATTGGCATACTACTAATTAAAGGCTTTTTCTAGGCCATGCGCATTTATTATAAAGAAAAGCACCTGAAAATACCCACTCAATTATCTTATTACCCGGTAGTACCCAAATTTAACATAGTGTTACTTAATACCCAGACTAATATTATGGACAAAAATACCCTTCCACTATATATACCCATTTTTCAATTCCAACCCACTTTTTCCACCTTCCTATCACCCTAAACAAACGCAAAAGTCTAATTTTAGAAACCACCAGAAAACCGTTCGACTTCGTGATACTCTCTCTCTCTCTCTCAAACCCAAAAACCCTACAGCTTCTCACCGTTCGCACCTTCGACACTATCGCACCAGTCAGCGTCTTTTACTCACTCAGACTACACACTTTCTGTTCGACAAAGTTGTCGTGAAGTCGTCTCTGAAAGCTTCAATCTCGTTCTCCGACCAGTGAAATTTAACAGGTATGCATTATCGTGGAAAGTGTACTTTTTTTTGCGTTTTTGACGAATTTGAACCACTTTTTTCTGTTAATTCACGATAGGCGTTGCTTTTTATACTAGAATGAAGTATCTACTGACGATAGTTGCTCAGTTTATGGGTTTATCGTCGAAGGCATGATAGAATTTTAGTTGCATGTAATACTAATACTTTCCTGAGAAATATTATGTATGTTAGATCTGCATTAGGTAGTTCATTGTTGATTTTGGTGTTTGTTCAATAATTCCCAGATCTCTGCAACGTGCATGTAAAAAGTGTAACAGTTGGCATCCTGATCATCCATTATGCAAGCAATTCGCAGCTCGATTGTATGTTTATGTCATTTATTTACAAACAATTCGCAGCTCAAGCTGCGAATTGTCTGTTAAAGCAATATTTATATGTATGCAATTCGCAGCTTGGCATGCGAATTGTTCGTGCCATGTTAAGCAGCTTGTGATGCGAATTATTTGTGACACTCCAACTGATTTGTGCAGAAAGTATGACAACAAAACCTAGCTACTACAGATCAGGGTTGGTGAGCCTTCTAAAGCTACTCAAAGACATGCGTATTACAAGGGCCCACATTGAAACTGCAAGAAACACACCCTTCTACACACTTCTGAAAACGGCGTTCCAAATCCGTAATGAGGCAGAGTTGCCAAGGAAAAAATTCTACCAAATCATTCAGTATATCATCGAGAAATTCTCTGTGGATAGAGATGCCTTTAGGATTAGCAACAAGTATATAAAGCTAACTGAGAACGATGTCAAGATCATATTCGGGTTGAGGCATGGCACCGAGAAAATGCCATTAATTAAAACCGGAGCTTTTCACAACAAGTATGCACCCGACGAGGAGGACGAATCAAGGATGATGAAGAAATACTTCATGGGTAAAACTGGCAGGAAAGTAGCAGCTAGTAATACCAAAACAATAACAAATGCCATTATAAAGGTACGTCTAAAATGGACTTCATCTTTATAAAGCAAGATTATGTACATTTCTAACATAGCATGTTGTCATTAGTTTTACAAGAGGGTATAGAGAAGGCCATAAACGAAGGAGGGGAGCATGAGTTGGAAGATGTTGCGAGGCTGTTGATACTGTTTTTGTGCTCCACACTATTCTACTCCGTATCTGGAGATATCCTGGGCTGGAGCACGGTTTATTACGTTGAAGACCTCAACAGAATAAACAATTATGACTGGGCTGGATCAATATTGTACAAGCTTCGACAGTCTATCAGGAGTTGCTTAGCAATATAAATAGCTGATAAAGTCGTCGGCTGCGTCGCCCTTGTAGTTGTAAGATTGATCTATTCAATATAAAAATTAGTTATGTACATAGCATCGTGTTGATAAAACCTGTCCCCATGCAACCCTTCATCATGGAGCATACAAAAATCGGCCACGAGGTAGCGAAGCCAACCTCGATACCAAGGTTTTTCAAATGGTTGGGGTTAGAGTGCCAAGCATCAACCATGACATATCTTCTTAGAACACCCTACCTGGATAATGACCAGTTATAAGATTTATATATGTATTGAACTGGGGGTGCATACAGTTCGCAGCATATCATGCGTTTTGCTTAGAAAAATGTATCAATCATTTCGCAGCCTGATATGAATTTTACTTCGCAGCTTCTTTTTCCACACAGTTCGCATCATATAGTTTTACACACATTTCGCAGCTCTGCATGCATCAATCATTTTCGCAGCCTGACATAAATACTTAGTTCGCAGCATGTGATTTACACTTAGTTCGCAGCATATGTTTTACACATAGTTCGCAGCATATTGTCCCATACACATTTCGCAGCTCAGCATGCGAATTCTTTGCAACTCTAACATGATTAAAATCACACATTTCGCATCATATGATGCGAACTGTTTCTAAAAAAGAATTTGTTTTGTCTACACCCTCATACTTTCGAAACAATTAATTTACTTACATGTGCCTCTGATGGTAGGTTTTAGAAGGTCCATTAGAGCTTACCGAGGCTGAAATTGAAGCTTTCGGAGAACGAGAAGATAATGAAGATGCAGAAACCTTTTCTACTTCACTGGAAGAAAGACCAAGGAAGAGGACGAAAAACACAGCATCAAAACCAAAACAAAGGAGACGAGCATCACAGAATGTAATGAATAAGGTGATGTCTCCCAGACCCGAACAACCAACACCACCGGAGCCAACGATTCCACCACCAAGACTCCCCAAGCAAACGATTCCACCACAACTAAAAGGCAAATCCAGGCAGGAGCCCTCCGACGATGACACAACCAGTATGAGTGAAACAATCGTTGATTATGTACTCAAACGCAGAGGTCCTAATCCCGAGATTTCTGCAATTGTTGCTCAATCAAAGTGTTTGAATACATACGCCGACAAGAACAAGTACGAGAGAAAGATAGAAAAACAGGCCAAAGAAGTAAGTATGACTTGAACCTTAAATAATCACTACAATCAACACTTAATATGTTTATAAAACGTTTGCTATCATTTTTGCAGCTGAAAGAATTGAAACGCAAGATAGCGGAACTTGAAGCACAACAACTCCACAATGCTATCTCTCAGCCAATATGCCGGATTGAAAGCCCAATAGAGCAGGTACCAGCAGCACTTCCAGACAGAGAAGAATCCACTGATCAGCAAGCATCCGTGTCTAATGCTGATCAGCACCATGCAGATGGAGTACTGCCAGAAGAAAGGGACGATGATGCCAACCATTCACCCATACCGGTACAATCTGCAGAGATGGACATCATGGAGACACAGACATAGGAGGTAGATAATGTAAGTGGATGATATTATGTTATCAAACAAATATCAGGACTATTGTGTAGTCCTGTCCAAACGTTTCGCAGCTTAAGCTGCGAATTGTGTAATAAACTAGTGGGTTGGTTATTACACAATTCGCATGCTGAGCTGCGAATTGCTAGGAATGTACAACACAGATATCAGGTCAGCATGCGAATCGTGCTCAACAATAATTAACTTATGCTTAACCCTTCCACCCTTTTGTTTTTTTGGATTTTTGTATGAAACAGGAGACCGAAAGACAACAACAACAACAGCAGGACCAGCAGCAACAACAAGAACAACAACAGCAACAAGAATAACAGCAACAAGAACAACAACAACAAGAAGAAGAACAACAACAACACCAACAGCAACAACAAGAAGAACAACAACAACACCAACAACAAGAACAAGAAGAAGAACAACAACAACACCAACAGCAAGACCAAGAAGAACACCACCAGCAACAACAACACCAACAGCAACAACAAGAAGAACACCACCAGCAACAACACCAGCAGCAACAAGTTCAACACGAAGACTGACAACAAGAACAACAACAAGAACAACAACGAGAGCAACAAGGACAACAAGAACAACAACAGCAGCAACAGATAACCTTGGCGAAGAGAGAAAGGCTAACTCAAGAGATAGCACCTCAAGAGTCAGAACCTGTCCATCCCGGTGAGAAGACGGAACTACTCAACCAGGAAGGACCATCCTTAGAAGAAAACACCACTTCTTCGGTGGAACCTCAAAGACCAACGGTGCTGTCAGCAAAGTCAGAATTGCTAAGCCAACGTGAAACTATAGGCCCGGTAACAAATCAACTGCAAGCTCCAGAGTCCCACGATAACACAATAGGTTTACCCGATGCTTTTGTTGATGGTATTTCCACTCAAGTTTCACAAACATTTTTAAATGAAATTGATAATGTATATTACGATTCTATAATAAAACGGTCTTTGGAGAACATGTCGGAGGATGACTTTAATGATTTCTGCCGACATGATCCAGATCCTATGCTGAACAAGTCAACGACATTGGTTGTCGCTGACCGTGCGGTAAGGCCTACTTATAATGATTTCGCATCATAACATGAGATTTGTGTTAGAAAACTGATTGGGGTATTACAAATGAATATCAGGGTAGGATGCGAACTGTTCAGTGGAACCTCGAACAGTTCGCATCCTACCCTGATAGATACTAATAAATTTATTAGACTGGAACCAAACAGTTCGCAGCCTAAGATGCGAACTGTTTGGAGTCGTTGCAATTATAATTACTGACGCCCTTCTACTTTTGATTTTTGTTATTTACTAAGCTCGAGCCCAGTAAAGAGATAGAGGAGCCAAGTTTTACTCTACTGACACAAACGCAGCCTCAAGTGGCAGAGGAAGAAGAAGAGTTCGTAATAACAATACGGGAACCACCAGTAGTAGAATACAACGAGTGGCCAAAGAAAACAAAAGTAACTGACTGTATCGATCTGGCAGAATACCACAAAATACAGTTAGTTAAAGCCTACGAGAGCGACACCCCTGATCCAGTGGTATGGCAGTTACCAGAGTCCAAGTTTACATACGGAATCAGGGTGCAAGCGAGTGATGTCATGACACTACCTTTAGAACTGGAGCTGGACGTAAAGGTATCCAATTGTCAACCAATTATATTTTCAATGTTTCAAATATGTATTCTATATTTAACATAAATCTACAACTCTTTTGTTAGGTTATCGATGCTTGGATTCGAAAGATGCTTGAAGATGCAGACTTCAAAGTTCCATGCACTAAAGCTAAAGGAGAGCAGCATGACGCCGTACTAATTTCGGGCATGACTCCGGTAAGTTTAGCTCAGGTAAATTGAACAAAGTTCTCAGAAAATGTTCTCATTTTAATATACTCTTGCTTGGATGCAGCATCAAATGAAAGCAGGCTGGCAAGTAGAAAATT
Organism: Limnanthes douglasii subsp. nivea; assembly: GCA_036936605.1. NCBI lineage: Eukaryota > Viridiplantae > Streptophyta > Magnoliopsida > Brassicales > Limnanthaceae > Limnanthes > Limnanthes douglasii. The sequence continues at coordinate 343,633,690 of JAUPFV010000002.1, forward strand.
TGGTGGACATGGCTTTTAGAATGGGGCGCAAAGATGCCAACATCATCATGGTTCCAGTATGCACCGAGATGAAGGACACTGTAAACCACTGGACGTTGCTCGTCATTGACATCGACGCCAGGACAGTTTCAAACTACAATCTGCTTCTGCCTAAGCTGAAAGCCATAGAACACACCACAAAGACACCTGCACTACTGGTAAATATTCCAAACTATACACTTAAATTTAAACACATTTTAAGTATGCATGCTGCGAACTGTGATCGGGATATGCTGCGAATTGTGAGTAAATCAATTGCTTTTCGCAGCCTATCCATAACTCAATTCGCAACATATGATGCGAATTATGTTGAACGGTGCATTTCAACGAAAAATGGGGTGCATATCAAATAATTCGCAGCTTAAGCTGCGAATCGTGTGACATGCCCATGTTGGATTTGTTGTCATACAATTCACAGCCTAAGGTGCAAATTATGTTGGATTTGTTGTCATATAATTCGCAGCCTAAGGTGCGAATTGTATGTCACCAACTGTTTTTGTTTTTGTGCTTATTCCTAACACTAATTATTATACCCAGATCAAATATTTGTTGGATAGAGGATTCCTACCTAAATATACTACAGGGTGGAAGGTGAAAGTGGAAAGAGGCATCCCACAACAAAATCGAGGCACCCTGGATTGTGGTATCTATGTCTGCAAATATGCAAGAGATATTATCGAGCATGGATCAGTGCAGAAAAAATACGATGCAGATATGGTAACTGCCTTCAGAGCAGAAATGTTTTATTACTTTTTAAATGACAAAGACCGCATCGCATATGGCTGATTCGTGTATTGCTTGTAGATACATCTGTTGCTTGTAAATACATCTGTTGTAATTTTTAGTTTTGTTTTGCATACACAAACAAATTACGTTTTCAGAAATTTGAATATTCTTTAGCTTATAGTTCGCAGCAAATCTCTGGTACGTATGAACAGTTCGCAGCCTAACCTGATAGATGCTTATTTATCATTAAATAATTCGCAGCCTAACTTATCATCAAATAGTTCGCAGCCTAACCTGATAGATGCTTATCACTACACAAAACAGTTCGCAGCCTGGTATACCACCTTACAATCAGTTCGGAGCCTGGTGCAGAAATAAAAAATTCAAAATAAAAAGTACAAGGATACGAACATGGTGTGGCTTATGCCTTGGTAAACGTTTTCTCCATTGAACACACAAAAAACAATCTAATCAAGTACATAATTCATTAAATGCTTATTGGACATGGAGGCTATGTAATGATTACCTCCTTTCCTTATAAATACCTCTAGTAACCAGAGGCTAATTTTACACCAAACTCCATATTTTTTTAAAAACACCTCTTCTTCTCTTCGAATTCAAACACTCATGTCTTTTTCCACCACCACAACCACCACCTCATACTCAAACTCTGGTTCACTCGGTTCTCTTGGTGACTCCTGGTCATCCTTAACCGTTAACTGGAGTGATGAGTTGATCATGCCAGTAGTACCACCCCCCAGCCCAGTCTCTGTCTTCGAACTAGACATGTATGATGACTACTACTCTGTTGACTCTCAACCAGTGGAAGTTGTTCCACTTGTTTCTGCTGAACCTCAGCCAGAACAGGTTCCAATGCTTCCTACTGCACCTCAGCCAGAAAAGGTGCAACCTCAAACGGCAGAGGTTCGAAACAACAAAAGGAAGAGGGAAGACAAAGCTAGTCCATCAAGGACAAAATTTTTAAGCATGATGGACGTAGATATTGAAGCTGAAGAGAAAGTGGAAGAGAAAGAGAAAGTGGAAGAGAAAGAGGAGAAATACAAAGATGATCAGCACAAAGAGGAGAAAGAGGAAAAAGATGGTGATGAATCCTCTACCAACTGCTAGAGTTGGTTTTTGCACCTCTTTTTTGTAATCTAATTTGTTTACAGAGTTTCAATGATATAAACGATTCGCATCCAAATACATTTTGCACATCATTCGCATGTTAACCTGCTATATTACTTATTTTCAACCTTATTGAATATCCTGGTATTTTTATTAAAGCACAATTCGCAGCTTATCATATGAAAAATATCAGGACTTCTAATTGTTCTCCATTCGCATCATAATTCTGGCCCTAATTCGCAGCCTATCATGCGAAACGTTTGATATGATAAATGTTTGATATGATTTTACTAGCGATTCGCATCCTGGTGAAATTTCACATAAAAACGCATGTAATCCTAATAGATGTTTGTAACAATATACCAACATATTGTACATAATTCGCAACACAGGATGCGAAATGCTTACAACTCCAATAATAGCAATACAAAAACACAGGAATGTATGAATGTTTAGTTTGCTGTACAGAACAATAACTGTACTACAAAAATAAATGTGATATGGCCAACCAGAATTATCCTTAAATTGGAAGATCACAAGTCCTCCGGTTATAGCCTGATTTCGAACATCGGCCACACCTCAACTTCTTGGTGGAGATTTCTCCTCTAGAAGGGATTCGCTTTTTCTTAGGCCTTCCGGAGCGTCTCTTAACGTTCGGAGGCAGAACTTCAACAAAAGAAGGATCGTTAGCGCTGGACCCTTCGCCGAAATCAGTTATAGCTGGTATGTTGAAATAGTAACTTTCCCTGTAATTCTTAACCGTAAAGAAGGGTTCTATTACAGTCAATGGATCTTGGTCGGTGTATTGTAATGCCGCTAGAGCATGAGAACATGGAAAACACTCTTGTTGCCATGATCCGCATGAACATTTGAAATCCAACAGATTAACAACAGCCACAGGATTCGAAAAGACTTCGAACATGGCGGAAGATGACTTACGTACTACCCAAGTTCGGCACATGTCAACATTCTGCTTTAGCTTCTTCTCGTACTCGGGAACCAAATTAGTACTACAGCTGAGACCTTCTTCGTATCTCCGTGAAACTTGAGTCATAAGCAAGACTCTAATCCAATCAATAAACTCAACAATTGGTAAGCCGCAATATTTTTTAATCTGACTGTTAAACGATTCAGCTGCGGTAGAAGCCATAGAGCCGTATCGCTTCCCTCTTATGTAAGCCTGCGCATACTTTTCAGGGGGTAAATTTGCAAGAAAATCACTCATTCTCTCACCACCTTCACATAGAAAACCTGTTAGTATATCTTTAAAAAGCTCTTGACTGGGAGCATAAGCAAGAGGATGGAAGAAACTCAACATCCTTTTTTTATACTCCTTGTTAGTATGTTCCAGTTTGGCTTTCAAATTCTGCATGAGATGGAAATAACAGTACGCATGATAGCAGTTCCTTAAATTGGAACATCACAAGTCCTCCGGTTATAGCCTGATTTCGAACATCGGCCACACCTCAACTTCTTGGTTGAGATTTCTCCTCTAGAAGGGATTCGCTTTTTCTTAGGCCTTCCAGAGCGTCTCTTAACGTTCGGAGGCAGAACTTCAACAAAATAAGGATCGTTAGCGCTGGACCCTTCGCCGAAATCAGTTATAGCTGGTATGCTGAAAGAGTAACTTTCCCTGTAATTCTTAACCGTAAAGAAGGGTTCTATTACAGTCAATGGATCTTGGTCGGTGTATTGTAATGCCGCTAGAGTATGGGAACATGGAAAACACTCTCGTTGCCATGATCCGCATGAACATTTGAAATCCAACAGATTAACAACAGCCATAGGATTCGAAAAGACTTCGAACATGGCGGAAGAGGACTTACGTACTACCCAAGTTCGGCACATGTCAACATTCTGCTTTAGCTTCTTCTCGTACTCGGGAACCAAATTAGTACTCCAGCTGAGACCTTCTTCGTATCTCCGTGAAACTTGAGTCATAAGCAAGACTCTAATCCAATCAATAAACTCACCAATTGGTAAGCCGCAATATTTTTTAATCTGACTGTTAAACGATTCAGGTACGGTAGAAGCCATAGAGCCGTATCGCTTCCCTCTTACGTAAGCCTGCGCATACTTTTCAGGGGGTAAATTTGCAAGAAAATCACTCATTCTCTCACCACCTTCACATAGAAAACCTGTTAGTATATCTTTAAAAAGCTCTTGACTGGGAGCATAAGCAAGACGATGGAAGAAACTCAACATCCTTTTTTTATACTCCTTGTTAGTATGTTCCAGTTTGGCTTTTAAATTCTGCATGAGATGGAAATAACAGTACGCATGATAGCAGTTTGGATACAAGACATAAACAGCATTAACAATACCAGAATGACGGTCTGAAATATATGTGATCTGGCGATCCAGCAAATGTGGTTTCAAACACCCCAAAAACCACATCCAATTGTCCCAATCTTCAATGATAACTACACCAACAGCAACAGGGAATAGTCCTGGAAAAAGGCAGATCAAATGTACACTACAACAGTATGCAAACGTTTAAAAATTGTAAGCAATTCACATGTTGTCGTGGAACAATTCGCAGCTTTCCATGCGAATTATGTGTGACATTTTAATTGCTCATACAAACAATTCGGAGCTTGTCATGTGAATTGTTTGTAACTCAAGTTGCAATGTAAGTACAGTTTACTCAGATAATACCTAATTCGCAGCCTCAAATGCGAAATGTGAGCATCACAACACTACTTAATTCGCATCACCTGATGCGAATTGCATCAGTATTTTCACATAAAAATATCATTCAGATTAACTAGATAAATGTAACTAACCGTTGTTTCCGTCCTTTGCTACAGCAGTGAGCAATGTACCCTTGTACTTGCCATATAAGCGGGTTCCATCGACAAACAACATTGGACGGCATGAATGAAAACCTCGAAGCGACGAACCGAATGCTACAAAACAACGCTTGAATCGGTTTCCAGCTGAAAACTTCAACTGGCAGTCTGAAGTAATATCCCGGCTCTTCAAGCGTTTGAAGTATCCGCTTAGTAAACTAACATAACTTGAACTATCTCCAAAAACTCCCCTCCTAGCCTTCTCTAAATCATTCCATGACAAACGATAAGAGATGTCAAAACCGTAATCTTGTTTGACAGTCGATTGTATGGTTTTGGCTGTCAACGAATGGCAGGTCCGGAGACAATCCTGAATTTCCTCTGCAATCAAATCTGATGTCAAATGCCTGTGCCGCTTATGCTTATGCTTCTGGGAGAAAACAGGACTGCAAGTATGGTACGGGACATACTTCTTGATCGTCATAAGGCCGGTGCTTGAGTCAATAGATGCCTAAACCCTCCATTTACACCCGCTTGTAAGCTTATTTTCACAATAAGCAGTGATCTTATTTGTTGTGTTGTGTAGGTATTTGAAAGAAAAACCATGCTCTAACGTAAACTTGCACAAAGATACCCTCAGACCGGCAGCACCTTCTTCAAAAGCTTGACCCACTCCTGTAATAGCATCAGCCCAACCAGCAGTAGCAAGTTTTTTTTTCCTCTGATCAGAATTAACTAAACCATTACTACTCTCCCCGCTAACTAGTTGATCAAGATATGGTTCTCCCAAAATCAAGCTACGCTCTTTACGCTTTACACCACAATCCTTACCACCAGAGCTCTTATCAACAGAACTTTTATTACCAGAACCCTTATCGAAGACGTGTTGTTCTATGAGAAAACTAACCCGTTTTAAACGCTCCAAATCAAGATATAACACCAACCCAACAAAATCATTCTGGTTATTAAAGAAACAATTATTGTGATCCCCGCAGGAGTAAGTAATTAGGTAGTCACCTGTGGCAAGCTCCTCCCATGTGTTCTCTACATAAGCTTGGATACTTTCGAAGCTTTCAAACTCCGTGAAAGGCATAATTGCAGTTTGGTGACCATATTTAAAAATACAAACTCGTGATTTAGACATCTCTTACCCTGGACAATACAAGTTATTTGTTATTAGTCACAAAAGCTATGTGCAAATTATATACTACTGCATCAAACAATTCGCATCCTATCTTGCGAATTGTGTATATCTACAACGAGCTATTCGCATCTTGTCCTGATATTTGTAGGTAAAAAAAGTCATGATATTTGTTATTAGTCACAAAAACTATGTTGTTAAATTATTTACTACTGCATCAAACAATTCGCATCCTATCTTGCGAATTGTGTATACCTACAACGAGCTATTCGCATCTTGTCCTGATATTTGTAGGTAAAAAAAGTCCTAATATTTGTTATTAGTCACAAAAACTATATGCAAATTATTTACTACTACATCAAACAATTCGCATCCTATCTTGCGAATTGTTTATACCTACATAGAGCTATTCGCATCTTGTCCTGATATTTCTATGAAAAAAAGTCCTGATATTTGTTTCGAAATACAATACTCTAATTGACTTAAAAACTCGTAATCTACACATTCAAGACAAAACTAAAGAACTACCAAATTAGAATATACATCAGACAACAAGGACATAACTATATAACGAACAATATTAACTAAACAATAACAGATCACTATAACAAAAAAAACAGAGAAAAGCTCGAAATCAGGCAATGACATCTAAAAACAGTAGAATAGAACTTATTCCAACAGAGAAAACCAATAAAAAACTTCGAAATCGGTAGGTAATTACCTAAAAAGCTCGCAACACGATTACTTGTAAGCTATAAGATTCCAAAAAGCGACGAACAACTCATGTACGTATAAAACAGAGGTTAGACATGTCTAACACAACAACCTACATAAAGAAACAAACCTTTAGCAGCTTCCGATCACCGGAAAATGTGATTTCAACCGGTCTCGTGGTGGTTGGTAGGGTTAGGTCGTTAGAGCGGCTAACAAATTCAAATCTTCAAAAAGCTATAAAAAATAGAAAGAAAACAGAAAATTATGTTTATATAGTGGGTTAAGGATAGTTAAGGTATTAAAATAATATTAGGTTGTAAGTGACAATAAGGTAGTTGAGTTGGGTATTAAGTAACAATTGATCAAATATTTGAATGGGTACTTTAAGTACAATTTCCCTATAGATATTTCATATAAAAAATAAAAAAAAATCATTTAACCTCCGATATCTTAATATAGAATAAAAGGGATATTAAAAAAACCGTATCATACGTTATAATATTTTAAGGAATAAGCATGGGTAATAAATGATTTTTCGATTATCTATTTATTAGTCAATAAATTTTGTTTTTGTTATTTCTTATATTTTATTCTAAACATACTATTATTATAAATAATTTAAAATATGTGTAACTATATCAGTTATTTATAATTAGAATAAATAGATTTATCGTTTCAAAAGAATATGAATGTTAAATATCTCCTATATTATTTTTTTGGAATTATGTAAAATAAGAAGAAGACATGTACAATGGTTTTCGAAAACTATATTTTTAGTTTTTTTCCGGATGAAATTGACATTTTTTCTGATTAAATTGGTAATATTTGTTTTTAAGTATTTTATAGTACAATGTTTTCGGAAACACATAGCTTATTTAGCAATATTTTATAAACAAATATATTTAAATTAATGACAACGTAGATAAGGATTTTTTTTTAATAGATAATTTGATGATATAAAGTAAATAATCTTATGATATATGTAAAGGATCAATGTTGGAGGACTATATCTCATATTGAGTCAAAACAAACTCTACTCAAATACGTTTTTAAGGATTATTAGTCAATTGCTAATATTCTTGTTTATTGCAACATATTACTATAAAAAAGAATCGTTTCAACAAAATAAAGAACCACAAGTCTATCTCTCAAATGGGTTCTTTAAAATCTTCTCTGATGTTGGTGGTTCTTGGGATGATGATGCTGCTGTCTATTGAAACGAGTGGCTTTGCTAAGCAGAGTTATATTCCTGGTGCGGTGCTCCATGGTCGTCAACGGCCACCTCCTATACCACCACCGCAACATGATATGGCTGATGCCTCATCGGTGCTTCAAGATCGTCAACGGTCGCCTCCTATACCATCAGCGCAACAAGATGTGACCGGTGATTCACAGGTCATCCAACGCCGTACATTGCCATCTCCTCCGCCACCACCGAAAGCTAATATGCCGGAGGATCCACCAGTGATCCAACGTCGTACCTGGCCTTCTCCTCCACCACCGCCGAAAGCTAATATACCGAATGATCCACCTACTCATTAGTACTTTAGTATCTTTTATAAAATAAATAAACTAATGAATATATATTTGGCTTTTATTGTTGCTTTTTTTTCTGGTTGCTTGTTTTACATATTAATTAATATTATCAAATCAATTGTCAAGAATATATAAATCTAAAAATCAAATATGATATTATATGGTTTGAACTAAAATTGGTACACTCTTAAAAGGTGTTGATAGAGGATCAAAACTCAGGGCATTTAATTTATTACAGTACGGCGATAGGTATAGAAAAGTTAGAACACCGACTTTATTCTAAAATAAATGTATAGTCTTTATTAATATCTTTTTCACGACTTTTTTATTAATGTATAGAAAACTTTAAACACGGTTACGATTGATTACGATAGGTAACGAGGATCGAGAGTCTATTAAGTTACTATACCTGCCAACTAGGGATGGCAATTTAAACCGAAACCGTGGGTACCCGAACCGAACCGAACCGACGGGGTGGGTTACCCGAAAAAGAAAAAAATAAACGGGGCGGGTTATGGTTTTTATTTTTACTATCCGTTCGGGTTCGGGTTCGGTTTCGGTTTTGAATATTAAACCACGGGTAACTGTCCCGAACCCGCCCCGTAAAAATACCTTCCATCTCTGTATATATAAATATTATTTACTGATTTTATTTTTAGCCCGTTATAAAGACTAAATATTCAACTTTAATAATATTATTATTAATTATAGCCCGTTATAAATATTATTTATTACCGTCTCTAATCTCTATGTAATCTAGCCCAATAATATTCCAAACCCTAAAAGAAAAAAAACCTTTCAATATCTAATCTGTCTCATTTTCACTATCACTTCTCTCGTTTTTATCTCCTCACATAGAACCATCACTATTGTACCGACCGCCACGATTTGTTGCTCCGTTCTTTGGTTTTTTGTTGCTCCGTTCTTTGGTTTTCAGTTGTCACTCGCTTCCTTCCTAATATTCAGGTTTCTTTCTTTATTTCGATGATTTTTTTTTCTTTTTTTTTCTATGTTTTTGAGACTAATCGGTTCTTTTTATTTTTTCTCTCTAAAAATCGTTCATGTTATCTAAAAAATGATTTTACAATAACTTATTTCTCTTTGTCTAATTTATTTATATATATATATATAGGAATAATTGAAGCTTTTGCAATGGATGGTCGATTGTTGGTGCTTTAAGGACGGAAGCTAACGAAGACATTTATTTTTTACTTTAAAATATTTAAATGTTAAAAAAATTATTTAAATGTTTATTTTAATTTTATACGTTTGTTTTATTTAGAATATCAAGTCGATGAAGATTATAATTTATGGTAGTATTTTGTTAAATTTATTGTTAGATTTTTACTTTTATATTTTATTTTTTACATATTTTGTTTATGTTCGGTTCGGGTTCGGTTCGGGTATCTACAACGGGTTTCTTCCGCGGGTAGTTCGCGGGTACCCGTGTGGGTAACCCGAACCCACGGATTCGGATTTGGTATGAAAAAAAAAATACCCGTCGGATTTCGGGGCGGGTTCGGGTATCAGTTATTTACTGCGGGGCGGGTTGTGGATATATAGGTACCCGCCCCCGATCCGCCCCGTTGCCATCCCTACTGCCAACATGTATTTTTTGTTGTTTATGGTGTAAATACATAAGAGTTTATCTAAAAAAGGACTACTCTCAATGTTTCATATATCGATCCAGCAAACGTTTTTTTACGAAAATAATTGTTTAAATGTTTTATATTAACAACACTACGATTTTTAATTGGAGTTCTAAAAATTGGAATTTTGAGCTATTTGGTCGAGATGGTAGAATCATTGACACAAGATCCATGGTTGACAACCATAGTCTATTTAAGGTAACTGTTCTTGTCATTGTGGCTCTTCAGATTATTGGACATAGTGATATAATATTTTTTTTAAATTCGTAGAGGACTAGTCGGCCAAGTTTTAAAAAAGTCATGGTTGGAGATAATTCAATCTCTAAAACTGAACCATGTTCATGTTTTTTTTTTGTTTTTGTCCGATTCTACATTCGAATTATGCCGTATAGAATCATTTGAATCAGAACCAAAATTTATGAAAATTTCAAAGATGTAAGTACTAGGTTGTGAAAATAATCACTAGCATATCTCACGTTACTTTAAATCCATTTTTTTTATCTATTTAACATTCATATATTTCATACGGAAGTAGCAAGATACTTTTATTGATAACAAACCCTAAACCGCTGAAAGTAACGAGCTACAATTTCCTACGATTTAAAAACTTATGTCCATGAAGAGGACAACATAAATAATTATTCCAATTATATTAGGACTACACTATATGTCGTCGAGTTTTTGTTAGATTTCTATCATCCTAATGAACATAATTTTTGAATTTAGTAAGGGTTGTATTTTAAAATCATAATTAGAGATAAACTGTATTTTATGGGGTTTTAAATAGATATATATTATCCAAATATACACAATTATTTTTTAATTTAAAAACCCCAAAACGAACACACTCACCTACATCAATGTGCTAGAATTTCTCCATTAATATGAACCGTCACATGTTTTATCGATGTATAAGACTATCGTCAATATTAGTCCAATTGAAGTAAACGTATATAAAATACCAGACAAGTAGATAAAATATGTATAATAAACCTAATTTAAATATACCAGGTTTATTCTGATATTGTGAAGGATTATATTGAGAAATAAACAACTTAAGCAAAATGTAAAATATTGGAATTCTGTTGTAAAAAAATTTCTTAACCATATTCTTGCCTAATTTTTGTGTCTTTATCTCATTCTACTTTTGAATTAGGATGTATACAATCTTTTACATTCTCAACCGAAATTTCTCGCAAAACTTCAATGCTAGAAGTACCGAGATGTGAAAATAATCATTAGCAGATCTCACGCTACTATTAACCCAATTTCCAATCCATTTAACTCTAATATTTTCATAAGGAATACAAGATACTTTGTGGACTAACAAACTCTAAGAAAATTAAAAATTAGAAGGTACAACTTTCCTACAATTTGACAGCTTATGTACGTGAAGATGATAGCGTAAACAATCATTACAATTATTTTAGGGCTTCACTATCTCTCGTCGTAATGAACATAATTTTTTAATTTAGTAAGGGTTGTAATTTAAAATCATAATTAGGGATAAACTATATCTCATAGAGGTTTAAATATATATCTCTTATCTAAATAGACACAACTATTTTTAAACTTAAAAAAACAAAAAACTAACATACTCAACCACATCTATGTGTTGGAATTTCTCTATTGAAATGGACTATTACATGTTTTATCGATGTATTAGAATATCATCAATATTATTCCAATTAAAATAATTGTATATAAAGTAACATACTAGTATATAAAATATGTATAATGGAGTTAATTGTATAGATACCAGGTTTATTCCGATACTATGAAGGATTAGATTCGAAAATAAACAACTTAAGTATAGTGTAAAATTTTGGAATATGTTATAAAAACAATTAACCATGCTCATGCCCATTTCTTTGTCTTTATCCGATTCTACTTTTAAATTATGATGTATATAATCATTTCATTTATGAACCAACATTTCTCAAAACTTCAAATGTGGAAGTACCGACATATGAAAATAATCACTAGAAGATCTAATGTTACTTCTAACCCCAAATCTATCTATTTACCACTGATATTTTCATAAGGAAGTACCAAGATACTTTTTGGAGTAATAAAATCTAAAAAGCTAAAAATTACGAGCTACGATTTGACAGCTTATGTTTATGAAGATGACAACGGAAACAATCATTACAATTATAATAGGGCTATGCTTTTCTCGTCGAGTTTTTTTAATATTTCTCTTATCATAATGAACATAATTTTTTAATTTAGTAAGGGTTGTATTTTGAAGCCATAATTAAGGATAAACTATATTTTATAGAGTTTTAAATATATATCTTTTATCCAAATAGACACAATTATTTTAAAATTAACAAACCGAAAACTAACATACTCATCTACATCTTTGTGTAGATTTCTTCATTAAAATGGATTGTTAGATGTTTTATCGATGTATAGGACTATCATCAATATTAGTCCATTTAAAGTAATCGTATATAAAATAATAGACTAGTAGATCAAATATGTATAATGGATGTAATTTTATAGATACCAGGCTTATTCTAATACCTGTCAATGATTAGATTTGGAAATAAACAATTTAAGCAAAATGTAAAATTATATTGTAAAGAAAAAGATAAATCCGGATTATAGCCCTTAAGAGTGGTGATTTAACAAATTGTGGTGTTCCTTGGCTTATAAGTTTAGATTTGAATTAATAATTCAAAATTTAATATTATAATTATTTCCTTATTATCAATTAATATGGTAACGAGAGATTACATATAGTAATATTAATTTATTAGTATGAATTAATATGGTAACATGAGTTTACTTACCATTTAAGGGAGAGAAGGGTTGCCATTAAATAATATAAACAAGAAGTTAGAGAAATAAGTTTTTTTTGAGTTTGAGATCAATTAAAGATATTGATTGGCATATCTTGGAAGAACACATAATCAAGTTGAAAGCATCAACTACAAGTAAAGATCATCATCAATAATTATCATCATCAATAATTATCATCAAAGAACAAAATATGAAACATAAGAATGACTTCTTCATCATATAAGTATATTTTTGTCTTTAATTGTAGAAAACGCTACCAATTGATGTCTTAAGTATAATTAGATAATTGATTTTTTTTCCAAAAACTGGTATCAGAGCAACCCCATATAGTACAGTTCTTAGTTTTCATATTTTTAAGAATGATTATAAAATATGATTTATTTAAATTTTGTAAATGGTATAAACTTTTAAGATTTATTATTGTTTTCGTTGATTAGAAGTCTGTAACTAGGGATATTAACGCATGTTTTGATTGAATTATTAGAAGAAAAAACATGTTTAAGCTTTTACTTTAACACTTTTGGATGAAAAACAGATTTGTTTGAAATTGTTTAGTGCAGTTTAAGATCTATGGTCAATGTTTGTCACAATCATAAAGTGTTTGATTGCGGCAAGCCACAGATAAAAGTATTAGAAACCTGATTCAGGGCCTCCTCACTGCGACCAAAGGAGTATTTGTCGTGGCAAACAGAAGTAACATCCCATTCACCTAGACCAACACCCTCGCGATCATGGAGGAATAGTAAAAATGTTTCCAGATACGTATGGGCTGATTCCTATTGATGAATTGAATTATTTTAGAGTTTTGACTAGCATTTTATTAACAAGTATATGAAATATAATTTATCAAACTGAATTTTTATCTTTTTATAGTTAACTTGAGCATGAGATAATTAATTATGAATTGGTCATTAAATAGGAAAATTGGCAAAAATACAAGTTTTCTTATTTAAGTTAATTGGTATGATCAACCTAAATTAGGATCAAACTCATACATATACAAATTGATATGCTTGCCTAAATGTATCTTATTGATTTTGTAAGAGTATGTTTTGTTATGTTATTTCATCTTGAATTCTATATAGATTATATGTTATAATTATCTTTTGGTTATGGGACAAACTTTGCGCTATGAGAAGAATACATGTTAATGCATTCGATATGTCATGATTATGAATTCACATTAAGGTTCAATGAGCCCGAACCTTTGATTGAGGAGAGTTTTCCCATGGAAAAACAAGTGTTAGAGGCTTGGGAAAAGTCCAACAAGTTAAGTATAATAATCATAGAGCATACAATATCATTATCATTTTGTGATACAATTCTGACCGAGATCAACAATGAATATTTTTTATTGACGAGGTAGTGAAACGCTTTGTCAAGAACAGTAAAATGAAAATCAAGATGCTACTTATCAAGTTAACCTATATGAAGTATCATGGAAAATGAATTGTTCGTGAACACATCATGGCAATATCAAACATGACTTCTAAATTAAAATCACTTAAGATTGACCTTCCAGAAGATGTTTGTGGTGAGTTTTGAAATTTACTCTCACCTATTTAGTATAAGAACTTTAAAACTTCTTATAAATATCAGCACGAGAAATTGACTCTTAACAAAATCATTTATGAGACAACGTAAGAGGAGGAAACAAATATGAACGTCCAGATGTGCTAATGATGAATGCTCATGTAGATAAGATAAATAATAATAAAATGAAGGTTCAAATGCACATGCATCCGACAAAAGAAACATAAGGGTTCATCCGGTAGAGGACATTGCTTCCATCATAAAAAACCGAATTTATTTTAGAAAAGTGTAAAAACTAGTGAGTTATGATTAAATGAAATTTTACCTCTACCGTATAATCTAAGATTAATTTAGTTTCATTTTTAAGAAATACTTGGTGGATTGATACAACTGCAACCACTCATGTTTGTATTTTCTTACAGAATACGATTGGAAAACCAAAGTCGGAATGATGGAAAATTATCCATCTTACATTTGTTGGCAGTTTGTTTTTTGTTGGATTTGTTTGTGAATTTCGTTTATTACTTTCTAGGGAAAAATTATGTACTTAACAGACGTATTATATCTACCTTCTTTCATAAGTAATGTGATTTTTTTTGTTTCTTCTGTTTTTAAACATATTGGGTTATTATTGTCTATTTGGAAATAAAAGTTTATGTTTATATTTATATGATAATGTTGTTGATTCTAGAAAATTAATAGAGAATGATAATTTGTATTTGTTGAATACCATAAAGGATCACAAAGATAATAAATATAAATGTGTCCGACAAAATAAATTGTAAAATAGAAAATTCAATGAAAGTTTGGTACAAGCGATTAGGTCACAATCCTATATATATAATTGAAAAGCTTGTTTTAGAAAGTTTATTAAGTAAGATGGATATTTAGGACTTCAATGTGTGAAATAATGTATAAAAAGGTAAACAAACCAATGTGAAAAAATTAGATGCATATACAGCGAAATGAGTCTTGGACTTAATACATACATATATCTATGAATCGTTCCGTACGAAATCATTGAATGACGAAAACTATTCAATATCGTTCATTTTCGACTTTTCCTGTTATATATATTTATATCTTATTCATGACAAGTTCAAAGTCTTTAGGATCAAGGCTCAAAAGCATCTTGGTAGAGACATTAAGTGCGCCATATTGGCCCATTATGGTGAATACTATGAGATATATAATGGTTTGGATGAAGAACGTCATTGATTGTTTGTAAATTTTATAGATAAGTGCGGGATAATCCCTCATTATACGATGTCAAGTTTATCGAACATGAATAGACTATCTGGGATACGAAATCATACGTTGAAGGATATAGTAAGAAGTATGATTAGTCATTAAACATTAGATATTTCAATCTGGGAAGAAGTAATAAAATATGTAACCTACCTTCTTAATATAGTTCCAACAAAAGCGATTATTAAGATACCGTATGAACATTAGACTGGCCGTATACCTAGTTTCATAATTTATATGTTTAGGGATGTCTCGTTGAAGCAAAACCTTAGACACCGAATGAAACATAAACTGGACTAAAAATGGTTTGTAATTATTTCATCGGATATCCCAAGCACAATATGAGTTTTAATTTTTATGATCAATCCACTAACAATATCTAAGACAGGAACAACAAAATTATTTGAGAATGTGGAGTTTAGGAGGCTTAAAAAATACTATTTTAATATCAAATAATGATATAGTATTTAAGATTCCAATCACCATTTCGGATTCGTAAGAATATATAGATACTTAAGATGATGTTAGTCTTCCACATGTGGATATTGTCCAAATCAAACAAATTAAATTTGTTCAAATAAAGCATACTGAATGTGTTTAATAAGACCAAACTCCACTTTCTTAAGAAGTTCAAGTTCAAACTGAAGAAATTATGTTTTTGCAGATATTTAGTAGAAAAAAGAACCGTTCTATATCTTCAGATTATATAGTATATCTTTATGAATATGAGGAATTTTATGGTACACCAAAAAATAATCCTTAAAGTGTTCCTGAAGCCATGGGAAGTTTTGATTCTCAGATGTGGACTTACGTAATAAAATAAGCCTTTAAATCGATACAAGATAATGTAGTATAAAGCTTATTCCATTACCTGAAGAAAATAATCTAATTGAGTGTAAATAGATTTTTAACACCAAACGAGATTCTAAGGGTGAAGAGGCATAAAGAATAACTTGTAACTAAGGGTTTTACTCTTCCCGAAGGGATTGAATTTAAATAAACCGTCTCTCTGATTTAATCGAATGATTCTTTTCGGACAATCATGATATTAATTACACATTTTTATCTTGAGCTCTATGAAATAAATGTAAAGGTCGATTTTATTAATGAAGATATTACAAAAATAATCTATATGGTACAACCTAAAAACTTTATCTCAAACAACCCAAAGTCGATGGTATGCAAACTAAATTTCTTGAATTTATTGTTTCATTTAGGTTTGAGACTAAAGCAAAAAACATTGACGGTGGTATCATAAATTTCTTGAATTTATTGTTTCATTTGGGTTTGAGACAAATTTAGTGGAGGATTGTGTGTATCAAAATTTCATCGGGGGAGTAAATTTATATTTTTAATGTTGTATATTTATGACATATTATTGGCCACAAACAATACATGTTTGTTACATGCAAAAAATAAATGCTTTGAAAAATTCGATATAAAATATTTGATTGATGCACATTTTTTGTTAGGAATTTAAATTCACAATAATCAATTCTGTGGAATTTTGAGTTTATCACAAAAAGTTTATACTGAGAGTATGTTACAATGTTATGTGATAACTAACAACAAAGAAAAAAACCATATATATCAAAAGGTAAAAAGTTTCAATCTGTTTCGACTACTAGAAGTCTTATGTATGTCAAGTTTGTACACGACCAACTATTTATTTTGTTTTTGGTATTTTAAGGAGATATGTGTAATCCAATGATAGAACTTGGAGGGCAGTCATAAGAGTTCTTCAATATTGCAACAAATAAAACATCACAAGTTAACATAGAAAAAGTCGGTTAAATTGGAGACCATATGATATTCTCATTTAGATTTCATCTGATGTGATGATTCTCGTTATTCAACCTCATTTATCATATTTATTTCAATGGGAGATGCAATATTATAAAAAATATTAAATAAGCACTCATTGCACATTTCATTATGGTTGTGGAATTTGATGCTTGTTTCGAGGCATCCAATCAGGTGCTTTGGCTGTGAAATTTTATTACGGGACTGCAAATCATGGAAGGGCTTGAAAAACCACTTAGATTATATTGTGATAATAATTCGACAACTCAATATTCAAACCGTAACATGAGATCGGTTAAGTTGAAACATGTAGGTATCAAGTTCTCGATGTTACAACAAGAGTTCATAACGGTTAAATCAGTGTGAATGACATAGAAACAAACTCGATGTTAGTGGATCATCTTACTAAGGTATTAGTAGCAAAGGTTTTTATTAAACACACCATTAACATATGTGCTGTGTATTTAGAGAATTATTAGTGTCTGTATAAGTTTATATTAAGTTATAAGATATTTTTGTATTATAATATTGTATAATCAAGTTCATTAATATATGTATATAGATTCAATGTGTTCATATTTTGATTATTCAGACGTTGTTATAAGTATATTTCCGATAAACTATGACTAGTTAAGAATAAATATATAAGATTTATTATCTATTATTCTTATGTTGTGCACCATAATAAATCTATGTAATTGACTATTGTGATATCATGATAATTAGTGCATCCATTACAATTATAATGGATTGACGATGACTTTAGTCCTACGTTGTTAATGGTCACATACATGATTGTTAAGATTCTCTATGTGGCGATATAGATTTAAAACTTTAATTTAGTGGAGGCATCCCATACTAGCATATGATGATCCAAGTGGATGATTGTTAAAATTTCTCCATACCGTCACATGTTTTATCGATGTATCAGACTATCTTTAATATTAGTCTAATAAAAGCAATTATATATAAAATAATAGATTAGTAGATAAAATATATATCATGGAGGTAATTGTATATATACAAGGTTTATTCCAAATATTGTGAAATAATGGATTTATAAATAAACAACTTAAGGACACGTATAATTTTGTGATTATTTTGTAAAGACAAAATAAATCTAGATTATGGTCTCTAAGAGTGCAAATTAACAATGTGTGATGTTCATTTAGCTTATAGCTTTAAATTTAAATTAGCAATTCAAAATTAAAAAATAGTATAGTATTAATTCAATATTAACCAATGTGTGTTAATTCTTCAATTGTTTTTTCTGACGGAGAACCTCTTTTGCGTCGTACAACTTAAAAAAGAATTTCACGATCATTACAATATCTTGTACATACTTGTGCATACATCTTGTTTATGGTAAACAAAATGAGCTAGTTTCAGCAATATCCTAGGAATTTACGTTTATAATATGTTAAAAGAATTATGAGGTGTTTACCTACTACTGCTTCTTTGGGTTTTCACATCAAACCAAGCCCAAATCTTCAGCTTACGGGGTTTACAGATGCCGATTGAACTGCTTCTTTGGATGACCGTAGTTCAGTTGATGGCTAATATGTTTTCTTTGAAGATTCTCCAATTTTTTTGTCTTCCAAGAAATATAATATGGTTTCAAAATCCAGTACGAAGTCTGAGTATTGTGCTCTGGTAAATTTGTCTGCAGAGTTATATAGTTGCGGTCTATTTTGAGTTAAATAAGGTTTCATATTCATCAACCTCTGGTTATCTAGTGTGATAACCTTGGGGCTATTTCTTTGTATTCTAATTCTATTTTTCACGTACGAACTAAACATATCAAGCTGGATTTATATTTTATGACGGAACACTCGGTTCAAGGGTTATTAAAGATACGGTGCGTTTCATCTCACGATTAAACAATTGATTTACTAACCAAACCTCTTTCTCAAGTTCGATTCTTATTTTTCAGGGACAAACTCAAATTTTAGATTTCTTCCATTTGTTTGAGGGGAAGTTATGAATCAATCTACAATGAGTATTGTGGTCGGTAAATTAAAACAATCAAATGAGATGTCTGATACCAGAATCCATGATGGCAAAAGGAAGAAGACAGTAGCTAGTGCTTTGGTTTATTTTTTAGTACAAATGTGCTCGACTTAGACTGTTGACTTATCTCAATAAAGAAGATATTTTATGTTTTGGGTCAAGCCTTGTCCATATATATACTTTCCCGCCTACAGGACTTAAGGTAAAATAGCTAAGTCTGTTTATAATTACTAGTAGGCATGGGGATTCTAACCGAAACCGAGAGAACCGAATCGAACCGAACCATAATAACCAAACCAAAGAAGATTTGGTTCTTCCATAATACCAGAATGGTTCCGGTTTTCAATTACTCACGATTCTCATAATCGAACCGAACCGAACCGAAAAACCGTGGATACCCGTTAGAACCGAACCTATGTATTAACCCTTAATTTTGAAGTGTTTTGAAAATATACTTTATTTTTCAAAGTTAGATTCCCCTAAATCTGTCTTTTATGATTGACGTCTAATTATGTTCTCTTTAATAAATGACAACATAGTTAATTCAAAATGACGACATATTTACAAACTATTATACATATAAACAAAATAACAAAATATCAACCTTTATATAATCTAATAAACTTGATATCATTTCTCCATTTTCTTTATATTATTAATATTATTATTTAATATATTAATTTAGAATATTTCTTATATTTTGTATATTTTTTCTTACAATCTAACATAATTTTATTGTTTTAAAATGTAAAAAAAGTTTTACTATGTTGATATTGCAGAGCATTTAAAGTATCCAAAACTATCCGAACCGAGTTAAGTACCCATACCGAATGAACTAAGAAGAACCAAACCGAAATTTATTTGGTTCCTAAATGGGTACTAGTTTTGAAGAACCGAAAGAGCCAAACTGAACGGAAGAACCGAATGCCCATGCCTAATTACTAGTAGAGTCCTTCTACATTAAATTTTAGTGTATACTGTGAATTTCACCTTATCGAAAGTTAAATACCTTTTAGATAAGGTAGTAACAAACTCTCATTGACTTTTGAAGAGTATATGTGTAATACAATATATGAATATAAATTACAAAAAAAATAACAAAGACAAATTTTTAAAATAGTTTTTTTATTCTTTTTTTAGTTTTTACTAGTTATATCAACACAATAGTCGGGTTTATTTTGGATGGATCATATAGAAGTTTAAATATAGTTAGTTGGATTTGTGACAAATTAAATATATTTTTTTTCAAAGTTTGGCTATAAAAAAAACCAATTCCAACGATGACCATTATCTTTTTTTATAAGATCAAGTTTCGTAAAATGTATTAATTTGGCGATAATTTTTGAATGTATCAAAATTAGTTAAAGTTATAAAATGTAATAATAACGTTAATAAAGATTTGAAGTGTGAATGTTTAAACTAGATGTATAATAGAAATGAAGATAAAATGAAAAAAACGTTTGTTACAAAGTTTCAAGATTATCTCCAAGAATGTATCATAGATCTCTTGTGCTGTTCTCTTGCTCATCTTCCATCCATAATCTCTAATGGAGGAAGGTGAATGCTCCTCACTCTTCCACCGATCAGCTGATCATGACAATCACTTTCCAGCCTTGAATTCGCACCTTGTCCAGGCAGGGATTAGGGCCAATCCCACGTTCGAATCTACAACTAACTTTGACAAATGAGAGGTAAACAAGTCCTTCGCGGATCTGTTTAAACAAAATAACGACAAGTTAGTTCATAAAGATGTTCAAATATCATGGGTAAATGATCAATTAGAAGTCAACTTCGAAGCTGCTGACTTGGGACACCTTCAATCTAATGCCAAGGACACAATAGTTGGTAAATTTTCAAGTGGCAAACCAAAATATGCTACGGTAAAAGCTTTTCTTGAAACATTCAGATTTAAAGAAGAGTACGATGTATCTGCTTGTGACTACAAACATATATTTATAGAGTTCTCTCTATTGGAAGACCTAAAACTGATATAGAGGAGGAACGTGTGGCAGACAGGTGAAAAGATTATGAGGTTGTTCGATTGGTCATCTAAATTTAACCCTAACGTGGAGAGTCCTTCTACGCCTGTCTTTATAGATCTTCCTGATCTACCTGAGTTTTTGTACAATGAGTCTACAATTCTTGAGGTGGCTAAGTCTATTAGAACTCCTTTGAATGTTTGGGTTCCTGCCAGGAACAAAGTAAGGCAAAACTACTCTAGAATCTGGGTAATTCAGGATGTTTATAAGTCTCTTCCAAAAGAAATAAAGATAACATTTGGGTCCCATATTTTTTGGCAAAGGATTGTCTACAATAAAATCCCTGAATACTGTAGAGTTTGATATCACCTGGGGCATGCTGATAAAGATTGTACAAGTCAAAACCTCCTCCACAAAGTCAGATTCCCTTTTTCCTGCATATCAGATAGAGAAATCTGGAAAGAAGTTAAAGTCAGTTATTGTAAACAATTTTAATGAAGAAGAGGATTGTCTAAGTTTTGAAAACAAGGAAGAATTAGCTCAGGATAAAGTACCTTTAGCTATGGAAGGTATAGAGATGATTGAAGCAATCCACATGATTCAACTGGGGAATACAAATAATGATGAGTCTGGTTCCTCCTTGCTGCCTCAAACCTCCCAACTAAGCAGACCACTGGTAGCCTCCCTCAATCTCTTGTAAACAAAGAATCAATTAGTTCATTTGGTGATAAGAGAACTGAACTAAAGAAACTTAAAAAGCCTAAATCTTTCAATTCTAAGGGGATCATATTCCCTAAGTGTGTGCAACACAAAAGTGTTGCTAAAAACTCAAAACATTCCAAATGATTGCTATCCTAAACTGGAATGTTCGTGGGATTGGGAACAAGCTAACTCAATCCAGAATCAAAGCCTTAAAATGATAAGATTCGGAGTTTATTGTTATTCAGGAGCATATGGTGTCTGCTCCTAATTGGAAACTATATAAAAAAAGTTGGGTTTTCAAGGTTATGCAGACAATACTACTAATAAAATATGGGTTATGTAGAATGGGTTGTATGTGGTGGACATCCTTGCTAATGAAGACCAGTTTCTTCATCTCAGAATCAATCATAGCTTACTTTCAAAGGACTTCTATGTCACGGTGGTCTATACTAAATGTTCTGGAAGCTTAAGAAGGTTGTTGTGGGATAGCTTAAGGATTATTGCTGATGATGAAAGGGAGTGGATGATTCTGGGAGATTTTAATATTATTGTTTATCCTAATGAATAGCTCAATTGTTCTACTAACATTTCTGCTAGTATGGATGATTCTAATAATTTCCTACAAGATTGTTCGTTAATTGATGTTGGTTTTGCAGGTAATATATTTACATTGACAAATGGTAGGCAGTGGAGGCGGCTGGACAAGGCTCTTTATAATGGGAAATGGTTGAATCATTTTGATAACACTAACATTCATCATCTCCCTAAAACCTACTCTGATCACTCCCCTTTATTGCTCACTATCTCTTTTTTCTCAATTAAAAGGGTTTTATCTTTCAATTTTTTAATATATAGTGTCTTCACAAGGACTTTTACAGTTTTGTTGAAGATTTTTGGGGAAAGGATCTACCTCAGACTCCTATCAACAAGTTTTGGTTTAAGCTTAAGCTCCTAAAAGCTAATCTGAAAGTATGGAATAGAAGTTGTTTGGAATTTTTTTTGACTCCTTAAAGATGGTTGAGGATGAAATCTCTAAGCTGGGAGCTAGTCTAATTAGTTCTGATTCTGATCAAGACAAGATTCTGCTTGAAAATGCTAAAAGTAAGTACTTGTTACTTCTTGATAGGGAGGAGGCTTACTGGATTCAGAAAGCTAATACTAAATGGACCTTGGATGGTGAAAGGAATTCTTCATTTTTCCATAATTATGCAAAAATGAGACAAAAAAGGTCTCAAATTACCAGAATATGAAATGGCTCTACTTGGGATGAAGATCCTAATACAATTAGTGAATCTGCAGTGAATCACTTTAAGAATCTAATATCTAAATTTCCTAATCCTTGGTGTTCTAATGTTTTGGGAGAATACATTCCTAAGAAGGTCTCTGAGGCTGATAATGAAAGATTAATCGAGGTGCCTACTGAGAGGGCAATCTATGAAGTTATCAAGGACCTATTTCCTAATGCTAGTGCTGGTTGTGATGGCTTCAATGGGCAGTTCTATAAATTCTACTGGCCCATTATTAAGAAGGATTGTGTGAAGCTTTAAAGGATTTTTCAGGAAAGGGCAGTTCCCTTTGGGCACATATGCTACTATTTTGCGTCTAATTTCTAAAGGTGATTCCTCCAAAGAATGGTAGGACTACAACCCATTGGTTTGACTACTTACTTCATTAGGATACTCTCTAAGCTAACAAACAGACGAATATCAGAAATTCTTCCTAGTCTTATATCTGATGAGCAAGGGACTGTCTTAAATTCTTATCCTATGTTCATAATCCAGCATACTACTATTCCTATCAATGTTATCAGAAGGCTTGAAATTCTTTACAATAAATTCTTATGGGGTTGAAAACCAGACAAGGCTACAATCAG
This sequence comes from Limnanthes douglasii subsp. nivea, assembly GCA_036936605.1. Classification (NCBI taxonomy): domain Eukaryota; kingdom Viridiplantae; phylum Streptophyta; class Magnoliopsida; order Brassicales; family Limnanthaceae; genus Limnanthes; species Limnanthes douglasii. Next base: position 343,657,371 of record JAUPFV010000002.1, read on the forward strand.
TTGGTGTAAATGGGCTAAGGTGTGTAAGCCTTATGAGAATGGTGGTCTCAATGTGAGAAAATTGAAGACATGATGGTGGTTTTCTCATATAAGCTATGGTTCCATCATAGATGTGAAAATTAATTATGGTCAAAGGTCATAAAAGTTATATAATTCAGTCAAAATCATCCTATTACAGTCCCTCTGCAAGATAATGGTTCTCATAGTTGGAAGAGACTATGGTCTGTTATGGACAAGGCTGAAAAGTATATTATTTGGCAAGCTAAGGAGGGAAATGTGGATTTAAAGCTGGAAAAATGGTGCTCAATTGATGCTTTTAAGTAATTTGCTAGTGGGGAGAACAGGCAGGATTATGTCGGTTCGATGGTAAAGGATTACTGGGCTAATGATGGTTGGTTGATCAACAAGTTAGATACTGTTCTGGATTCATCTCAAATCCAGAACATTCTCAAGGTCTCTTTGGATACCTCAAAGGTTGATTCTATTCTCTGGACTCTAAGTCATAATGGCCTATTTCATGCTGATATTATTTGGACTGAGGTTTGTAAAGGGGACAAAAATCTTACCTATATAACAAGACCTGGAACAAAGTCACTCCGCGAAAATACTCTTTTATTCTTTGGAGAATCCCGAAGAACTGGCTGCCAATTGACTCAATCCTGCAAAACAGAAACATTCAATTAGCCTCTAAGTGTCAGAATTGCAATAATGTTGAAAATGTGAAGCATATATTTGTGGATTGCTAGAAGGCCTGATAGGTTTGGGCTTTCTTTGCTGGGAATTTTAACATTTTTATTACGAAGAACATGTCTATCTCTCATTTAGTGAGAACCTAGTATTGATCATCTAACAACAATCTTCACGTAAGGTCTATTCTTCCTTCTATAATAGTCTGGGTGATATGGTTAGCCAAAAACAAACTAAAGATGAAGGGTAAGAATCTTAGGACTGAGGACATGATAGAGAAAGTTATCTACATTCTCTCTAGTTTGGACAATGCTCATCTTCTCAAGAGAAAGCACTGGGTCGTGATAACAACATAGGGCCCTCTTTAGGTTGTGTGAATCACCTAAAAAGAAAGTATGTTCTGGTCTCACTAAGCTGGGTTTACCCTAATCTTGTTCAGACTCTGGTGAATGTTCTTGTGGTGGCCTTCTCAGAAATAGTGTGGGTGAGATTGTTTTTAGCTTCAGGAGATGTTATGGAAAATACAGTCCTATAATAGCTGAAACGAGAGCTTTGTTAAATGAGATTCAAATATGTCGCTCTAAGGGGTTCTATATGATTGACATCGAGACCGATTTTCGAATACTGTGTGAGATGATTTTAACGAACAGGTCACCATGGTATCTAAAGGCTCCGATTGACTAATGCTATAAGATGGTCTCTCCTAATATAAAGATTACTCATATATTTATAGAGCAGAATGAGGAAACAGATTGGATTGCTCATTCTGCTTCTGACGCTATCAAAAACATGGACTTTGAGAATTGTGGAGCTCCAGCAAGGCTGAGAGTTATTGTATTTCTTGAAGGACTGAGGATAGGTCACATCAAGACCAACCCCAACTCTTGAAAAGTTCATCAATCGAAAGGATCTTACCTTTGTTTCTTGCTTTTTCCTCGGTTTGCTTGTCCATTTTGTGTCCTGCTTAACTCGATTCAGGAGATGTAGAGTATGGAAGATCCTTATGAGTTCGAGGTTTGTTCTGGGGTTTTGGTTTTTGGATATGGCTAAGGGATTGAAGGTTGGAGTTTGGTGTCGAATCGAATTGGATTCTGGTCTGATTTGTGGTAGAAGATAGGGAGAAGAGGATGAGAGAGAAAGTCGAAGGTTTCAATTGCGGGTTTGATTTTGTTTTGATCAAGCTGCTTTGCAGCGTGTATGTGTACTTCTGAAATTCTAATAAATGAGCAGGAGATTTAATTAAAAAAAACTCGATGTATAGTATAATTTTTTCCATATTATATCAATTCAAAGATAGAACATCATGGACGTTCTCGTATTTATGCTTTCGATAATATTCAAATAACGTTTTTTTTAAAATTTATTAGCTCGAGATAAAATATCATGATCTTTGTTATCTACGTGTTCCGACGTATCCTTAACAAAATAGAGGAGATTTTACTTAAAATTAAAATTAATTTTTTCGTTTTAATTTGTTTACTAATTAGAAAATTTCTAATCATTTTTATAAATTATTTAATAAAATTAATTACTTTTAAAGTTCATCTCTTTTAAATGAATTTATAAACCCATATAATAATAAACGAACACTTTTCTAATAGTTTTTTTTTAAATGCATGTGTTCTGTTCGAATATTTATAACTTTTTAATACTACGAATTTTTTTTGATTTTATAATCATTTCATGTCCTTTTCTGTTTGAATATTTTTTGGTATAAAAAGCTCTAAATATATAAATAAATAAATTGTTTATAGGTGTTAGGGTGAGAGGAGCCCTGTTACAAAGATGAGCGGATCTTTAATCAGGTACAAAGATGAGCGAATCTTTAACCAGGTAGATACAGTCGCACTTAAAATTATTAGAAGGAAAAGTTGACTTCCATGCCACGGTATCGAAGGTCTGAGAAAACATGGTGAGCAATGCTCGAGCCTAGCGCATGCTTATTTTTGAAGATTCGGGTGTTTCTTTCACACAAGATGTAGTAGATGGTTAAGCAGAAAGTAGTGTGCCAAATGAAACCCAATCCGTTATTGGAAGAGTTCGCCTCATCAAGCCAGGAGCTCCACGACGAGGGGGTGTAATTAATGAGAAGCTTTCTAAATAAATTCTCCCAAATAGCGGCGGAAAAGGAGCAGAGAACCATGAGGTGTTCGAGAGTTTCTAGGCAGTTGGACTAGATAAAAATACTCCGGAAGGGAGTCAAGACTCCAATCAATAAACTTGTCCCGAGTAGTGAGTTGGTTGTGGATAGCCAACCAGGTGATAAAAGAGTGCATGGAGAAAGAGAATTTATTCCAGATCGAGAAAGCCCAGACAACTTTGTCCCTTGTAAGTCTAAAAGTAGCATAAGTGCTACTCATTGTTAAATATAGTTTTAACTTATTTAGAATCCATAAAAAGAGACCGTTAGGTTAGTTGGGATTGCATAATTTTCTAATACTACAAATGTTTTTAATTTTATTACCGTTCCATGTCCTTCCAAATTGTTTTTTTAAATAAATTTCATTCACCCACCTGAATATTTATAATTTTTTTAAACTAAAATTATTATCATTTCATCTGCTTTTCCATCTCTATTTGAAATTAACACAAAACAAAAGACTAAAATTTCATTTGCATCATAATAAAAAAATTATTTTTATTAATAATTAAAAGATGATTTTGGGTAATTTCATATCTCCTTTCTTAACTCAAATGTGAATTTGATCGTAATCACGTTGTTTTATTATGATTACATTTTCAATGTATATTATATTCTATTTAATTATTACATAATTATGATTATATTGTTTTAATGTTTTATTTAATAATTTATAAGAATAATTTTTTATATTAATCTAACGATTTTGTATTCTAATAAATTTGAGGTTTTAGTAACTTATATTTTATTTAATTGTCAACCTTTGGTACTTAATCATTTTAGGTTTAATTTTTTTTTATAGTTGACTGATGAACGCATTTCACATATCACTGGATTGTTTTAGAAAATACCTTAACTAGAGATATGAAAATGTACTAAATCAAGGTCGTTTGCACGTTTACCTATTTATTTTAATTATAAATGTATGGTTATGTTTTAATTATGAATCTATGTTTATATTTTTTTCTCATCCCAAATAACATATCAATTTTGAAATAGTTCGATTTCCTTGGAAAAGAAAAACAAAGCAAAAAGAAATTGAAATGGTAAAAATGACAACTAAAAACAATATTATGTTTCTTATTCCAAAATACCACTCTTGTGTACCTATGGTTTTGATGTACGTGAAATTGTGATCATTATCCTCTCACTTGCCCGAAACAAATAGGTCATTTGATGGTTTAAACCAAATGGTCTTTTAGAAAATGTTACATGAAGATGGATCTCATTTGTACATTTTAGAATCTAAATATTTTGAATTTAAATATTTGAAAGTTTTAGAACTAAAATCTTTTATTTTGCTTTGTTTATTCTTACCGAAAACAAAATAAAAAAGATGAAGTGATTTTAGGATTACATTTCATTCTTGATATTAAATGAAATATATATAACCATAAACCTGTGATTAAATAAGAAGGTAAATGTGAAATTCTTAACGTTAGTTTATTATTTTTTATTTTGATTTTATTTAATGAGAGTGATTTTTTATGTACTAAGCTTAAAATATGTGTATGTGCGGCGATAATAATTAGAATAAATCACTAAGTATGTTGTATTTTTACTTTCTTTAGAATTCGATTTATCAGATGATATAATTATTGATAAATTTTTATTCAGAATTTTTAAATTGTCGCTTGAATTTCATCTTAGATTGGAGTTTCTTTTAATTCCAGTCTCGAATTTCATGGCCAAAAATTTCTGATTTGCTTTACAATTTTGATTCTATCACCCATATTGCCAAAGATGTTGGCATACCTCTGACACTGGGTTCTCCATGAAAATTGTGCAAGCTTTAATTTATGTAAAATTTGGATCATTGAAGATGTGTCTAAGTATCTTCCCTAAAAAAATCGGATCAGATTTGGGGTAAAAAATAGTTATTGGCAGGATATCACCTATGGTGAAACCAACCCATTGTAAAAACACGTAAACATTTACGCCACATGGATGCTCACTGTAAATACGAAACTTTAGAAATGAACAACAAAGTTTTAAAGAACCCCTATTATTTTGATTCTTCGAATAGCCTAAAGCAACAACCTGAAAAACCTAAAGAAATATGAGTACAAAAGATAAAATCAGTAATAATTGACCATATGTTAATAATTCTGAAAACTTAACAAAGTAAGACTTAATCACAGTGGATGCAAACTCAATTTTTAATCAATCTATACAATTCAGCTTGTACCAATTGTCTCAAACCTATCCAAAGGAACAAATATTAAAGAAATATCTCATCATAAAACTCACAATCAATTCAAAGAAGGTATAAAATTAATTCTAAACGAGGAATATGTACCACCAGATGTTTCCGACATAGATGCGACTGAAGCAATTCAATCCATCAATCTTGGAAACACATTTATTATCTTCAATGAGGAATAAAATTATAATAATGATTATGAAATCCCGAAATCTATACCTACATTGAGCCTCCCACCTTCAGTAATAATAAAAAAGTCTATGTTAAAAAAGATTAAGCTAAAAATGTTATTAAGAAACTAAACAGAACTAAAATTAAAAAATATTAAGAGAAACTCAATCAATAAACTTATGAATTTCAAAAGATCATCAAGATCCTCTACCTCCTCATCCAAATGACCATAAACATATTGAATTGGAACGCAAAAGGTGTATGAAACTAAGGTACTATAAGAAGAATACAATCTTTACTCAAAACTTATAATATAGATTTCATTGCTCTTCAAGATCCAATGATATCTAATGCTAAAATTGACAAAATAACTAAAAACCTTGGTTTTGATGCTAACTTTACAAACAATAACAACAAAATATGCAGATAATTAACAATAATGAACAATTTATGCACACAATGGTGACGTACCCTTCTTCCAACAAAGAAGTTCTAGTCACCATTGTTTATGCAAAGTGTACCAGATCTCAAAGACTATCTCTTTGGGATCATTTGAGACAAAGCTCGGATACCCCTTACCCTTATTCCGAGCCCAATCTAACCTTGCCCAAGACCCGCTTAATCTTGACCTTATTTCCAAGGATATTAAGGCTTCCAAGTCTTATAGTTTCCTCAGTCGCGCTGAAGAATCCTTCTTCAAGTAAAAATTCAAGAAATATTGGATCAAGCTTGGAGACAGGAACACCAAATTCTTCCACAATAGTATTAAAACTTGAATTTTCCACAATAAGATAATCTTCATCAAAGATGACCTTGGCGTGACGGCTTCTACCCCTGCCCGGGTTTCCAAGGTCATTGTAAACTATTTCAAGGATCTGCTTGGAACTAGAGGACCCTAGAATACCTTGACCTCAGAAGACTTTCTCCTCTTCTTCTCACATCTATAGTCTCGGACTCTAATAAAGTCTTAATAACTTGTGAGGTCACTTGCGAGAAAATCAAGTCTGCCTTTTTTAGTATTGACAGCAACAAATCAGCTGGCCCAAATGGTTTTAACTCCAGCTTCTTGAAAGCCACCTGGAATATAGTGCGTTCTGATGTTTGTAATGGGGTCCTTGAGTTCTTCAACTCAGGAATCCTAGACCCCACCTGGAATTCTACTTCTATTGCTCCCACACCTAAAAAGGATACCCCCTCTATCGCAGCTGATTTTAGACCCACCGCCTTCTGTAATGTTGTTTTCAAAATCATCTCCAAATTTTTTGCCAATAGAATTAAAGGGTCCTTCCCTTACCTGATTAACTCTTTCCAATCCATTTTTTTACTTGTATGAATATCTATGATAATATCTATTATCCCAAGATTTATTGTGGGGATACAACTCTAATAGCGGATGTAAAAAGGTTGCGCTTAAGATCGATCTTATGAAATCCTTCAATAACGTCTGTTGGCACCTCATCCTTGATATTCTTGTCGCGGTCCACTTCCCTAACAAGATGATCAACTGGATCATCAAATGCATTTATTTCCTATCTTACAACATCATCATTAATGGATACCCTCGTGGAAACTTCCAGGGTAGAAAATATCTTAGACAATGAGACCCACTCTCCCCCTTCCTCTTTGTCCTTGGCATGCAAGTCCTCTCCAGTATTCTCAAGAAGAAAAGCAATGACCCGAATTCTCAGTTTCACTGAAAATATCATAAGCTTAAAATCACCAATCTTTGCTTTACTGATGATCTCATGATCTTCTGCCATGGTGATGCAACTTCCCCTAGGCTAATCAATGCTATCCTTGATGACTTTTACTCCCTCTGTGGCCTTAAGGTTAACACCACGAAAAGTAAAATTTTCTTCTCTGGCATAGACAATAATCTTCACTCCGAGCTCCTATCTATCATAAACTTTAATGAAGGTTCTTTCCCTGTCAAATACCTTGGTGTCCCCCTTATCACTAGCCGCCTCTCCCATTTGGAGTGTCGCTCTCTCCTTCATAAAATTACTTGTAGAGTTGATTCTTGGAATTCTAAACACCTCTTTTATGTCGGCAGACTTCAGCTTGTTAAGTTTGTCTTATTTGCTGGTCAGGTTTACTGGTCTTCAATCTTCATTATTCCTTCAACGATTCTTAAAGAGCTTAGCCAGTATCTCCGTCGTTTACTCTGGTATGGCCCTACTATAAAAATCTACGGTGCTAAGATTGTTTGGACCAATATAATCACTCCCAGTAAAGAGGGAAGCCTTGTTATTCTAGATCTTAAAACCTGGAATCAGGTGGCCGTCCTTAAGCACCTATGGTCTATTATTAGTAATAACAAGCATTCTATCTAGAGCGATTGGATCAAGCTAGCAAAAATTAAAAACAATAATGTTTTAGACCTTAATCTTGGCTCTTCCCCTTCTTCGGCTTTGAGGAAAATTCTTCGCCTTCGTCCTATTGCTAGCAATTTGTATATAGTTGCTATTGGTAATGGTCAGAAGACCTCTTTTTTTTTATGACCCTTGGCTTCTATCTACCTCCATGGCTAACCACTATGGCCCTAATATCATCTGGGATTCAAGACTTGGGAAGAATCTTAAAGTGGCCGACATCATCCTTGATGGTCAATGGAACTGGCCCTTTAACCTGAGATCGGTTTCCGCTAGGAATAGCTTAAATCTCTAAGAGATCAACAATATCATTCTTACTCTTCCTCCGCAAAACATCGTTTCCATCAATATTCCTTTCTGGACTGCTAAGAGCAGTACCCCAACTTTACTATCAAGGACACGTACAACCCCATTCATATGCCCACCCCCATTGTTGGGTGGGCTGAGTTAGTTTAGAATAAATTTAATATTCCTCGTCACTCTTTCATCACTTGGCTGGCCATCCAAGACAAGCTCTCTACTCGGGAAAAATTGCTGAACTAGGGTACTAACACCCACCGAGGTTGTGTCTTATATAACTCTGAACCGGAAACTATCTCTCATATACTCTATGACTGTAGTTTTTCTAAGAGCCTCTGGATCTTTGCAAGCTCTAAGCTTGGTTTTTCTATTACCGCTCCTCGCTGGCAATCTTGGTTATAAGAGGCGTCAAATTTGTCTCATACTCGAAACCGTCATATTTGGCGCACTTGCTTCCAGCGCGGTTATATACCACGTCTGACGCGAGCGAAACTCAAGAGTCTTTGGCTCTCCTCCTGCCATTGCCTCTCTAGTGTCTAACTGAATCTTCTTTGACCACCGGTTTAGATACCACGACACCAAGATTAGCTGGCCTATGTAATCATTTTCTAACTTTGTGTCTATATTTGTATTTTGCAGCTATTGCGTCTTCGCTCTTGGGTTGATGGGATGCTTCACGTCATGTCTTCCTCGTCAGTTGGTTCTCATTATTTGGGTCCTCTATTAGATATTTCATCCATCTACTTATTATTAAGACTTATCTCCCTATCTAGTTTTCTCCCACTTTTATTATATTGACTTTGTATTAAGTAATTGTATTTCTTCGAGATATGTCCTAGATACTTGTATAAACTTTTATTTTAATGCTTTTATTAAAAAAAATGAGAAAAAATGATTTTAGGATTAAATCTCATGAGTTTAGATGAAAAATATAACCATAAATTTATACTCAACTACAAAGTTAAACGTGAAATACTTGACAACCTTAATTGGTTACCTTTTCTATTTTTGATTTATCTGGTTTTTATGTGGTAAGTTTCAAATATGTGTACGTGCGGTGATAATAATTATAATAAATCACTAAGTATGTTAGATGTTTATATTTGTAATAGTAATATATTTGTTTTTCCATTTTATAAGTGCACAAATATAGTCCTTCTCCTCTTTCCCATATGCTATTATATAAATATCAGTTTTTAAAGCTATTTTAAATATTTAGTTATTCAAGGCTGTTTTAAATATCAAGTTTTTTTTATTTATCTCATTAAATTTGCCTGTTATTGTTTATTATATTTTATAATTTTCTCAGATCCTTACTGATTATAAGAAAAATGATCATTTATCAAATTCTATATGTTAAACTGTAATTGCAAACTGAAACTAAAAAAATCGTGAACTAGTTTCTACCTTCCCTCAAATCATAGAATTTTTTTTATAAATCATAAAACATGTTTTTTAAATAATCAAATCGAAATTATGAAAAAATCTTTTTTATTTTTTTACCTATAATTAGAGAATCGTTTATTTTTTTAAACCATAAAATTTTAAACTTGGTTTTTTTTTAAAATAGCGATAATATACGATGATAAATATGGATATGGAATCACTAAATAGGAAATATGAATAACTAAAATAAGACACAACATGAATCAAAAAATGACTGTAAAAACAAATTGTGAATAGCGAAGTTTGACTCGTGGTTCGTACTTCCCGTTTCACGATTTTTATTTAGGTTAAAAAATTTGTTTTTTCTAAGCACATATTGAAATGACAAATAACTAAATATGAAGATATTTTTAAATAAAAAAACAGGATTATGAAGCAAGGTTAATTTATAATTTTGTTTGTCTAAATGCGAATAATGAATCATAAAGCGTGGATTGAGAAACATAGATAAAATGAAACACAAATATAGCAAAACGTTTTTATGTATTTTTTTAAAATATCGTTCATTGATCTATTTTTATTTGTCTTAAAAAAATCAATCAAATTTTCTGATAGTTTTTCCAAACTAAGATTTAAAAGATATTAACTCTTAACACAAATATTTTTTTATGATAATCGTTTTATGTTATTAGTCTGTTTTTTAAGCTTGGTAAAAAAATATGGTCCAAACATGAAAGTAGATTGATGGTTGCACTAGTAATAGTCATATTTATGCGTGAAAGTAGTGGGATGAATATATATTTATAAGTAGATGTAACTATTGTTTTTAATAAAAACAAACCTTTTATTAATAACAAAATTACATTTTGGGTTTAGACATGTAAAAAAAGATTATTGTTCAATTATGTTTTGGCCATCAGTCAATTTCTAACTAGACATACATATAACTTAGCTTTGCCCTTGGCTTAGACTTCAATTCCTTGTCAAGATCTTGATCTTGTTTAGAATGCAGTAAAGCTTCTTGATTTGATGATTACACAAACAGGTCGTCTAGCTTGTATCTTGTTAATCATTCATTTGATTCGATTGTAAGAACCATATCAACCAACAGCCAACAATTATAGAGATGAGCCATATCAGCCAGCAACCAGCAGCTTGTAACCAACAGCTTTGAGCATACAATTTCTCCTTGAACCTGCAAAAATAAAGTATAAATTACTCGATAAATTCAGGTATAACCTTGCTTGTTAATTGATTAGTGATATGAATTAGTTGGTAGATTATATATTTTGAGGCATGCATTGGGGATTAAATTCTAGACAAAGTTACTTACTATGAGTTATAGATTCTTAAATATCTAATATCTAAGCTATCAAATAATTGAATAGCTCCTAATGGAGTTAGGGCTTGACCGACATAAAATTCACAGTTTGCTTTACAATTTAAGGCTCATTTTGCAACCAGTCAACAACATAATTTTGTTCTCTATAAACGTGTCTTATTGTCATTGATGAAGCAATTAATTTTCTACATAAATTAATTATAGGTTCAAGGTACCATACAACCTTGCGTCTGTTTCAATATCTAATAGGTTATACACGTATTTCTTTACTTAGAATAAGACCATCTAGAAAATCCATAGTTTCATCAATTAGGAGAGTTTGCTTATCATACAATTTTTGTATAAAATTCAGCATTTCACCTATATTATTTCTAATTATAATGCCACCACTTGATTCCTAATCAAATATGCAAGCTCCATTGCAGTTAAGTTTTAATCTATTATTTAATGGGGGATTCCATTTGGCTTATATGGCTTTCTTATTAATAAAAAAGATTATTAAAGTAGCCTAAATTATAAGCTGCTTTAATATCTCCAAACCAAAATTCAGTTCGGATGAAATTGGAGCAGTCAAGTTTTGAAAGGATATATATTATTTTGTCTACTATCTTATGGATTGGTATCTTTAGGTTATTTTAATTTGATTTGTTTATAGCAGGCCATTTTGCCCAACAAATTATTGGAGGTAATATAGTTCTTATATGAATAATTTTATTGATTGAAAGAAACAAATAGCTAATACAAGTGGTGTAGTGTTTTAAATTTTCTTATTAGAATTCCAAATAGGTTTTGTGAACTATTTCCATATTTCCCAAGTAGTGTTACAAGATATGAAAAGGTTATTTATTGGTTCATTGTTATTAAAACATTGACATTTAGAAGCAATCTGAAATGTTTCTTTCTACTAGAGATCAGTCCTTTAAGTAGTCTCCGAAAATTGAATGAACACTTCTTTGGAGTTATGTTATTCCAAACTTTCTTGAATAATATTGATTGAGTCTCATGATTTTTAATATCCTTCCAAGTGTTTTTATAGTAAAACAGCCATTATGACAAGTATTTCATAAGATAGTGTCTTCTTTATTGCCATGACTTGTGAATTTCGATATGTTAATTTCAGATGTTAGTATTTTGTCTATGAATTTATCAAGATCCCAAGAGCCATTTTCCAGTTATCAATGATTTTCTCTTCTTTATACCAATGATTATTTTCATTATAAAAGAGGTTTATTAAGGGTTGAATATGGTTCCGTGTTTCTAGCCATAACTCTATGTTGCATTTCCATACATTCCAATATATAAAGTTTTCCACTATTTTATCTAATATTGATTAGTCTTTTCCAAGTTTTTGAGTCAATTTCTTTAATATCAGTTTTGAAAGGTTGTTTTGATGGGCAATATTTTTTACCAGAGAATCTTATAGTCTCTGAAATTTAGCTAAATTTTGCATGAAAATGATTTTTATATGTCCTTTAACTTCATTAAGTTGAGACCTTCCTCTTCAAATGCTTTACATACACTAGACAAATTGGACCAGGTTATGGCTTTAGTATTTTTATCAGAACCCCATATAAACCTGTTGATTAGAATATTGATTATATATATAACTGAGTTGGGAAGAAGGTAGGTTTGTAAATAGTATATAGGGATGGTTAGAAGAACTGATTGGATGAATATCAATCTAACACGAAGGGGTAACTTTTTACTTGCCCAATCCATGATTTTATTTTTTTATTTTTGTCACTGATTCATCACAGTAACATGAGTTGTACTTGGATGAATAATACTACCAAGATACTTGAACGGAAGATAAATATGTTTGAATGTAGTTATGACTTCAAGATATTTTGTTAGAGGAAATAAAAGCTATTTTTTGTTTGTTTATTAGATGTCCAGAACGTCTTTGGTAGTGCTCAAGGAATAAGTGTAGTTTCTTACCATTATTAGATGATTTATTCGTAAAAATGATAAGATCACCTACATATGCAAGAAAATGAATGTTTATATGGCTTCGAGAATAATATCTCTCATAGATGTCATCCTGAAATATTTTTTTGATGCCTTTGAGTAAATATTATCCAACAATTATGAAAAGGTTAGGTGACAATTGATCACCCTACCTTACTTCATTAAAATATATAAAGTAGTCATATAGAGTGCCATTAATGATTATAGAGGATGTAACTGAATCAATACTTTTTTGGATTAATTATATAAATTGATTATTAAAGCCAAATGCTTTCAGGAAAGTGAAAATGAAATTAAAAGATATTTTGTCAAAGGCTGTAGTCGTATCTAATTTTAGTATTAGATTACCACCTCTAATTTTCTTGTTAATATCATGGGTAAGTTCAACAGTTATTAATATGTTATCATGTATGTTTTTGTTTTTGATACAAACCATCTTTAACCTCAAATATAATTTTGGGTAGGAGTTCAACTAATCTTAAGATAATGATTTTACACAAAACTCTATTAAATACTGTACAGAGACTTATAGGTCTGAAGTCTTGCCAGGTTTTTGGAGACTCATTATTTGGTAATAGGCATATTGGAGTAACATATGGGAGCAATATGACCCGTGAAATAAGAAATAATAGATTTTCATATCATTTTGAATGTTTGGCCAGCAACTATCATAGAATATGAAGTTAAAACCAGCAACTCCAGCTACATTGTTTATATTGAGTGTGTTTATTGAGTTGCATATTTCTTCAACAATAGGCGATGATAGAAGAAATTGGTGATCTTGGGTTGTTATAATGTATGGTATAATGTTCTGAAGGTTAACTATATCAATATGGATAGATTGAGAGAATAAAAGGTCTTTGAAATATTCTATAAAGATTTCCCTAATACGGATTGATCTTCAATCCTTATTCCATGAATTCTATTTTTATTTATTTTGTAACACAGTTATGAAAATAATTTGTATTTCTATCACCTTGGTTACACCAGTTTGTAGAGGTATTTTAGTTTCAAAACGATTCTTCTTTGCCAGGAAGGTTTAAATGAGTTTCTCTAACTTTAAAGAATTTAATTTTGTCATCTAAGCTTTTACTTAGTTTAAAACAAAATTTAATAACTTTTACTTCCTCTTCTATTTGGGTTATGCTATCAAATATATTACCAAAGGTGTCTCTATTCCAAATCTTTAGCTTTTATTTTAATATTTTAAGTTTTGACCAGAAAAAAACATTAATGGGATGACCTGTATGGTTCTCCTGCGAGCTGATTTCTACTGTTTTGAGGAAATCATTGTTGAGAGTCCACATATTAAGGGATTTGAATGGAGTTATTGTTTTATTGTTGGCTGATAAGATTGATATACACAAAGGTGAATGATCTGAGCCAGTTATGTCAAGATGATTTATCTTTGTGATGCCAAAAACGTTTCTCCAAGCAGCATTATACAATGATATATCGAAACGTTTCCATTTATTGTTGTTAGACCATGTGAACTTAGATAAAAAAAAATCCAGGATCTTCTTACGTACACTCAATGACCATACTATTGAATTCATCGATCCCTTTGAAGCAAGATTTGAACGAGCAAGCTGCTCAACAGTTTTTGTTATTACATTAAGATCCCTTACAACAAGTCATTTTTTGCTGGTTGAAGATATCTCGTAGTTTATCTCAGATTTGAAGCCTTTGTATTTTTTAACATTTGGCGTATATTATAGTGACTAAAAATTGTCAGGTTTTATTACGAATATCGATCATATAAAAAATCAAATATTGTCAGTTGTTTTGTTGCAAATCGGATATTTATTTGTTTTATGTTAAGATAATAGTTATAAAAAAGACAAAATTCAACAGTGACAATTATGTTTTATTATAAGATCAAGTTTTGTATGATTTCTATAATACATTTCCAATGTATCAACTTTATATTTCTTGATGAAGGAGGGATTTCTTCTCTCTCAAGAAACATATTCTTAATCTTTAATTTTTTCCTTCCATGATATGAGTGATTAAGCTTATTTATATCTTATTTCCTTCTTCATGCATTTATCTTTCTACTTGTATTCTGTTAAAGATCAATTCAGTCCTTCTGAATTCTCTTGACAAGCCCATTCATCCTATCTTTTTGGTTCATTTCGAGTCCTAAAGAAAAAATATGTTGATCTATTCAAAGCATCACTATCAACCAAGAAATTCAACCAAGTAGAAATAAACCATAAAATGACCACATATCGCTGCAGTTTACCAAACAAGACAAAGAAACTCTTATGACAACTACAAAATTTACCTTAATTGGTAAATTCCCAACATGTATTTCTAAAAGTAATCTCCTAACGAAATTCTTAAATGATCGTAGATTTGCTGGTGATAATAATGTTTACAATTGGTATTTTCATCACATCTTGCTGGAGCCCCCTTAAAGGAATATATAAATAAAATTTGGTCAAAAAGTGTAAAAACTACTGGTTATTCAATTATCAGAGTCCTAAAGTGGACTCTATCATTCAATCATAGAATTGAAAGCCCAATAACCCCTATTTGGATATGACTATAAAAACAATACCTGAATACATATTCAACAAAGAAATCATTCAAATAATAACAGTCACTATAGGTCAATCTATGAACTCCTCGATTCCAGAGCGTAACAGAGCTCTACAATGCTTGCTACGTATGGATTGAGATGGATATTACTCAGAAGATTCAGAACCATATTCTGGTTAAATGTAGTGATAACGAGGGGTGTTGGATTAAAGTAAGATATAAGAATATTCCTTTATACTTCGAGACTTATAAAAATACTGTTCAAGATAAAACAATCTGCAAAAAACTACATATTGTCGCACAAAACAAAAAAGAAAATAATTCTACTGAAAGTCAGAAAGATTTTGAGCCATAAACAACTACTAAGAATCTTACCAAAATAAAATCTATAATAGTTGTTCCTTGGTCCAATACACAAATCCAAAGCCTTGAAAAACCATCTTGCATAAAAAATAACCTTTTAAGGAAGTTGTACCTGCAATTACCTTATCGAGATCAGTACAAGAATCATGGAAGTGAGAACACCAAGAAAAATTTCATCAAATATTCTCAACAAACTACTGATAAAATGTACAAGAATCTCAACGAGAAAGATGTTATAGAAGTCATAAAATCATTAGATAATGATTATGATTTAAATCCATCTGTGATATCTGAGAACTGCTCTACAGGTAACAACATACCAAACCAAGACAAAATAAGAAGCCTTTGTGATTACTCATATCTTCAAGAAAAAAAGAGATAGACACAAGCTTTCAAAACCTTCTCAAGAGGAAGCTGAAACAGCCTAGGAACAAAATGAGAAAAGAATATGTTGTCCTCAAGTCTCTACAATTTGCATAACCTAAAAGAGCTACCCTCAGAAGCCCCTTATGATCAAAGTCCTAAACTTGAATATTCGTGGGATAAGAAACAAGGATTCCTTGCATAGGCTTAAGTCAATTGTTCATAAAGAGAATATCAGATTCCTTATTAATCAGGAACCTCTTATGAACATGAATTGTAAGGAGATCATTGCTTATAAGCTTGGTTTTGATTATCATGTGGCTAACATTTCAAACAAAATCTGGTTATTTTGGAAAGAGGAGTTAAAGATTAATGTTTTCCTGGATCATGATCAGTATATTCACATTGAGATTAAGCTCCCTAACATCAATCAAACCTTATACGTAACCTCAGTTTATTCTAAATGCCAAAGAAACAAACGAGACAATATGTGGGAGATTTTAAGACTGATTTCCCAAAAAACTAAAGAATGATTAGTTTTGGGAGACTTTAATACTATAAGCTCTCATACTGAGTAGCTAGGTTGTACAACTTTATGCAATAAAACTGTTAAGGACTTCAATGAAAGGATTCAAGACTGTGGATTAGAAGGCGCAAGATACATTGGTAGTAAGTTTTATTGGTCGAACAAGTCTAAAACGAAATGGTTAGATAGAACCTTCTATAAGAAATCTTGATCAGACTACTTCTATGACACTAAAGTGACTCATATGGCTCGCACATGTTCAGATCATACTCCATTGTATTAAACATCATTAAAGATAGTATTAAGCACAACACCAGTTTCAAATTTTTGAATATGTGGACTATTTACAACAGCTTCCTTAACCTTGTTGAAACTAATTGAAATCAAGAAATGGTGGGCTATCCGTTGTTTATATTTTGGAACAAAATTAAAAGACTCAAGTAGCTCTAAATGATTGGAACAATAATTACTTTGGAAACATTTTCGACAAAGTTCTTGCAACTGAAAAAGCTGTCAAAACTTGGAAATTAAGTATCAAAACTCAAATAGCTTATAAGACAAAAATAATCGCTCTAAGGCTAATTACGATCGCTCTGGTTTCCAAAATGTTATTCTTCTTGGATTAAAGATGGAGATATGTATACGAAGGTCTACCATAACTACCTTAAAAAGAAAAGAATAGGAGGAAGAATCTCTAGTATCAAAATCAACAACAACTGGATAACAGATGATGATCTCATCAACTCTTCAACTGAGTTATACTTGAAATATACTCTCTCATTCCATTCTTAATACAATCTAGATGCAGAAAATAATTTTATGAATGATAGCCTATTTAATTTAATCCCTAATATCATAAATGATGCAGATAATGACTCACTAGTTGTTGCTTCAACTAAAGAGGAAATCCACATAATTATTTAAAATTGTAAACCTTCAAGTGCTGTTGGAATGGACGGATTTAACAGATGTTTCTTCTTGCCTTGTAGGAAAATAATCAAGGAATATCTTTGCAATGTGATGAAATATTCCATCCTTGCACAAGACATCCCTAAAAGCATCATGACAACAAGCATTTGCTTAATATCTTAAACCTGCAATCTATCAAATTCAAAAGACTTCAGGCCCATTAGTTTGTGTACTATGTTGAACATAATCATGTCAAAGAGATTGAACAATAGACTAACTAACATTCTTCCTACAATTATTTTACATGTGCAGAGAGCTTATGTTAAGGACATAAAAATTCAACATAATATCCTCATTGTCAATGAGCTAACTCACAATTTGAGGAGAAAAACAAAGGGTGGTAACATAATGATTAAAGTTGATATGTCGAAAGCTTTTGATAATATTTCTCATAGATTTATCATTAAGGTTCTCAAATATTTTTGATATAACAATAGATTTATTAATCTAATCAGCAATTTAATCAAATCAGTTTTTATTTCTATTATTATCAATGAGAATATTATTGGTTTCTTTAAGACTAAACGAGGTGTGAAACAAGGGGACCCTTTGTCCTCAGGTCTCTTTGTTATGGCTCAGGAAGTTCTAATTAGTGGATTCAAATCTCTGTTTGAAACTAACTAAACATTGAAATAATCTTGAAGAAGCAATATTAATATTCTTTGTTTGGCGTTTGCTGACGATTTACTTATTTTTACTAATGGTTTAGCTTCGTCAATGGAAACTATCAAGACATTTTAACAAGAAGAAGATAATTATCATCACTTCTACCAACATAACTCAAGCAATGATTAATGCTCTTGTAGTTCAAACGAGCTTTAGTAACGGCCTTCTCCCCACAACTTATTTGGGCATCTCCTTCAACACAAATAACAATAACAACAACTTCTCTACTCCCTTTGACGAGATCATAAACAAAATAATTGATTGGGAGGGCAAGAAGCTTTCCTATGGTGGTAGGCTAATGCTAATTAATTAAATTCTAATATTTACACCTTCTTATTGGAGGCAGAGTACCTTGATGCCTAAGACTATCATCACCAAAATAGAAAGAATGATAAACAATTTTTTGTGGGGTTCTAACAATGACACTAAAAAAGTCCACTGGTCTAACTGGCAAACAAACTGTAAATCATTCAGTCACCTTCCTTCAGAGTATAGATATTGTAAAGGCAGTCACCTTCTCTAGTTAAACTACTTTAAACATGGTTCTTAAACCTAGAAAAGTCTCTCTAAAATCAAGAATTTTATTGAAAATCATATCAAATGGAACTTGAGAAAACGAAGCATGGATTTCTGGCTCAATAATTAGTTTGGTAAGACTTCTCTAATTCAGCTAGATGATAACTTTAATAATAGCTGATTCAATGGAGTCAAATTTAACTCTTTATGGCATAATAATGAACGGAGTATGAATAGGATTATACATCTTATTTTTCCTAATAATAATAACCTTATTTCTAAGTTGTCTATTAATGATCAGGTGAAGGATTTAATTTACTAGACACTATCTAAATGAGGATGTTTCAACACTAAGGATACTCTTCAAAGCATCAGAGTCAACTACAACAATTCCTCCCTTTATGCTAAGATTTGTAATCAAACAACTCATAAGAAATGTTATTTCTTACAATGGAGACTCATTCACAAGTTGCTTCATATGGACTCTATCATGCAATCTAAGCATATAACTTTAGTCCCAAAGTGTCAGTTTTGTAAAAATTTAGAAACAACTAATTACCTTTTTGTTTCATTCTTTTTTGTTTGGAGTATTTGGTCTTACTTTAAAAAGTTATTCGAGATCAAAATCGAAAATTTCTTGTCACTAGTTCATATAATTAGGTTTTGTTCTTGTCATCACCATGAAAAATTCACATCAAAACAATTCTCCCAATTATCATTAAATGTGTTATATGGCAGACTGAAAACAAAGTCAAAATCAAATGGAGTTGTTACTCCCATATCTTATTTATTAATTATATTCATAAAAATTAGGAAAATCCTGAAAATGCAGCAATAAACATGATTACAACAACCTCTATATCAAACTCTCTCCCATTCAAGATGAATCCAGGGATCTTCACGATGGCCTTCAAATTTGCAAAATAAATGGTTTAAATAAGATTGATGTAAAAACTCATTATGACATATAGTATATCTTCTTTCATCAGAATCAATATCTCTTTCTTTGGATTCAATACTTAAGAATATTAGATCCTTAATCTTACCTACAATGAATCTTCATCACATATTTAAAGAGAAAAACCAAGCGGCCGATTGGATCATTCGGTGGAATCTGAAGTGTAAAATGAAGATGGATTATCATAATTTTCACACCTCTAACCTGCTAAAAACTATTTGCTTCCTAGAGAGTGAGATTGGGTTATATAAGAAGAAATTAAATTTCTTAGTCATATTGAATCGTATCTTCAACTTCTATATCTAATCTTATTCAGACTCTCTTATTACTGCAACTCTACTGGCTAACAATTGCATAGAATGTTTCCAAAATTTCTTCTCTAATCAAGATTATCAGGATTCTAACTTTTCAAATTCATCAATAAAAGAATTCTAGCAGAGGGCTGTTTCTGTTTTTAAACTCACCTTGTTTTCTGTCTAAGTCTAATTTTTTATTTCTTCTATCCCAGCTAAAGAATCTAATGCTCTTGATGGTTCTTGATTTCCATAGGACTGGAACAAGACTATCTCCTTTGGTTATACTCTTCAACCATCGGTAAAGCTCTTTCTGGAATTTCAATCTCAAGCATTGAATGAAGCTTCTTAGATATTAAAGAGGATTCATGTAGCTACATCCACCTAATCATTCAGCCTTGTTTGAAGTAATCTATTTACTTAGATAGATTCGTCATTGGATTTAATTCAGCTCTCCAATCTGCATGTTTTGAATGGAGATTGATTTTGACAGTAAATATTTAGAGGGAGGATGTTATAGAAAGTAAATTTTGGCACCGTCTACCTATTCTAATTTTCAATTTATGGGCCCGGACTCGTTAATGGATGAAAAATATGAAGTCTTGTAAACCCAATCATTTTGGATTATTCTTAATTTAATAAAGTTATTTAGATTGAAAAAAAAAGAAGATCTAGTTTGGGAAAATGTATTAATTTCGGGGTAGTCGAGTTGGTTGGGTATGGCATTCTTATAACCAAAAAGGTCATGAGTTCGAGTCCCTCTACATACGCTTTCTCGGCCGAGCCTGTCACCTTGTGTGGTTTACCTTCTGGCGTTGGTTTGCAGGCTATCGCGTCAGGCTGAGGGTTTACCCTGTGCGCACTCATTGCACTATGAGTAGCGGCTGCGGGTTCCCTCCGAAAAAAAAAGAAAAAAAAAGAAAAAAGAATAAAATAATAATAATAGTTTATGTCGCCGAGTTGGTTGAGTAAGACATACTTGTAACTAAATGTTATGAGTTCGAGTCTTTTATATACGTTTTTTTGGCCGAGTCTCTCACCTTGTCTGGTTTACCTTTTGACGTTGGTCTGCATATTATTGCGCCAGACTAAAGATTTATTTTGTGCGTACTCGTTGAATAGCGCTGCAGATTTCCTCCAATTTTTTTTTTTTTATGTTTTGTTAATATTTAATCGATAATTTTGTCAAAGCTTTTTTTATTTAAGTAAGAATTTTAATATAATCTTGTCGAATTATTATGATTATATTCCGATCATCACAAATATATTATAGTATATTTAAATATCATAATTAATTATGATTATATTGTCTTGATATTGTTTCTAATGTTTTATAAGAATAATTGTTTATAGTAATATACGAATTCCGTATTACGTAAATTAGGGTTTAAAAACTTATATTTTATTCTGCTGTCGACTTTTGGTACTCAAAAGAGTTTTAGGTTTAAATTTTTGAAGTTGAGTGATTAAAGCTTTTAGCATATTACTGGATTGTTTTCGAATAGACCTAATTAGATGTTTAATTAGCTATATTAAAATCGAAGAGGTACTAAATCAAGTTAGCCATGTACTTTGCATTCGCATGCCTATTTTGATTATAGATATATGATTTTTTTTTCATCCCAAATAAAATAGCAATTTTTGAACAATTTACTTTTTGTATGTTGGAAAATAACGAAACAGAAAAAAAAATTACAATCGTAAAAATGACAAACAAAAATAATATTCATGTTACTTATTCTAAAAGACCGCTCGAGTATGTAGTTAGGATATCGAGGGAAGTTGAAGTTGTTACAATTAGCTTCTCAGCTGCCCAGGACAAATAGCTAACTTGGTTGTTTTTGGCTTCTCAGCTGTCCAGAACAAGAGTGTTTTTTTTCGAAAAAGTAACATGTAAATTGTTCTTATTGGTCATTTTTAGGATTTAAATCTTTTATTTTTCTTTGTTTATCCTTACCGACAAAAAAAAGGAGAGAACAATAAGAGAGATCACATGAATAATAGTTGTTAAACAAAAGATAATAACAAACCAGGATAATTCTGAGAACAACAATTTGAGACCGTGGCAATAATCCTTTGGTGAATGCGATAAAATTTCATGAATTATCGGTTCCAGCACTCCTAGCATTATTCAAGGGTTCACTTCTGAACAAATACAACAATTTAGCCCAAATAATCACTGCACTGAATGACAATAATTCTGGTGACGTTGATACATAATCGAATGCCTCAGGTTTGATTCCTTCTACTATTCCGTCCGTTAATTTTTGTAGTACAAGTGCTTGGTTTCTTACATATCATTTTTAATTGATCACAAGCCTTAATTTATTACCAATTTTAATCTATCAACTGGTGGAGCACCACAAATCGCTCATACTGGCATAATTTGTTTTACTTCAAAATTAGACCTTACAAATATTTTATGTATACCAATTTTTTATTTAAATTTAATTTCAACTAGCAAACCAAAAAAAGATCAAAATTCCTGCATCATTTTTTTATGACTATTGTATTTTGCAGGACTTGGTTTTCGGGAAAATAATTGGCTCGAGTAGATAACATGGTGGTCTATATTATATGTATCAATCAATAAGGAAATCGGCTATCTATTTGGAATCTTAGTCATCTAACTTATTGCACTTACGGTTAAGCCACCATCTTTGTCTCATTTTAAATTACTTTCATAATTACTTCCAGATATTCACAAATAGTTATGAGATAATTGTAAAATTTGTCCACCATAAAAAACAAACACGCTTGAATTTCCTAAAAGCTCAATAAATACAAAATTTTATTTCTTCTTGTTACATTGTGATGCATGGGGTCCTCACAAATTTTCTACATATAGTGGTTCAAATTATTTCCTTACAATTATTGACGATTTTACTCGATATACATAGACCTTTCTTATGCTCCATAAATTAAAAACATAATATTTATTAACTAATTTTATGAAAGTTATCAAAACAAAATTTCAAACAAATTTTCAAACAATATAAGTGGATAATGGAAGTGAACTTCTTCATCTTCATATTTTTTCTCAAAACAAATGCATTGAACTTTAATATTCTTATGCTTTACCCCTGCAATAAAACAAAGTTGTCGAACGGAAACATCATCATATTTTAGTTGCTCATTTTTTATATGTTACAATAAAATGTACCACTTGAATATTGGGGAGATTCTATTTTAACAGTTGTTTATTTAATCAACAACATTCTTACTTGCTTACTATCAAATAAATCCTCATACGATGCCTTATATAAATGGTCCATCTCACTTCGCGTTGGTGTATTTTTGGTTGTATATGCATCCCAAACATAAATTTGATCCGCATGCATCCACTTGAATGATTTGAGGTAACCACACGGTAAAAAAGGTTACAAACTTCTTTATTTACGTAATTTTTTTTATAATTTGTGATTCCACTTTAAGGAAAATCTATTTTCCTTCTATCCTTCATCGATCTTGTCTTTTCCAAACTAATCATCTTTATTATTTTTCAATCAAACACCTAACTCATCATTTAGTTCCATTTTCCAATCCCACATCATAAGAGGCAAAACCTCAGCATTTATCTCTTTCATCTCCATCCAATCCTAGAAATATCACACCTTCAACCCCCACATCTCCTATGTCCCCATAATTAACTATGAATTCTGATCCATTAACTCTGTATGCTTCCTCACCAACCTCAACCACAATTCATTCTCATCACGTTCCCAAATATATCGGTTCGTCATTCAATCCACCATATTCACATTCTTGTATGACACCTAGACTACGACATATCTACCAGGATAAATCAATATACAATGCAATCAACTCCTCATCAATCTACAAGGTATCCCATCTCCTCTCATACTTCTGTTTTATGTTTTCCCCTAATCCCCGTGCTTCATTAGATTTGTTAATATCATAAACACAGCCTTATATTTGAACATACTATTTGTGATCCACTATGAAGCAAAGACACGTCCATTAAACGTTAGGATTTAGAAAATAACAACACTTGGCCGATAGTTCTCTTTCCTCTGTGGTATAAACCTATCGGATTTCGCTTGGATTATAAGATCAAATATAACGTTTATGGAACTATTGAGCGATATAAAGTCTATTTGGTGGCTAAGGACTGCTCCAAGGTTGAATTTATTGACTATCAATAGATGTTTTCTCCAATGTCTAAACTTGACACTCTTCGATATTTATTGACTGTTGCAGCTATCAGAGATTGGTATATTTATCAACTTGGTATGCACAATAGATTTCCTCGTGAAAATTTTAAGAAGAATATTAGTTAATCTATTGTTCAATATCTTAGACATGATTCTGTTCAACATGGTGCATAAACTAATGGGCCTGAAGTCTTTCCAATTTTTTGGATTGCAGCTATTAAGGATTAAGCATATGCCAGTTTCCATAATGCCTTTGAGGATGTCTTGACCAAGGATGAAAGATTTCATGACACTACAAAGGTCTTCCTTAATAATTTTCCAGCATATCAAGAAAAAACATCTGTGAAATCTGTGAATTCCTACAACACTTGAAGGCTTGAAGTTTTGAATAATTAGTGTATTTCCTCTCCTGTTGGAGCATCAACCATTGAGTTATTATATGCATCATTAACAGTCATATGAATTAAATTGAATAGGTTATCATTCATAAAATCATTTTCTTCATTTAGATTATAGTAAGAAGGAGGTGATAGAGTATATTTGAAGTATGTTTCAACTGGATAGTTGAGTAGATCTTCCTCTGTTATCCAATTGTTGTTGATTTTGATACTAAAGATTATGCATCTTCTTCTTTTGTTTTTAACATAGTTGTGGTAGACCTTCATATTTGTGTCCCCATCTTTAATCTAAGAAGAATAACATTTTTAAAACCATATATATTCTTTCATAGTCAAAGCAAGAAGAGGATCAGCATTAGCCTTACAAATGTTGTTTTTGTCTTCTAAGTTCTTAGAGTTAAGATACTTAATCTCCAAGGTTTTGAAAACTTCTTCAGTAGCAAGAACTTTGTCAAAAATATTTCCAAAGTAATTCGTGTTCCAATCCTTCAGACCTACTTTGAGTCTTTTAATTTTTTTCTAAAGATAAACAAAGGATATGCCATTATTTCTTGATTCCCGTTAGCTTCAACAAGGTTTAGAAAACTATTGTTGAAAGTCCACATATTCAAAAATTTGAAACTCGGGTTATGCTTAATACTATCTTTAATGATGTTCATACACAATGGAGTATGATCCGAGAAAGTATGAGCCATATGGGTCACTTTAGTGTCATATAAATAGTCTGACCAAGCTTGGTTATATAACACTCTATCTAAATGTTTCCATTTAGATTTGTTGACCACGAAAACTTAGTACCAATGTAATCAACATCTTCTAGGAAACACTCTTGAATAATTTCGTTAAAGTCCTCAGGACTTTGATTGCAGAATGTTGTACAACCAAGCTACTCAGTTGAAGAACTAATAGTATTAAATTCTCCCAAAACTAACCAAGTTTTAGCTGTATTAGAAATTAATCTTAGATATTCTCATAGATTGACTATGTTGTTTTTCTGATATATAGCATAAATAGAGGTTACGTAGAAGGTTTTGTTGATGTTGGGGAGCTTAATTTTAGTGTGAATACACTAATCATTGATCCAGCAAAACCTTAATCTGCAACTCCTCTTTCCAAAACAACCATGTTTTGTGATCAAATCTAATATTATAAGAAATAATTTCCTAGCGATTGTTGTTAATAAGAGGTTCTTAGATAATGAGGAATTTGATATTTTCACTACGAACAATTGATTTAAGTCTACACAAGGAAACCTGTTTACAATCCCACGATTATTCTAGTTTAGAACTTTGATCATGAGGGCATTTTGAGGGTAGCTCTGTTAGGTTCTGGGAATTGCAGAGACTTGATGACAACAAAACATTTTCTCTTTTTGTTCCTACCCTGTTTCAGCTTCCTGTTGAAAAGGTTTTGATAGCTTATGTCTATCTCTTTTTTCTTTAAAATATGAGTAATACGGAGGCTTCAAATTTGTCTTGGTTTGGTATGTGGTTACCTATAAAAGTTCTCAGATATCGCAGATGGAGTTTGATGATTTCGATTACTTAGATTACCTTAGTAAATTGAGAGAAGTCAGATTATAGAGAGAGAAATAGTTTTTAGAGAGAGAAAATGAGATTGTCAAATAATATATCTAAAAAAAACCCGCCACTTTATTAAATCAGCCTTGGCCTTTATATAAAGGCGCAATGACTTAGCTCTCAACTGAAAACATTTACAATAAAAGAGATAATTACACGTTGGTCCTTGACTAAAATACATAATTCTATATTCCTCATCTGACTTTACAATCTGTCACAAGAAGTTTTATTCTTTACATTTCAGTCCTTGAAGTTCTATTTCCTTATCAGTACCCCCCTTATTTCTCATGTAAGTAAATGAATGAGATCTAACTAGCCTCAAACATATTTAGAGGTTAAGAAAATTCTCTATCCATAATTCGAAGTGTGTAGAATATGTTGTTATATCATAATTTGTGTCAACTGCATCGAATATATTCAAAAGTGAATAAAGCCCCCTTAGCCACAATTTGAATTGCTTCAAAGGCGTTGTTCCACTTTAATTTCTATCTCACACATCAAATTATTTCAAGATTTTTTTTTTCCGCATATCAAGATTCGAAGCAGAAACGAAGTACATAATAGCAGTTTAGATACTAAGTCTATCTCTTGGAAAATAATGACACCCTAGACAGTAGGGCTACCACTAGGCTCATCGCGTGACAGACATTAAATCCTTATCTACGTAATCGCTTCGAATTCTGCCCAATCACTTTTCACCTCTTCCACTTCTCAAAACTTCTTTCCTCTTTTTATAAATAATGCTATGACTCATTGTTTGTCTCACATTGAAAATTCCTTAAGAGAGAAACTGCAAAAGTTCAAAATTTCTATGCTACCTTCAACATCTTCTTCAATCTTTTGGCTACCTTTGCCGGAAAATTCAAACTTTCTGCTCAACCTTCAACCAGTTTATGAAAAGCATCCAAAACCCAGAAGATCAAAATCCATAATTCCTAAGAAACCCAAATCTTCAAAATCAGATAACAACATCTTCAGAGCTTACGACTACCTCTGGATTAGATGAATACAAAGTAGCTGGATTAATAAGAAATGCTCCTCTCGGTCTGTCTACAAAGACCATATACTACGGTAACTTCGATCCTTCCAAAACTCTTGTTTTTCACGTTCTCCTATTACAAAAGAAAGCCAATCCTCAAAAACGTGAACACCAAAAACACCTCGAATCTCACCTTCCCTTACTGAATCATCACCTCGAACTAGTCGTGAAGTAAACAAATCCTCTTCGAAGAAATTTGAAGAGACTCATTCCTCAACCAACCTTCCAAAAAATTATCCTCCTCGAACTTCGAGAAAGAAAACTTTCATATCTATAGGAGATGATGTTGACGTCACCTTAAATCCAACAACCACTTCTCCTCCCCCGAGGCATATTATTGAAACGACGACATCATCTCAACAAAATCCCTCAAGCAAACATCCTCTGCTAATGGATGAGGCATCTGAAGGAGAAATCGATTCCAACACTACGAAATCAAACAATGAAGCTGAAACTAAAAAAGAAGTTTCAAAGGAATCGGAAAATGCTGCACAAGAAAAAGCCCGTAGACCAAGGAAAAAGAATGTTAATTGTCACAATATTCGATAAGGAGCGTGCGTCAATAGGTGAGAACTTGAGATTCCTTGATGCGAACTATATAGTGGCTCGGAAAAAGTTCCTTATATATATTACAAAGATAGCCAAACAATTGATCTAAAGAAACAATGGGGAATGGGAGAAAATGTTACGCTTCGTCTTTCCAAAAAAGGAGAAACATATTTAGATCGTAAAAAAGATGAAGTGGTGGTCTACCCAAAAATCATCAACTGGGGTCTTCTGTTCCACTGGACCCCATGATAGTGGACTACTTCGAGCTTTTAAATCTGTGCCCAACCCAAGTGACACAAATCAATGGTTTACGCTCTTTCTGTGATCATGGCCTCCCGCTTGTCCAAAATTCCGATCTGCATCGAGGACTTCATATCTCTAACCACATTGTCAAATGGACTAGTGCTTACGTTTTATTATCTCACCCCGGATGATAATTTAAAGATAATCGATGACTTGCTAGAGGTAGACAAATTTTGAAAATACAAATTCGGCTTCATTTCTGAGGTGTGGGAGAATGGCAAAGAAATATTCGAAGCCAATCCAACAAGATTGAACCTCATCTGGAGGAGTAATCGTAAGTTATTTAATTTTATTTGTAAATTATATTTTCAACTGATGCTATTCTTATTTGTTATCAACTTCTATATTCTGATCAGAAATTTTGAGGCGCTATGCAATTTGCCGGGAGAAATGGAAAGAAAATTTCATCAAGCTTGCTACCTGGGCCAAAAAATAATGGAATAATGCTTTCCACACGGCCTTCGAACCTATTAATTTCCTCAACAGTCACCTATTTCCGATCACACTTGGAGCTCTCCCTCATGAGAATTTGATGGAGAAACCCAACCATTTACGTGGTGTCAGAAGGTTGGTCCATCCTGACTGCAAAGTGTTCTTACCAATTCGCAACAGATCAGATATCCAACTCCCTCAAAAGAAGAAGGTAACAAAGAATAAAAAGACAGCTAGCGCATCTGGTGCTAGCCCTTTAGTAGATCCGAAGCAAAGAGGTTCGAAGTGGAAAATGAAAGAAAGCAACCTTTCCACTACTGAAGAAAGAATAGAAGATGAACCTTCTTCAAAAAAGAAGAAAACAGATGCTCATTCGAAAAGAAAAGGTACCACTAAAAAAACTCCCCAAAAGAAAGGGAAAATACAAACTATGGATATTGTCGAAGAGGTAGTATCCGATGATGAAGAAGTTGTAGTTGCAAAGAATCAGCAAAGTCATCAAAAGGAAAATGAAGTAAATGTTGAAGATGCTGCCAATCAACAAAAGGAAGTTGTGGTATAGAAAATGACCGAGACGGTGATGACTTCGATCCTGAAATCTTTATTAACTTCGACAAATCACAAGAGCTTGCTGAAGACGAAGATCCCATCGTTCGGGAGATTGAAGATCATCTGCATAATCGTGGTAGAAGATCTGCACCTACCTCTAAAGCCACATCTCCTTAGCTCTTATTCCTCGACTTAGGCCAGCTGCAGCGCAAAAGCTAACTCAAGAAATTGATTCTTCTCGAGGTCATTTAAATTACATGGCTAAAGAAGAAGTTCGCTATAAAGGTGTTGCAGCTGAGAAGAAGATGAGGGAGATCTTTGGGGACCTTGTAATAGAGAAGTTTGATCAATTTGAAATGTCCAGGTCTGAATTTCTTAAATGGCTTCTCCATGTCAAGAAGCATCTTAGAGAAGTGCACTGAAAATAAAAAGAAGATCTCAACACTTCTCAACATAATGAAATAAACCAACTCAAAGCTAAACATCCTGAAGAGTTAGCTGCAGAAAAGAAAAAAGTCGACGACCTTCAAGTTTCTCTTGGCAATAGTGAAACAGAAAAGAAAAGACTGTCAGGTGACATAACCACGCTCAAATCCCAATTCGATAAGAAGAAGCAACTCGATATCACTACTGATGAGGATGAGTGTGCAAAAGTCATGTTGTCATCTATCAATGGCAACTTTTTTATTAAAATAAATCGAATCTGACTAAAATCAAATTACAACGAACTATACCGAAACGAATCGAGAGTCTAACAAAACCGAATATGACCAAACTAAATCTGAAATGGAACTAAATCGAATAAATTCAAATAAAAATTTAACAATCCGATAATCTCATTTTAAAAAATTAAAATGAAAAAATATAACAAAATCAAAACAGATAAATTTGAACAAAAACTCATTTTACTCCTTCGTGAAATTCATGCCACATATCTTTAAATCGATCTTTCCAGATTTTGGAGTGAATTCCCCATCGAATGACATCCCAGTGAAGCTTTCGATCTTGTTCCAAGCTCATCATCTCAAGAGGAGTATTTAAAGGAGGATTCCGAAGAGAGCTCTCAGGATGAATAATTTTACTACCTTTTTTTTGTACATGTCATATCATCAGTCTAATATTTTGTTTTAATAGATGACTTTTCACTTTGTATCTTAAAAATTATATTGTGATCATCGAATTAAATTGAATGACAAATATCTTTGTTTATATTTTAATTTCTTCAAGCTATATTCACATTTAAATGTTATTTAAATTATTTATGCAGAGTGAAAACATAACATGATATTTTAAATGATCATTACGATGCGTAACACTTTGAATATTATAGTGCGTTTAATGAACATAGAACTTCGAATATTATAGTGCGTTTAATGAACGTACCACTTCAAATATTATAGTGCATTTAATGATCGTAACACTTCGAATATTATAGTGTGTTTAATGAACGTAGCACTTCGAATATTATAGTGCGTTTAATGAACGTAATACTTTGAATATTATAGTGCGTTTAATGAACGTAGCACTTCGAATATGGTTGCTTCTTCAAAAAGTGTATTCAACACTTCGGAATATTCTACTCTTGGTCAACCTCAAAGATGATCAGTCTTTAATTAGTTACCAAAATAGTTTAAACAAGCACTCGTAAACAACCATTGGCCAAAAAATACATTTTATTGATAGATTGAATATGTACATAACGCCTCGTTAAAACCTTCATGGGCCAACATTATAGGAAAGAGTACACTAATCAATCAAATAAAAAAAATTAGAATACAACTCCATCACTCCCAGTACAGTTTTAGATGTTGTATATTCCACGAATGTTGAAGCATCCTCCCCCGAGTATCACAAAAGTGATAAGAATCTGGCTTTATACTTTCAACAACCATATAAGGTCCTTCCAACTCAGGGCCATCTTACCAAGTCAATTTTCCATGGTATGGAGGAATACCTTTCTTAACAGTTTGTCACCTACCTTGAACTCCCTCCTTTCCACCCTCGAATTATATATGTTCAGCATAAAAGTTTGATAATGAATTATATTTAAATGTCCTCGAACTCTTTTTTCTTCAATCAAATCTAAACTTGCTCTTTTAGCTTCATCATTCAAGTCTTTGGAATATTGGGTTATCCTAAAAGAAGGAAAGGTATATTGCACAGGACTGACAAAAATTATGACATACACCAAAGCAAAAGGGTTCTCTTTAATAGCCTCCATAGGGGTTGTTCGATAAGCCCATAGTACCTCATGTAAGTAATTAGGCTATTTTCATGTTGATCCTGTCATATTCTTCTTCAAACCTTCTAAAATTGATATGTTTGTCACCTCTACTTGTCCATTTTCTTAGGGATGCAAAGGTGTATAAAAACATTGATTGATTCTCTTCGAAGCACAGAAGAAATCCATTTCTTTGTTATTGAATTGGGGACCATTGTCTGTAGTAATTCTTCGAGGTACTCTCAAACAACAACAAATACTGTTTACAATAAATTTAATCACATCCTTATCTTTTATTCCAAACATTGGTTCTGCTTCTGCCCACTTCATAAAATAATCCACTGCTACAATTATCATTTGTCGTCCTCCAGAGGCCACCGACAAAGGTCCCACTAAATCTATTCCATATCTATCAAATAGAATGGCTTCGGTAATGGACATAAGTAGAACTTCTGGTTTATGAATAGAATTAGCAAACCTTTGAAAAGTATCACAGCTTCGAACCAAATTCTTGGCATCGTTCATAATCGAAGGCCAATAAAACCCTTCAAGCAAAACTCAACGAGTCAACGCCTTAAACCCACAACACATTGATCCTTCTCTATTATGTAATTCTGATAAAACCTCATGTGATTCGTGTATGCTGAAACATCATAATAATAGCCTACTCAATTCTTTCTTATACAAAACTTCACCTAATACCATATCACCAAAAGCTTTGCCTCACAATGTTTTGGCTAATTTCGCATCTTCAAGCAGCTCTCCTCTAATAAAGAAATTTAAAATATGAGTTCTCCAGTCGCCTCGAACTATTTCTGGGGTGACAAACAGTTTCTCAATATGTTAAAAATGATCTGAATGGGTTAAAATCGATAGACTTTCTTGTAGTAAAATCCAAGGATACTCTTCATTGTATGTGGTGTGGATAAAAGTAGCCTGAGGGTAGGCTGGTAATTTCAAGTGGAGTTTTAAGACGGTGTAAGGATGTTTCACGGTGGTATGGTGGTGTTTAAAGGTGTTTCAAAGTGTTTCAGGGTGTTTTAAGGGTGGAGAGAGAATTAAGCAGCCTGGCAGCAGTTAATTTTTCTTACCCATAGTTAATGCTGGTGGTTGGGTATTTATAGTGTGAAATTTGGGCCCTTATGGGCTTTCGGGTCAAGTTTAATGGACCCGGGTCATGTTTAAAGACCCATGAGTTTTAAGCAGATGTACAGGTAGCTTAGTCAGACAGTGATTAGGTTTTTTAGTACTTTAGTCATAGTTCGAATTGTCTTATGTTTGCTGTGTTCGAAATCATCTGTCCGGTTCAAACAGGGCTGTTCGGATTATAGTCTTGTAGTCTGTTCGATTTTCGGGGAGTTTTACTTTGGACTACCCTTCCGGGGAGCTCTTCGAATTCGGACTCATCAGGAGCCACTTTTTTAGGTATTTGAACAAGTGTCCTTGTTAAAGAACTGAAAAACAGTCCGATTTCGGAAGTGGTTTTCCGATTCGAAGAGAGTTGAGACAGGCCCGGACAGCCCAACCGTTACGAATTCCAAACGGTTCTTTGTCAGGAGTAGTGGGACACGTGTCACCCTCTGGTTGGCCACTCCAGCCGTTTTTCTACCTTGAAAACTGCACCACTTTATTGAATAGGTAACTTCTTTAAATGGTTTTGATGACGTCAGCGCCGTCTTTTAATCATTGCCCAACTTTTCGGATTCTCCTAAGAATCAAACCCCCTTTTTCACTTTTACTATAAATACTATTCATCTTTCACAGTCTCATTTTCACTTTGCCATTTTACTCAAAACTTCATCTCTCTAAAATCTTAAAATTTCCTTAATCGTTTTATGTTCACAGCAAGAACAGCTTTAATCAAGGGTGGCTGGCTCAATCTTTCAGAACTAGAGAAAGCTCAAAGGGTCGAAAAAGAGAAAAGGATTGCAGCAGGGCTTTCAGCATCGCCTGTCGAGAAACCAGCCCCTTCGATTGAGGAATCTGATAGAGGTTCGTCTTCCTCAAAGGGTACAAAACCTAGTAAGCTCTTTCGAACAACACTCTCTCCCATCGTTTCAGACTCTTCGGTTCAAGAGTCTATCCCCATTGTTGAACCGGGGGTTACTGCTACAAGTGTCAGAAAAAAGTCTACTTTTATTGCCATGGGATCCGACTCCGATCATTCCCCAGACAAGCTGATCATGAAAAGACCAAGCAGGTTGGTCAAAGGACTCTCCTCAAAGAATACTAGTGAGTCAGGGTCTGGGACAACTGTTAGGACCCTTCGGGAGAGGCCGGTCGGTCCAGAGGCTAGTAGTCCACTGCCTCCAAAGGAAACTTCGACCTCAGAGACTCAAGCTGAGGTGAAAACCCAAAAACATTCAACGAGCCGCCAGTCCGGAGGATCAACTGTACCAAGCTTCATCCCTCCCCGGGCTGTTTCTGCCGAAGCTCCCCCAACAGTAATGGAGGAGAGGATGGAAGACTCCATAGAGGAGGCTAGGTTTGAGTCCGAGTCTTCCGGACAAGCTGACACTGCCATAGTTGTTGCCAAGAAAGGCAAAGAGGACTTATACCTGAGCCGTCCGGATCTGCCGGAGAGCCTTGAAGGGAAAGTTGGTCCCTGCTTTCACAAGGTAGAATTTAAGTACCTTTTGTCTTTGTTAAAAACCAAGTACATGTTTATTCACACTAGGGATTTGGGACGGCTTCGCACTAAGTGGGGGATCCCTGAAAATGTAAAGATTCGAATTCCCATCGACCCGGAGACCCCGATGGATTGCAAGAGAAACGAGATTGTCTTTTTTACAGAGCTGTTTAATTGGGGACTTAGGTTCCCATTGGATCCGGAGATAGTGCGCTATTTCCATTTGGTCAAGCTATGTCCATCGCAGCTGAGTCCCAACGGATGGTACACCTTGATGTCATGCATAATGGCGTCCAGGCTGTCAGGAATCCCTCTTCCCATGGAAGAGTTTGCTGCTGTGGCAAGTCTATGCAAACATCACTAGTTCCCCTTTTATCACTTTAATATGGGGAACAATCTGAAAGCCGTTGACGATCTCCTGGAATCGGAGAATAAATGGAGGAGCCAGTTCTTGTTTATAAGTGGCTCATGGGAGAATGGGAAGAAGATTAAGATTGGGGAGAATCCTAGCCTTCTTCGAAGTAGATGGAGAAGTGATCGTAAGTTCTTTCTTTAAGTTTCTATTCGAATCTTCCCTTCTTTAAGCTTTCACTATCTTAATTATTCTTTTGTTTTGCTAGAACTGCCAAAAGAGTTCGGAGACTATGCGAAAGCCGGACAAGTTACCTGTGGCAAAATAAACACATGGGCCGCAGAGAACTGGGAGAACCGGTTTCACAAGGCTTTTACTCCGGGAAACTTAGCCAGATCTCACCTGTGGAACACCACAGGTCGAAGGGATTTAACCTGGGAGGAGTTTTCCACCCCTCCTGATGATGACGTTATGCTGAGAAGGTCTCATGAGCTAGATGGGACCCTTTTCCTCCCTCTCCGGGCCAAAGCCCCAAGTAAGATGAAGGGCCAGAAGAAGAAAGGGAGGAAAACAGCAGGAGATTCAGAGAAAAAGGCCCTATCTGACACAGAGGTGCCAATTCCAGTTCAAGTTGATGCAAGCCTTCTACAGGTGGTAGAAGCGGAAAGTAAGAAACACGGAGAGACTCCCTCAAAACCTACGAGGGTCTCCAAACGAACCCGTAAGCAAGTAAGCGAGGGTGCTGAGAGAGAAGTAAAAAAGAAGAAAACTTCTCAAGAAGAAGAATTTGCTCTCCGGGACCCGGAGCCCACTTTTCCAGTTGATCCTACATTAGCCGAAGAGATCCCAGAAAACCTTAACGAAGGGATTCCAGGGGAGCTTCACACTGATGACATTGAACAGGGAGAGATCAACATGGATGAAGTGGATGTCACCGGCCTGGGTCCTCTAGGTGACTACTTCCTTGGTTTGTCTAGGGATGAGTTTGCAGGGCCATATGTTCCTCCAAGTAGTTCCAACACAGTGAACTTTAATGGCAAGACTTTCTTGGTTTCCAGCGAAAGGGATATTATAGCTCACTCCCTCCTTAGCAACGTGCAGCCTGTGCTCACCCTGGAAAGGCAAGTCCGAAGTCAGGCAGAAACCATTAAGGAGCTTAAGTCTGAGAAGGAGAAACTGTCCGGTGACCTCCGGGGAGCCACTACCCAGATTGACTTGCTTAAGGAGTCGAACGAACAGCTGAAGAGGAGTAAAGATGAAAGCAACACAAAAATTGCCTCTTTGGAGAAAACTCTAGAAGATCTCCGGGCTAAGCAGTCCGAGTTGGAGAAAGACTTGAAAACCTCAAAAGATGAGACTGCAGCGAAAGAAAAGATTGTCACCAACCTGACTACTGACAAACTTACTTTGGAGAATGCAGTGACTCAGGCTGTTGGTGAGAAAGCTGCCCTGGTGAAGGATCAAGAGGCCATGATCAAGGCCAAAATCAATGCTTATGCCAAGGAGATGCTACGGAGTGAGGAATTATTGATTGAGAAGGTGAAGTCCGACATGGTCCTCCTATTTCACGAGAAGTTCCCGAAGAGGAGACTTGGAAACTTATGGCGTTATGTGGATGATGATGATCTCCCATACTGGACCATGGCTGATGACGAGGGGTACTCTGATGAGCCTTCATCTGGTGATGAAGAGGAAACTGGAGAGAGCCCTGGGGAGGAAGAGATCGACCCTAAAGGCAAGAAAAAAGTCGAAGAGAAGAGTGATATTAAAGACAAGAACACACATGTGGGTGAGCCGTCTTCGAAGGCTCTTCCTTAGTTTATAACTTGTTTTGTTTAATTTTTGTTTGAACCAAAGTCCTTGGAAGGCCAAGGCACCTTTTTTGTGATGCTGTCCGTTTTATCCGGACAGGGTTTTGTATTATGTTTAAACTTTGTTCAAAAAGTCCTTGGAAGGCCAAGGCAACTTTAAGTTAATTGAATGAATGTTTTATCTTGCACAACCTTTCTCTTATTCCACGGTTTGCCTAAATACTTCGTATTGTGAGAGTGTTTAATTTCTCTGGCTAGAATTTAAATAGCCCTTAGAACTTTCAGTCCGGGTAGCATGGTAATCAACAGAATTTTGCAAAAACTTAGAAAATTTATTCAAAAAAGCTCCAAGTTTCATTTAAAGCTCTCCGTGGCGCCAGAGAGGGGTAGTGGTATGCCCCCAAATATTTACATGGATGTTTAAACAAGTAAATATTTACATAAGTTTTATTCCAAATACATTCGAAGGTGTTCAATGTTCCAAGGGTGAGTTAAAACCCTGCCATCTTTGTCTTCCAGCCAGTATGTGCCAGGCTTGATTCTTTCAACCACAGTATACGGACCCTCCCAGGTTGGGGCCAGCTTTCCGAAGAGTTTTTCCTTGGTGTGCAAGAAAACTTTCCTCAATACTTTATCCCCTGGTTGAAAGTCCCTTCTTTTAACCTTGGAAGCAAACCTGCTTCTCATCAAGCCCTGATAGTGTGCCATTCTAAGATGAGCTTTTATTCGCCTCTCTTCAATCAAATCAAGCTGATTTCTGATTGCTATTTCATTAGCCTGTCCGGAGAAGTTATGAACACGAAAAGAGGGGAGTGTCTTCTCTATGGGAGCCACTGCATCCATCCCATAGACCAAGGCAAAAGGTGATTCTTGTGTGGCAGCCCCAGGCGTTGTCCGGTAGGCCCACAAGACTTCTTGTAAATAACTAGGCCACTTTCCAGCAGCCCCTTCCAGATTTTTCTTTAAGCCGGACAGTATTGTTCTATTAGCCACCTCAACTTTCCCATTAGCCTGTGGGTGGAAAGGTGAAGAAAAGCAGTGCTGAATACCCCTTGAGGCACAGAAGCTCTCCATTTCTCTGTTGTCAAACTGTGGCCCATTATCTGTTGTTATTCTCTGAGGGACACCAAATCTGCAACATATGTTGGATAGAATGAATTTTATAACCGCCTTTGATGTTGTTCCTGCCAAGGGGGCTGCTTCTATCCACTTCGAAAAGTAGTCAATGGCTACGATTATGGTTTTACGCCCTCCGGACGCCATAGGGAGAGGCCCAACTAAGTCTAATCCCCATCGAGCAAAAGGGATAGGCTCAGAAATTGATTCCATAGGAATGGCTGGTACATGAATTTCATTGCTGTACCTTTGGCATGGGTCACACCTTCTTACCAGTTCCTTGGCATCTTTCATAATTGAAGGCCAATAATATCCGGAGAGAAGCACTCTTCTTGTTAACGCTCTAAATCCACAATGAGCTGATCCCTCACCATCATGTAATTCGGAGAGAACCATTTGTGACTCATGATCTCCTAAACAACGTAGGAGAGGTTTGCTGTAGGATTTCTTGTACAAGACCTCTCTAATCATGATGAAACCATGAGCCTTGTGTTTTAACGTTCTGGCTTGTGATTTAACCAAGGGTACGACGCCATCGGACAGATATTGTATAAGTGGAGACCTCCAATCTTGAGGTTTATTTACTTGTATTTCAAAAACTTCCTCTTTCTTCCCTTCATCAAGTTGAATAGAAGGACTTCCAAGCACATGGATCCATGGATAGGACTCCGTATATGCTATTGTTGCCAATGAGTCTGCCAGTTCATTCTCTGCTCGGGGAATGTGCTCATAGACAACAGCTTTAAACTTCATTGCCTCATTTTTCAAGAGAAGTAAATACTTGATTAATTGTTCTTTTCTAGCTTCTGATAGGCCCAAGGCATGGTGAACAAGCAATTGGGAGTCGCTTAACAGCTTGACCCTTTTTGCTCCACAAATGTAAGCCAATTTTAATCCAGCTATAGCTGCTTCGTATTCGGACTCGTTATTGGACGCCCTAAAAGCAAAACAAATAGCTTGAAACATGTTGTCCCCATAAGGAGAAGTAAGACATATTCCTGCCCCAGATCCTATGGCACTGGATCCTCCATCTGTTCGGACAATCCATACTTTTTTGTCTTTTGAATCAGCAGGTTGCTCTGAGTCTCTATCAGAATGGAATTCGACCAGAAAATCAGCCACAGCTTGAGCTTTTACTGCTGTTCGAGGAGCAAAATCTATGTCGAAGTCTCCCAACTCTACTGACCACTTTGTCATTCTGCTCGAAATATCCGCTTTCTGAAGGACATTTTTTAAAGGGAAAGATGTCCGGACTATGATAGGATGAGCCTGAAAATAAGGCCTCATCTTTCTTGCAGCTATCACCAAGGCCAACGCTAATTTTTCAAGTTTTAAGTAGCGCCGTTCAGCATCAATCAGGCTTTTGCTGATGTAGTATACTGGGTGAGGATATCCATCAACCTCTCTAACTAACACAACACTGATGGCACAACTTGAAACAGCCAGATACACAAATAGAGTCTCCCCATTGATTGGTTTGAATAAAGTCTTCGGAGAGGACAGATGCTTCTTAATTTCATTGAACGCCTCATCACACTGTGGTGTCCACTCAAACCCCTTTGCACCTTTCAAAGTTTGAAAGAAAGGAGCACATCTGTCCGAAGACCTAGAGATAAACCTGTTCAAAGCTGCTAACCTCCCCGTTAACCGCTGCACTTCTTTAACATTTCGAGGAGGTTCCATTTGAAACAAAGCATTGAGCTGGTCCGGGTCGGGCTGGATTCCATGCTCACTTATAATGTACCCTAAGAACTTCCCGGACCGTACCCCGAACACACATTTTTCAGGATTTAGCTTTAAATTCACCTTGGCCAGGTTGGCAAAAGTCTCCTGGAGGTCGGACAAGTGTAGCTGCTCATCCACACTTTTCACCATCATATCGTCAATGTAAACCTCCATATTTCTTCCAATTTGACCAGCAAAGGTTTTATTGACTAACCTTTGATAAGTAGCCCCAGCATTTTTCAAGCCAAAGGGCATCACCTTATAGCAGTGTAAACCTCTATCAGTAACAAAAGTGGTATGCTCTTGATCTCTTGGATCCACCCGGATCTGGTTATATCCGGAGAAAGCATCCATGAAGGAGAGTAGCTTGTTCCCAGAAGTAGAATCTACCAGCTGATCTATCCGGGGAACCGGATACAAGTCTTTTGGGCAGGCTCGATTGAGATCTGTGAAGTCTATGCACATTCGCCATTTACCGTTTTTCTTTTTTACCAAGACTGGATTGGCAGTCCACAAAGGATACTGAGCTTCTTTAACGTGCCCCATCTTTGTGAGTCTGTCAACCTCTTGTACAATGACATCAGCCTTTTCTTTTGAGAAAGCTCTCCTTTTTTGCACCACTGGTGCTACGTCTCTCCGGACAGACAAGTGATGAGAAATCACCTCTGATGGTACTCCAGTTACATCAGCATTGCACCAAGCAAAAACGTGCTGATGGTCTTTTAAGAATTTCAACATTTCTTCTTTTAATACTTGTGGCATTTTGGACCCTATTTTGACAGATTTCCCTTCTTCTAAGCAGTGTGTCTCAACCTCCTCAACCGGGATCAACACTCCGGGGGTCTCCCTGGGGTCATCAATTTCACCCTCACCCCCAGAAAGGCCCTCAAACTGCTATTGGTCATTCATACGGACTGCCCCCAGCGTTCGTGGAGCCAAGGCAGTGGCATAGCATTCTCTTGCAACTTTTTGACTGCTCCGGACAACCCCAACCTGTCCCTGAACAGCATATTTTAGACACTGATGAACTGTTGAGGCCACTGCATGCATTCTAGAAAGCCAAGATCTCCCTAGAATAGCATTGTAACAAGTGGGACAGTCCACCACAATGAAAAGTATTCTAACCGTTTTCTTGAAAGGGCCTCTACCCAACAATACTTCTTCTTCGAACTCACCAATTACATCAGCTGAACTTCCCGTGAAGCCTACAATCGATCGGTCTGACTTTTGAATCACAGCTGGATTCTTCATTTTCTTGTAAGTATCTAGGAAAAGGATATTGGCAGAGCTCCCAGTATCTACCAGGATTCGCCTTATCTCATTGCCCCCTATTGATGCTCCTATGACAACAGCATCTTCATGAGGGCCAGCAATGTCTCTCAAATCATCCCCATCAAAGACAATGAATGGAAATAGATTTGACGATTGATAAGAGGTCATGCCCCCTTCTAGTTGGGTTGCCAAATTGTGAACATGCCTTTTTCTTGATGAAGTGGTAGGAGCCGTTACGGTGTCCCCTCCGAAAATTGTCAAGGACTCAAAGAATTTAATGAGCCCGGAGACCGACCTGGAACGTTCCTCTATTGCACCCACTCTGTTCCTTGTTGGATCAGGATCCAAGTATTCTGACTCCACATCAAACCTTTCAACAATTACCATGGCCCCTTCTGGGGCAGCATTAACCGGACCAGCCCGGTGAGTGTTATCAGGCATGTTGCCTCCTCTTCTTTTAACATACGCACCCAACTTCCCTCTTTCAATCAGGTTCTGAACCTCTTGCTTCAAGGCTATACAATCATCAGTAGTATGGCCAATATCATTGTGATATTGACAAAAAGAACTGTTTCGATGTTCTCTGGGAGACTGCAAGGTTGCCGGTCTCCGGTAGTGTACTTCATCTTTAGTTTTCTCGAAAATGGTTGCCACACTTTCTTTGAGCTCTGCAAACCACTCCGGTTGGACCCACGGCCCCCTTTTGTTTCTAGACTGTTGACTTTGTGCAGGAGCAGCTGGTTGGGTCTGAGCTTTCCCTCTTCCATGCCCCTGTCCGGTTTCTCTAGCTTTGTTGCCGGACTGGTTTGGATTAGGAGTTGGTGTTACCGGGGTGGATCTCACCTGCCTGTGCACCCTGGTCTTTTTTGTTTCATCAACATTTATTTGCTTGCCGACTTGATTTAGCAATCCACCCCAGGTCATGGCTTTCTTCCTTGTCACTGAATCGGCCAGGTTGCCCGGGTTCAAACCCTGTCTCAGGGATGCTATTGCCACTTGTTCAAAACAATCAGCCAGCCCGTTCTTTGTATCCACAAAACGACTTATGTATTCTTTCAATGATTCATTTGGCTCTTGGGCACAGTGGATTATGGTATCTCCATTGCCCTTGAGCTCCTTACTTCCTACAAATTGCCTTCGAAAGGCCACCCAAAAGGTATCAAAGTCTCTGATA
Source organism: Limnanthes douglasii subsp. nivea (assembly GCA_036936605.1). NCBI lineage: Eukaryota > Viridiplantae > Streptophyta > Magnoliopsida > Brassicales > Limnanthaceae > Limnanthes > Limnanthes douglasii. The sequence continues at coordinate 343,698,463 of JAUPFV010000002.1, forward strand.
CAACCCTGAGGAAGGCTGTTGTACCACTTCAGAGCACTCCCCGTAAAGGATTGGGAGAATGCCCTGCAAAGTAGTTTATCATCATCATCAAAATTCATCATGAAGTTCTTGAATTGCTCCAGATGATTGTCCGGATCGGTACTGCCGTCATACTTCTCCATCTTTGTGCTATCAAACCTCTTGGGGAGGTTTCCGGACAGAATTTTAGAAGACAATGGCGATTGCCTCCAGTTCCTCCCACGACTGAACGCAGTATCCTCATTAGGGGTTGCAAAGATACCTGGCTCATCATGGAAGGCAAAGGGATCCACCAGCATCCGGTGTATATGTCTCCGGCTGTGAGATGATCCTTTCCCAATGTGTCTTTTCATTCTTCCATGATGGTCTCTTTTTCTGGAATACTTTTTAACTTGCTTTTGTTTTTTCCTGGTTCGCCCTTCGTCACTGCTGGAGGACAAGGACTTTTCATTCCCCTCACTGTCCGAAGAGCTGTCCGAAGATTCTGAACTTGAGTCAGAACTCTCCACAGGCTTGGACCGGTGAGACTTTTTAGAACTAGCATGTGTCTTCTTAGTGCTCACATGAGTCTTCGAAGCCTCATGCTCTCGAGGGTTATCAGATCGATGAGCAACTGATGCTTTGGACTTTTCCTTCATGCCCATCTTGGCCTTCTCAGCCCTCAGAGCTTCTATTTCGACCCTCAACCTGTCACGCTCTTGGACAGTATATTCATCGTTCTCTTCCACCACTTCGAGCAAAGCTGGTGGAAGCTCTGGATTATCCGGATTCATTCGGACAAAATTTCCTTACTTGGTTTTGAATGCTTGATTCAGGCACCGTCGCCTCCCACTGTGGTCGCCAATTTGGTGTGGATAAAAGTAGCCTGAGGGTAGGCTGGTAATTTCAAGTGGAGTTTTAAGACGGTGTAAGGGTGTTTCACGGTGGTATGGTGGTGTTTAAAGGTGTTTCAAAGTGTTTCAGGGTGTTTTAAGGGTGGAGAGAGAATTAAGCAGCCTGGCAGCAGTTAATTTTTCTTACCCATAGTTAATGCTGGTGGTTGGGTATTTATAGTGTGAAATTTGGGCCCTTATGGGCTTTCGGGTCAAGTTTAATGGACCCGGGTCATGTTTAAAGACCCATGAGTTTTAAGCAGATGTACAGGTAGCTTAGTCAGACAGTGATTAGGTTTTTTAGTACTTTAGTCATAGTTCGAATTGTCTTATGTTTGCTGTGTTCGAAATCATCTGTCCGGTTCAAACAGGGCTGTTCGGATTATAGTCTTGTAGTCTGTTCGATTTTCGGGGAGTTTTACTTTGGACTACCCTTCCGGGGAGCTCTTCGAATTCGGACTCATCAGTATGTAACAATTGCTAATGAATCAGGCACCATATTACTTCCTCGATTAAAGATACAAAATTAAGTGGTTCTTTTTTTTTGCTTCGGAAACTCCACACACTTGATTTGCTACTAGTTGAGAATCTGTCTCTAATCATACTAAAGTTGCAGCACATATCTTCGCGAGTCTCAATCCAGCTAATGCAACTTCGTATTCAGCTTCATTATTCAACGCGTGGAAACCAAATTTAATAGATTGAAGCATTGTTTCTCTAGATGGAGCAAACAATTGAACTTCAGCGCTGCATCCCAAAATAGTAGAACCTCTATCAGTTCGAAAAATTCACATCGAATTAACTAGCAAAACCTCTTTGCTAACTTCTTCATCCGATATGCTTCAATGAAATTCAACAACGACTTTAAAATCCAAGGTCAATCCCCCTGACTGCTATTCATTCATCATATCACCACTGCTGGATCCTCGAATCCGAAGCACAGTGGCATAACATTCTCTAGCAACCTTTTGGTCATTCCAGATGACCCCTACATAGTATCCGACGACATACTTGAAACATTGATGAACTGTTGATACAACGCCATACATTCTTGACAACGAAGATCTTCCAAAAGTGGAATTATAGCTTGTTGGATAGTCCACCACCATAAAAGCACTTAGACCTTCTACCTAAAAGGTTCATTCCCTAGGCTTACCTCCTCCTCAAATTCCCCTATTATGCGTGCAGTTACTCCAATAAAACCGATGATGGTGCACTTTGATTGAGAAATCCGATGAGGATTACACATCCTGTCATGAGTAGCATTAAAGATCACGTTCGCAGAACTACCAATATCTATCAATACATTTCGGATCTTAATGTTAACAATTTCTGCCCCAATGACCACTGCATCCTCATGTGGCCTTGTCGTACCCCGCAAATCGTCTTCATTGAAAATGATAAAGGGAATGTATTTCTTACCGTACAGATGGGTAGACATTTTGCCCTCTACCTGAGTAGCCAGACTTACTATGTGTTTTTCTCTTGAACTATCAGTACTACCAGTCATAGAATCTCCCCAAAAAATGGCCAGGGACTCAAAATATGTGCACATGCTTCGAACATGGCCTTGCTTTAATGGTTCTTCCACTGCCATCAAAATTAGCCGATCTGGATCCATGTCCAAGTATTCTGATGCAACATCAAAATCATCAACCTTCGAATCCAGAATCATTAAATTTTCAGCTTGTGCATTTAGATTGGTTGGTTGTGAAGTCGATGCTATAGGATTTTTTGATGCATTGCTATATGCTTTCACATAAGTCAGTAATTTCCTATTTTCAATTAGATTTTGAACTTCATTTTTTCAAGGCAATGCAATCCGTGGTATCATGACGGATATCATTGTGATACCTGCAAAACTTGTTGTTTTGCTCCTCCCTAGGCCTATTGATTGGAGCGTGCTTCCTGAAATTTACATACCCTTTAGTTTTATCGAAAATTGTAGCCACACTCTCAGTCAAATCTACATAGTACTCATGCCTTATCCATTGATTGGGCCTCAACCTATTAAATTTGTATAATGGAGCGTGGTTCGAATATCCTCCAGTTCGAGGTGGTAGTTTGTTGTTCCTCGGACGTGCTTGTTGGGCAGAACTTGAAGATTACCCCTGATTATGTGGCACTTGCCCATAATTCTTTTGAACAATAGCCGTTACACCTCGAACCCTGGTTGATTGTTCAACCTTGGTTTGGTCCCGAACTTGAGCCACCAAAGCTCCAAAAGTTAAGGCTCTTCTTTTTGTTGTTTCATTAGCTAAATCCCTTGGTAGCAACCCTTGACGAAAAGATGTTATTGCCACCAATTCTTCACAATTATCCAAAATATATTTTGTTAAAACAAACCACTTCGTATAATATTTCAGCTTTTCTCCAACTGCTTGCTTACATTGGATGAGTGTATCTCCATTTTCTCTCATCTTCTTACTCCCCACAAACTGTCTTTGAAAGGCAGGGTAAAAGTCTCTGAAATTTGAAATGGACCCCCTCGGAATTTGGTTGTACCATTTCAAAACTCTTCCATTGAAAGTTTGGGAAAAAGCCCGACACACTAGCGTGACATCATCTTCAAAATTCATCATTTAATTTTGAAATTGTTTGGTGCGATCATCTGGGTCTTGCATCCCATCGAACTTCTCTACTTTTAAAATATCAAATAGCTTCAGAAGCGTGATTGACGTTATCTTATTTGTCAACGAAGAATTTCTCTAATCAATACCTTGAACATACTGATCCTCAGTTCCCATCACTACATATAAATTCTGATCATCCCCATTATATTGGTTTGATATATTTCCTTCACACCAGTTTGACTCCCTCAAACATCAAGGTACACTTTCTCTTCTAGCTTTATGATCTTTATTAGGTTTGCGAGGTTGATCATTCTCTTATTTTGAAGAGCCTTGGTATCTTTTAAAACCAGATCCAAAGCTTTGAACTTCCTCATCACTAGATGTGACATAACTCTGTTTATCTTTCTTTTCCTTTTGAGAAGAATGGCGTTCTTTTGGCGCTTTGAACCACGCTCTTTTCTGTTCACTTCTGATCTGACGATATGTACAAGATCGATCAGACTGACCACTAGTATCATTTTGGTTATTTATTTGCCTCACCTTAGATTTTAGCCTAGCTGACTGAATCACTTGCTCTCTCTGATCATATTTCTCGTTCAGGAGCATTTATCTTATCCAGAAGTTGATTCATTTGCAACTCTATCTTGGATTAAGTCTGATGAATCAGAGTAGATCCTTCTTGTATATCATATGTCCTTTGTAAATCCTATTCAGCATTTCAACAGATGATCGAACTAGCAGGTCCCGAGTGAAGTGGCCAATTTGATGAGTTTGATTACTTAGATTGCCTTGGTAGATTGAGAGAAGTCAGGTTATAAAGAGAAATAGTTTTTAGAGAGAGAAAATCAGATTGTCAAAATGATGTATCTCAAAAATCCCATCACTTTATTAGATCAACAATGGCCTTTATATAAAGGCACAAGAAGTTAGCTCTCAACTGAAAATAATTACAATAAAAGAGATAATTACATGCTGGTCCCTGACTAAAATACATAATTGTATTTTCTTTCTCTGACTTTACAATCTGTCATAATAAGTTTTATTCTTTACATTTCAGTCCCCAGAGTTCCATTTCCTTATCAGAGTTAAGTCATAATCATTATCTAATGATTTTATGGCTTCTATAACGTCTTCCTCGTTGACCTCCTTGTACACCTGATCATTAGTTTGTTGATAATATTTTATGAAACTTTTCTTGGTTTTCTCACTTCCATGATTCTTGTTAACTTATGTAGATA